>JAZKJV010003237.1:0-595652 GCA_037367405.1 Ottelia alismoides | reverse complement strand
TTGCATAGGAGGGGTTTTACACAAAGTTGAGTTACCCTATCTCTCTCTACTTATTTTATTTTGCGGTCAGGCCCATATTAGGCCCTCCCTTGGGTTCAGGTCACTCAATATTTATTCTAAATATTTCCCTTTTTTCTTTATTTCTTTATTCTTTTATTTTTGCACAAAAACATGCTAATTATTGCTATTTACACAATGCATGATATTGGGTAATTTATTCTATTTACAAACATATACATGGTGTTTTGCCAAGATTTTTAGCTAAAATAAAAAAAAGAGTGATGAATGAGGATTCATCAGTGCCCCAATCTCATAAGCCAAACTAAGTGTTTGTACAACTTTGTGTTTGATCACCTAACTCGAAAATTGACAAGATAATTGACCGAACCTTTACGGTCTTCACATTTCGTTGAGTTGGTGAACCGGGGATTTGCATTGTCTTTGTTTGTGCTTGGTGTTGAGTTAGTTACAATCTTTTCTCTGCAGATCATTAGCAATTGCTTTTTTTAAAAAAAAAATCATCACTCATGTTTTCCCTCCCTGCCACCCTTCACTCTCAGGGTCAAATGCTGTCTAATATTTCCGAAGCTCAAATCCCTTCACTCTGAAAGGTCAATGATCTGTTTGATCTTGACCAAGATTTCTTTGAGCCTGATATTCCTGATCCATTGGATGGTTTTTCTTTTACTTCAAGAGAGAACCCATTATTTGAATATAATCATTCGTTCTCTCCCTCAAATTATCATGATTTTTCACATCTTCTTGAGGGTTATATGAGGACTGTGTGTACTCTGTACTCGGTTTCACTCCCTGGTTGTGCAACTAATCTGTCAGATCATGAGACCCGGTCTTCTGATTATTCTGCGTTTTCTGATTCTTCCGATACTTCTGAGCTTTCTGTGTTTGATATTTCTTATCTCCTTGCCAACCCTCGCAAGGATGAGCCTAATGAATCTCCATTTCATCACCTTTATTCTATCATTTTGGCCTTAAAACCCTAGTAAATGCATGTAAATAAGCTTAATTTGTGCATTTTAGCATTCATGCATTATTGTACAAAATCTGTATAAAATACTATTTTTAATACCAAAATTATATAATAAAGAAAAGAAAAAGAATAAATATTGAATATATTTTATGACACTAAACCTCAAGACCGAGGCATCTTGATGACTAGGTCGATAAGGAATAAAGTAGGGGGAGATAAGGTCCAAGAAAGGAATAAAAGTCCCTTTTTATTTATTCATTCTTTATTCATTTTGGGACCTACTTTATTTTCCACTTTTTACACCTCAAATAAAGAAACTTTGTACATGGAAGTTGTAGATAATAATATATAGAAAAATACAAAATTAATTTCATACAAAAATAATATACAAAATAAAATTTATGGTCTGAATAAAATTCCAAAACCCCAATTTCCCAAACCTATATCTCTCAAATAAAAACTCAACATATATCAAAATCACATTTAATTGTATATAACTTTTAATAAACTATTTAATTAAGGTGGTTTCATATATTTTGGAGTTAAGGTGTGAAAGTTAGGTTTTGGACCCTTATTGTATAATTTACGCGATTAAAATATTCGTTTTATTTATTAATTATTATTTTTATAGTTTTATATTGTTTATAAGTTTGTAAATATTATTTACATTCTATGTAAAGATTAAACCAAGAATAAAACACTGAATAAAACATTAAAATAATATATATATAGAAAATACATAGGTAAAATACTGTATCTGTACCTATATAATAAATAGATTTATTTGTTTAAGTGTATATATGATATCAGAAAAATGCAATAAAAATATATTTATGTATCTAAAAATAAGTTATAAATTTATAAAATAACAAATTAAACTAATAAAATCAAAAATACAAAATAAAAATAAAATACATAAATACATACATAAATATACCTATATATAACCCTTAAAAAGTAACTTGTAATTTTAAAACCCTAAAAAATAAATAAAAATCATAATAAAATACTTTGAAAAATAATAAATACTTTTTTATAATTTAAAACTAATAAATTCATTTATTAGTTTTAATTGATTTTTCAATTATTTTTAATAGGGTTTTTTTCTGGTTGGTTCATGTGGACCAACCAGCGTCCTCTGCCGGTTGACCTCGGTCAACTCTCTGACTGAGGTCCTCTATCTGTCAGACCTGCCGTTTGGCCTCCGTTCTTGACTTTTTCTTGGTCGATTTGAGCACCAACTGAGATAGATCTCTTCTACGTTTTTGTGCCCCTTCAATGGTGATTCACGCCAGGATGAAAGCTTGGACATTGGCTCGCAGCTATGCCTGGCACGCCTGGCCGTTGGACGCTGTGCCACCTTCCGCATAAAATCCACACCAGTCCAAACCTTGCGCCTGGATCCCTCTTCCAGCTTCCACGCCCGTATTTGAGCCTCGTGAAGGTGTACTGGTGACAACAGGAGCATCCTTTGCTCTCATGCGTGGTGTTTAGCGTCGAATCTGAGGCTGGTCCACTGCTCGCCGCCACCATCGTCAGAGCTTCCGCTTCTGGTAGTGTCCCGTCGGTAAGCTTATATCTCTTTTGCTTGTTTCGTTCCTTTAGTTCACATGAGTGTAGGAGTAGTCTTAATTTGATGATTCTTGACCCGTTTAACTGATGGTTGTGAAAACCCTTACGCGGCGGATCTCTAGCTCCACCCCTCTGTTCCGACAAACACAATGCTCATAAGCTCCCCCACCCCTCACTTTCCACCCCCCTCATTTTCCCTACGCCCCACTAGCCATTATTCCCCCAGTTTTTGCACAGAACTAGAGATCCGTACCTCCCCTACGTCGCTCGTCGGAGGTGCATCACCTGCCTCACACATGCTTCGCCTCGACCACCTGAAGCTCCCCAAAGCTTCACCCCTTTTTGTGATACTAACCTTGTAGGACCCAGACGCCGAAGGACTCCTTCTGGAGTCAATTTTGCAGAACTTGAGGTACTTGGAGCCCATGATATTCTCCAAGGTAACGAGCCTTCATCTAGGCTCTGATGGACTTCCTGAAGGGTGCGTCTGAAGCAGAGATTAGGCTCCATTTTTTCCTTTGCCCGAGCTATCTAGGTGGCCGAAGGAGCACGTGAGGACGAGTTAAAGCCCGCCTACAACGTGTTCTTGGCGAGTTCGTCCTGAGGCCTTCTCTGCCGTCTGATCTTCTAGCCATGCCAGATTGCGCCAGATCCCTTAGATCAGACCCTCCAGCAACCGTTGATATCACATCCGAGATCTAATCAGGGCCTCTTATCTCCGAAGCAGTATCAATACACCAAAGCGTGACACGTGGCAAGTAAATCAACTCGAGCCGTCGGATCACGCCCGTGCCTTGGGTATTTTGCATATCTCACCCAAGACATTTTTGTATTTACATATTAAGACCTAAACTTTCCTGTGTCATTTATTATTTTTTGTAAAGTTTGCAATTTATCCCCTTGACTTCTGGTAATTTCATCCTGGTCCAAGCCATGTCACCTTACGTGACACTTCATGTGAGGGGGTATTTTGTAGTGGACCCCCTAGACTTTTGTATAATTTTATTTAGTACCCAAACTTTTTAATTAAGTGTTATATTTTCGGTAAAATTGCTAGTAGGCCCTCAGTCTTTATTGTATTTGTGTTCGGGTCCCTACTAGCGTGGCTCACGTGCCCGTGCCCGTGGGCTTGGCCATTTTGCAGAAAGACCCTCACGATTCTTAGAATTTGTAGAAGGTCTAGAAACATTTTGTGCCTATTTAAACATTTTGGTGAAATTGCATTAAATCCTGTGGACTTATTTATATTTGCAAAAATGCCCCTACTAGTAATGTAGTTTCTTTTTGTTTCTTGTATTTATTTCATATAGCTACATTACTCTAAAAAGTCCACAAAAATATATGTAGAATCTTTTTGCATTGCTTATTAATGCCATATTTTATGTTGTAATTTGGAGCACTTTATTATTTATTAAAAATCAAAAACATTCATTTTATCCCTGTTTGCAATAGAAAATACATAAAAATTATAAAAACTTTTTGAAAATTTTCCAAAAAATATATTTTATTTATTTATGTATTTTTAACCTTCAGACCAAAAATCATTAAAAAATACAAAAGTAAATTCTAAAAATAGAAAAACTATAAAAACCTTTATAAAAATTTATTAAATTCTTGAAAACTCCAAAAAATCCATTTTCTATTTTCTATTTTTCTTGATTTTATTATGTTTATTTTAAAATTAATTTGGAGAAATTTTGATACTTTTAATATTTTTCTCTTCCATTTTAATTTCGAGTATTTATTTTATTTCCTATATTGTTGACTTTAAAAATATAAAAAATCTGTAAAAATTCCAAAAAATATCAAAATAGTAAAAAATATTTTAAAACTCAAAAATATTTTATTTCTTTATTTTACTTATTATTATTATTATTTATATTTATACTAGCCTATATTGTACATATATCTTATATATATATCTTTATTTATAAATTAAGAGAAAAAGGAAATATAAAAAAATATAAAAAATCCAAAAAGAGAATATAAAAATAGAAAATTAATAATAATAAAATCTAAAATAAAATAGTAAAATTAAAAATAAAAAACCCACAAAAATTGGAACTTGGCTATGTTTTTGAGAGATAAATTGTGTCTTGATTTCTTATCATTGCATGCTCTATTCCCTTGCTTCATGTGTTCGACCCCTACTTACTTGCCATTATACATTCTTAGTAGGGTATAATAAATTTTAACTCTTGATCTGAATTACTTAATTTTTTGTGTGGTTTAATTGTTGAATAACGAGAGGATTTGAGTAGTCGCCTCAGCAACAGTGTGCCTGATTTGTCAGGCCATTATTTAGCGACTCCCATCCTATCATTTTTCAAATGGTGTCATTGTCGGGGAGCATCAACTTATTGAGTAGAATTTATCTCTTTACTTGCTTGGCCATTTTTGAGCATCTCTCTTTACTTGGTTATCTATTTTGAAATGTTTGACATCCCTTACTTGTCTTCTTGAGAGGGACCATGGACTAAGGAGGATCGCCTAGGTGATTCTACGCAACCTTGGGAAACGGAGTCAGCTATTCGACCCTAGCTAGCATGAAAAAGCAGGAGGGTTTGAGAGAGAGAGAGGATAATTTACGATTTTTACTTTTTGGAGAGAGAGATTTATTTTGACTATCAATATGTAATAATACAGGTACCCAAGACTTTGAACACTCGGGCCCAATTTTCAAGTGTTTGTTCACTTGGGGCTGACCGCAGTTTTCTGAGTTTTCTACCGCTTTCTTTTTGTTTGTTTCCTGCAGTTTTGAGCTTTCCGCCCTTTTTTATATTTGTTTGTTGAATGAGCCCTTAGTTTTTAGGCTTGTTTGATCATGTAGTCTAAGGCTAACCACATTAACCACCCTTGCATGCACCTATAGCCTTTACGTTTGGACTTAGAATTAATTAATTTCTAAAGTACTCAGTCTCAAAACCACGTGCTGAGAGAGGTTGTATACAACGCTTACAGGACATGTTGTGGAGGGCACTGATCGACATCGAAGACCGAACTTAGATTTAATTCTGAGTAGTTAGCATTTGATTCTTCACGTGTAGCAGTTGCCTGCTTAGGACGATTTCCGTGTGCATATCGGCATTTAGTGTAGGTTTATAAATTCATGCTTTTGCATCCCGCATGGAGAGAGCTGGGATGTAAGTCTTCTAACTGAGCATTCATCATTTTGGCACTAAGGTAAGATATCCATTTTAGTGTCGCCTTGCATTGTTTTTCTGACCTTCTCCCTCTATTTTTGGATCAAATAGGAATCAAAGAAAACACAAAAAATGTTAGGCGTTTGTGTTGAATTTACTCAAAGCAAGTGATAACACAAAAAAAATTAAAAAGGGACTACTAAAAATACTTGACCTAAATAAAATCGATTAAATGGACTCCTTGCCTTGGGTGAGAAAAGCCCTCATTTGTTTTCTGGTTGCATAGGAAGGTTTCCTTCCTAGTGAGAGAGCAGCTTCGTAAGGATTAGAGCCCAAAACCCAATTTGTGGCTACCTTGTGTATCGTCTAGATTTTCGAAGTATTGGCGCTTCTATCGTATGTAGACGAGTAGTGCTTGGTCAACAATGATGTTCTCTATTGTGTAGAGCATCAACCCTATTCGAAGTATTGAGCATAGGCCATGCCTTCACGGGGGTGTCTGTCTCATCGTCTTGCTTCCGAGTAGGTTCCCGCACACTCGCGGGTGATTCCATTGCGAGTGAGATCCGAAGTATTGGTTTTTGTCTATCAGCTTCCTCCCTTTATTTCTTTGGATGAGTAGAGATCCATTAAGGGTTACAAGGACCTTAAAAAGTGCAGACTACATGTTACAAAGGAGGAGGACAAGTATGGGATACTTTTCCGGCAGCACTCTCTCTCTTATAGGCATAGCGCTCTAAGGACTCGTGAAAAGATTAATTGCCTAAAAGTCAAATATAAAAATTACAAAGATAATTGATGAACCTTCACGGCTCCACGGGTCAAGTTGGAGAACCTATTGCATTGTGTTTGATTGATTATCTTTATTAAGGTCAAGATCAAAAACATCACACAATCACGTAAATTTTGCTTCCTTCCTTGTTGACCCTTGCTCACTATGAGCCATTCTACTGTTTTGCATTCCTTTTATTTCTCGTTGACCTCCGTATCTTTCATCCACATCGATATTCCTCTTCATCTTCAAGATGGCGATGAATGGACAGTTGAGTCGAGACTCTGTCGACACCCATATCAGTTCCATATGCTCGCTTTCTCCAATATTTCAAAGCGATTCCCGAGAACCCGGTTCAAACTCCACGAATCGATCTCCAGACTCTCGCTTTCTTCAATAAACCGAGATCACTCTTGTCTCCAACTTTGCTCATTTTGGATGGCCATTCATTTCACTCCTTATACATCGCCATCCTTAACAAAGTTCTGTGTTAACTTTAACACAGAAAATTTCTCTCCGTCTGATGCTGCAATTCAGACTGATCGGGGTATTCTTCCGTATGCAGACTAAGACTCTGATTTTTAGCCAGAGATCCAAGCAGAATCTGAGATGGCTGGTGGAAGAGGAAAGGGACCGCAGCCCCAACGAGAATAAGAAGTCAATCTGGCGGAAGGGCAATATACCACGCAGAATGAGGTCAACAGTCAGTTGCTTGCATCAATACAAACAATCCAACAACAGCTGACTGACAAAGCCCTGGCCCAGACCGTCTTCCAAGATATGCTAAACGATATAAGGAGAAGAGCTGATGCAAGAGAAGAGAGAAGAGAGGATGGACCAGATACAGATCAAGAGTTCAATCCGAGAGGTTCTGAAGATGAATTTTCAGTTGGTGTACCCAATTTCAAGGGAAGAGACAATGGACCACCGCCTTCAAAGCCCAAATTGAAGCATACATACAACCCTGGAGCTGGACGTATCACAGAGTGGATTCAAATTCCACAAATCCATGCCCACTTCGAGTGGAAGCTGCAGTTTCCGTCCCTGCTCCCCACATTCCATGGGAAGACTACAGAAGAAGCATATATCCACCTCAATAAGTTCGGTCGTATATGTGCCACCACTCACTACCCCAGTATCCCATTGGGGGTAGTCAAGATGATTGCCTTTCCCTTCAGTCTATAGGACAAGGCCTTATACTGGGCTGATCACTTAGGGAAGGTAGTCACGACTTGGGAGGTGCTAAAGTCTGCATTTCCCCACAAATTCTACCCTCTCGGTCGTCTGAACCAGATACACGCTCGCATATCCAATTTTTGTCAGCAACCCCACAAGACAATATATGAAGCGTGGGAAAGATTCAAGGATCTACATGAAAAATATCCCCACCACGAGATTCCAAAGACTAGTCTTGTGCAACATTTTTTGGTGAGCTGACGCTAGAGAAACAAAAGCTCGTTGATGCCGCTTGCGGTGGCTCTTACTTGAACAAGAATGTGGACGTTGTCTGGAATATCTTTGAGGAGATGGCTGAAGGAGAAGCCGCTCAATCCTCATCGTGCGCTTACATGAAGATGCCAGCCACCATTAGCAAGCATGTGAACATGGCTGCTCAAGCCGAGGACAGGGATGAGAGCTCCAACCTTAGCATCATTGGGATCCATCTGTCCAAGGTTGATATCATCGAGAAGAGTTCACAGGAACTCGAAAAATTATCAGTGATTGAGAAGAGGACCCATGGCTTGGAAAAGCTTGATTTAGTTTCCCAGCAGATGGAGCAGCTCATCTGTGTGTTGAATGCCAATATGTGCAACGCTGTGTCTACCACTACCGAGACGTCAGCTGAGAAGAAGGAGCCTTCACCAAACCAAACGCCTCAGCCGAGTCCACCGCAGTACCAACTTGTTCAGCATGTGTACTACGTGCAGGTTCCGGAGCAGCCCCCGCAGCCCCAAACACAGATGGTTGTATATCAACTAGAGCCCCAGCCAGCTTATTCTGAGCAGATATCTCCATCTCCGCCGCTGATTCAAGAAATCGGTGTCGGGAGTAATGAGGCACAACTGACTGATCCTCAGGGATATTCTCCAGGTCAGAACATGGGCAACAAGCCCTATCACCAGTAGCAGCAGGGTGGGAGACCCCTCCATCCCTTGTATCAGCAACAACATCCTTATCAAGGTAATATCTGGAGGTAGAACTATCAGCATGATCCCCAGCAGGCCGACTATCACAGTCAAGGGTACCATCAGCAGTCGGGCGCTCAATATCCTCATCAGAACTCACAATATTCCTCCAATCCTCCTCCTCACCAATTTTCTCAGGGGTACCAGCCATAGTCTCATCAATCATATCAGCATTAAAAACCCCAACATGGGGAATCTTCTGAGATTGTACCGGTAAACCCGACCCTTGCCTGCCTTGAGCAACTAATGAAAAATATGGCTGAGATGAACTAGAAGATCGACGATCTAATGGATATGAAAACAGCCATTCCGACTCAGGTCGAAGCTAACCCGAATAATTTACGACGCAAGGAGCAGGTAGCCAGTAGTGTCCAACCCAATTCAGGTGAATTAAATTGCTTTTTATCTAATGTTGTTACTCTCAGGAGCGGTAGAACACTCCAGCCATCGGCAACAATCAAGGGAAAGCATCTTGCACCTGACGGGGAGTCATCAGTCCAACCAGCGCAAGGGCCAAGTAACATTTTTGGATCAGCATCACAAATAGAAAAATTACAAGAAAATGAAGAAAATTTAAAAACCAAAAAAGACAACAACAGATTCGGTAGAGACCAACCAGCATTGGAGATGTCTGCACGTGCCATAGAAGCAGTACTAGAGCAAAGAAGCCAAACACATGCAGCAGACCCAAAGCCTGTACACAACGTCGAGCCTACATTTTTGGTCCATAGATTATAGATGATTCTATACCTTTTTACCATCTACCTGTACACAATGACAGAGACAATCTTTTTAATGATATTGTTTCAGATTCTGTAAATATTCCTTTTCCAGAAGCAATGAAAAATATAAAAAAATGAAAATGTTGAAAAATGCTTTATCTGATCCTGCTATCAATGAAATAATTCAAAATTTGCTCTTTAACATGCCTTTAATTAAGGTTCTTGAGTACATGCCTATTGTGAAGAAAGGATTGAAAGATGCATGTACGATCAAGCGCAGGCCTCATCCTCATAATTCCATAGGAAAAGGTGGCAAGTCCGAAAAGCACATTCTTACAATGGCCACAGTCAATGCTATCAACAACCTCCCGGACAAGAAGCCAGATAAGGGAGCACTGCTCATTCGCTGTCAAATGTTCAACCAGGAGTTTGACTGCACCTTGCTCGACAACGGGTCGTCTGTCAATCTAATGCATGATTCACTACTCATCGAATTTGGGTTAGGATCGCTCAGACCTACGAAGATGATTCTGCAATTCACGGACAAATCAAGCGACCCAGAGGTATGTTGGAGTACGTAATAGTCATGGTCCAGGGAATGCAATATCCTGCCGATTTTGTCGTGCTAGATATGGACATGTCCACACTTTTGCTCCTCACCTCGATCATTATTGGATGTCCTTTCCTATGAACAACCAATGCAGAGGTGAATTATGGTACTAGAGAGATCACCTTCGGCTCTAGCGACAACAAAATGAAGATAGAGACCGCGTCTGCTGCAAAATCAATAGAGGGAACATATGCGACGTGTACGAGGGTAATTAATCATTCTGAAGACTGTGACTTTCTGATAGAAATCCAAGACACCAACCTCTTCATGGATGATAATGAGGTCCATGACTTCCTCTGCCCCGAGGTAGGATTGGAGAATGCAGTCAATTTCCCCCTTATCAACCAAGATGAGATTCTGGCTGTTACATTTGATGAGATCCCTGTGGGGATGATGTGCCTTCAAGACCAAGAATAGAGTATGGACGAATCCGACAGTGAAGAAGGGATTATTGAAAACATTTGTGAACTTTTTGATATTGAGGCTGAACAGAGCATGGTGAACATCGAACAGATGAAAGAACTACCGCCTGCTATGCTAGCTAAAGTCACCATCGAGGCAGCTCCCACTCCACCTGAGCTAAAGGATTTGCCCTCCAATCTGAAATATGCCTTCCTTGCAGGTGAACCAAACATGTACCCAGGCATCATCAATGTGTGCCTGACTGGAGACTAAGAATCTCGTTTGATGAAGGACTTCAGATCTCCATGGGATCAATCCATCCTTGTGCTTGCATCGCATTTTCCTTGATGAAGATAACAAACCCTCTCGAGAATTTCAGAGAAGACTAAATCTGAACCTACGGGAGGTTGTCATGAAAGAAATTCAAAAATAGTGCGATGCGGGATTCATATATCCTATCTCCGACAGCAAATGGGTGAGCCTTCTACATGTAGTGCCGAAGAAATCAGAGATCACCATCGTGAAGAATGACAAAGGAGAGGAGATCACGACGAGAGTACCCACTTCTTGGTGAGTGTGTGTGGATTATAGAAGACTCGATCTCATCACCAAGAAGGATCACTTTCCGTTGCCCTTGATTGACTAGATTCTTGAGAGACTGGTTGTGAAGGAATACTTTTGTCTCTTGGATGGTTACTCTGGATATAATCAAGTTTCTATGGCTCCTGAAGACCAAGAGAAGACCACGTTCACATGTCCTTTTGGTACATACACCTTCAGATGGATGCCGTTCAGGCTTTGCAATGCCCAAGTCACATTTCAGAGGTGTATGCTGGCTGTTTTTGCTGGCATGGTGGGAAATTTTCTTGAGGTCTTTATGGACAATTTCTCTATCTATGGGGACTCATTTGATCAATATCTTGATTATTTAGATCGAGTATTACGAAGGTGCTATGAAGTAAATCTGGTGTTCTCGTGGGAGAAGAGCAACTTTATGGTAACTGAGGGAATTGTGCTGAGCCACGTTGTATTTAACCATGGAATGGAGGTTGAGCCAGAAGGTGGAGGTGATTTTCAAGCTAGAGCCACCAACAACCATCAAGATGGTAAGGTCATTCTTAGGCCATGACAGTTTTTACTGACGATTTATTAAAGATTTCAACAAATTGGTCAGGCCGTTGATCGAGTTGCTAGGCAAGGATAATGATTTCATTGTGGATGATCGTGTGCTCCTTGCCTTTAATCAGTTGAAAGAACTTATCACTCATGCCCCGATCTTACAACTGCCGATTTGGACACAATCTTTTGAGATAATGACAGATGTGTCAGATTATGCCATCAGTGCTTTACTGGGACAGAGGAAAGATAACGTACCATTTGCTATTTACGCTAGTCGGACGCTCAATAAAACTCAAAGAAATTACATAGTTATTGAAAAGGAGCTGCTAGTGGTAGTCTTTGCCTTGAAAAAGTTCAGATCCCAACTCCTCAGATCCATGGTCATCATTTACAAAGATCATTCGACCATACGGTACTTATAGCAGAAGAAGGACGCCAAGCCACGCCTCATCCGGTGGATCCTTCTCCTCTGGGAATTTGACCTGGAAATTTGAGATAAACTTCGAGTTACGAATGTGGTGGCCGATCACTTATCTAGATTTCCCAAGCCTAAATCTCCTAAGTAAACTTGCAACCGATCATAGAAACCTTTCCAGATGATGCAATTTTGTCAGTCACCTCGCTCCTCTGGTATGCTGATATTATGAATTATCTCGTGTCCAAGAGAACTCCACAAGATTGGACAAAGCTGAAAGTAGACAAATTCTTGTCTAAAATCCATTTTTACTAGTGGGAGGATCCATATCTATTTTGTGAGGGGGCATATTGCATCTCGAGGAGGTGTATTCCTCAGGAGGAAGTTCCGAGTGTCCTCGCACTTTGTCATGACCAAGAATCTGGAGGACACCATTCAAGCAGATGGACAACAACAAAGGTTCTTTAGAGTGGTCTTTGGTGGCCTACATTATTCAAGGATGCAGAAGATTACGTCAAGTGTTGCACTGACTGCCAGAAGATGTGTGGTACCATAGCAATGAGAGACACGATGCCTTTGAAATTTATTTAGATATCAGATGTCTTCGATGCATGGGTCATTGACTTTATGGGTTCATTTCCGAAAAGCCAGGGCTATGAATCTATTCTGTTTGCTATCGACTATGTGAGCCGATGGGTGGAGGTTATTCCAACCCGAACCACCGACTATCGAACTGTTTGTCGATTCTTGAGAGATCACATCATTGCACGGTTCGAGATTCCCAAAATTCTAATATTAGATGGGGGTAGTCATTTCGTAAATCAAGAGGTGAATAACCTAACTCAGGAATTCTGCATTATACATCATGTTGCTTCACCATACCACCCACAATCCAATGGCTTGATTGAATGTTCAAACATGGAGATAAAGACAATTCTATAGAAGATTGTGCGTCCGGATCACAAGAATTGGTCTCAGCTGATTGATTCAATTCTTTGGGATTATAGAACCGTGTATAAGTCACCACTACGAATGTCTCCGTACCGCCTTGTGTAAGGCAAGCCATGTCATCTGCTCGTTGAGCTGATACATAAATCTTTATGGGCCATTAACTTCTGCAACGTGGATTTTGAGAAAGCCGAGAAGAACCGAAAAGTGGACATGAACATTTTATTAGAATTCAGAGATTATGCATATGACAATAGCCTGATGTACAAGGAGAAGGCTAAGAAGTGGAATGATAAGCACATCCACCACAAATCCTTCGAGTCGGGTCAAAAGGTGTGGTTTTTTGATACGAAATTGAAGATCTTTCCAGGCAAACTGAAGAGCGAGTGGACTGGGTCATTTACAGTGAAGCATGTGCGTGACAATGGAAGCATAATGATATCTAGATTGTTAGCTAACGTACGACCATTCGTAGTCAATGGACAACTTTTGAAGCCTTATCTTGAACATGACACATTCTTGTCTGTCGTTGACTCCATTCAAGTAATTTATGAGGATTAATTGAATACTACCGAAGCTACAGTCGAAGGCAAAGCAAATCAAAATATTGTTGAATGACTTTTCTTCTTTTCCTTTTCATTTATCTTTTTCTGCCAAAAAGGTGTCGTCCCTTTTTATCTGTTTCTATATTTAGGACGTACTTTGTCCTAAGTATAGGGATGCGCACCCTGATTTCTTTCATTTTTTGATCCTCTCCATTGTCTCCTCTTCTTGTCTATAGTTAGGGATATCTTTCCCTAAGTATAGGGGGAGATACCTTGAGTATGATCTGTTCATTCCCACCCTTGACCCTCCCTGCTATGTGTACAATCTGCTATACTTAGGATTATTTGATGCTAAGTATAGGGGAGACGGTCAACTTATCATACGTTCATTTCTTCGTTCATTTATTCTTTAGGCTTTCTTATACTCAGTACGAGTTATGTCTTCTCTTTTCTCTTTGATCTATGAGGACATAGCTCTAGCTAAGTATAGGGGGTCGTATATACTCCGTATATACTTTAGCCATAACCTGTACTTTTATAATAACTATGGCTAAAAATACCTATTAAATTCATTATAAATACTTAATAAAAGATGTGATTATTCCTAAAATTATTTTGGTATGTACTGATTAGTAAATCAAGTAAAGATATTTTCGGCAAAATGTTTGAAAAATAGTCTGAAAATCTTTTTGAAAAATCTTTTCAAAACTATTTGGAAAATATTCTGTTCAATATTTTCAACCTTTGTAAAAACTTTGTTTGTAAAAACTCTTTTATTTGTGTGAAATAAAAATGTTTGAATGTTTTGAAAATAGCTATGGAAATATTTTGAAAAATCTATAAATACTGTTTGATAAACCTTTACAAAATGATTTTCAAATGAATAAATTTTGTAAAAATTATTTGTAAAAATTATTTTGGACTATAGTTTTCAAAAATTATTGAAAAATAATTTTCAAATAAGTTTGGGGAATTCATACATCACATAAAATTCTTATTAACTGTAAATATATACCTATAAAATTGACCACTTACCCCTTGTAAATTCTTGAAAATTCCTATTTTTGTAAATAGAAGATGCATCCCCGTGTAAATATTTGTACCTAGTTTTTCACCAAAATCTTTTGTCTTAAAAAATCACAAATGAATTTCTAAAACTAAAAACACTGAAAACATTTGCAAAATCTTTTTGAAAAATACAAAAAATGCATACGCATCATCTTTTCAAAAAGTCCATAAAAAGTTCAAAATCTTGAAAATGGCATCACAAAAATATTTTCTGCATTGCATTTGCATAACATTCACATTTTTCGAATTGAGTTTGATAATTGAACAAGTCTAAGTAAAGTTCGAAAATTGGAGCTTGGTTGGACCTTAAATCTACCTAATAACAATAACCTTATAGGAGTTGGAGTTGAGGTACTTCAGGTCTAGTTGACTTAATTCTTTGAGAATCATGAGACTTGGTTCAATGGATTCATGACTGCCTAAGTAGAGTATTTCAGAACACACGCACGATTATTGGTGATAATGACCTAACTTGGACACCTACACCTTTCACTTGGCTCAACTCAGTTAGAGTGATGAGGGGACTGGATTTGCCAATATGAGATACACACAAGTGGAAACATTTGTCCTCGTCTAGGGAGGGAAGTGCACCCCAGCCCGTCCAGTGGCATTGACGTCTAAAGACGGGAGAGTGTGGGTTGCAATAATGCTTCAAAAGAGGGATAGTCTACTAGCTCAAGAGGAGAAACTCCTTATGTAAACACTGTTGTATATAGTATTTCAAAAAAAACTCCAAAATAGAGGACATGCCCGATTGAAAATAAAATGCCTTTCGAAATGTATAGATTTGTATAATAAGCAAGCTTGAACTTCAAAGTCAAATCATGTGAGCCTGCATCTGGATGACTTTACTACATTGGTCTTGCATCCTATAATATGTAGCTACACTGGCTATCGTCCATTCTTCTTTTCACCCCCTCCTCTTGAGCTGGTTGCCACTTGAACTTAGAAGGGAATACCCCGCTCCTCGAGGAAGAAGTTGCTGGATTAGGGAATCAGTGGGTTGTCATGCTAGAGAACTTAGTCTCTTTGTGATTTCAGTTGGGGAGAGCCACCATCACATAGACTGTACGAGTCAGATTCATAGTCGTAAGGGTTTGCCTACGAGTTGAAGTATTCTAACCTGGCTATTGAGGAGACTTGAGCAGAGTTTTGGGATTCTCAAGGGTTGTTGGATTTCAAATCCGATTCCCAATAAGGTTCCACCCGTACTAAAATTTAAAAGGTCCGACTTAAGCTCCAAACATTGATTTTGTGAAGACAAGTTTGATAATTAGACTTAATCCAATTTATTTCTTTTTCTTTTCTTTGCTTTCTTTTTTTGCATTTATTGCATAAGTTTTTGCTAGGGACTAGCACAGGCAAGTATAGGGGGGTGATGAATCTCCATTTCATCACCTCTATTCTATCATTTTGGCCTTAAAAACCGTAGTAAATGCGTGTAAATACCCTTAATTCGTGCATTTTAGCATTCATGCTTTATTGTATAAAATTTGTATACTATTTTTAATGCCAAAATTATAGAATAAAAAAAGAAAAATAAAATTTTGAAGATATTTTATGACCCTAAACCCAGTTACCGAGGTATCTTGATGATTAGGTCGACAAGGAATAAAGTAGGGGGAGATAAGGGCCAAGAAAAGAATAAAAATCCCTTTTTATTTATTCATTCTTTATTCATTTTGGGACTTATTTTATTTTCCACTTTTTATACCTCAAATAAAGAAACTTTGTACATGAAATTTGTAAATAATAAAATATAAAAAAATACAAAATTGATTTCACACAAAAATAATATACAGAATAAAAGTTATGGTCTGAATAAAATTCCAATACCCCAACTTCCCAGACCCATATCTCTCAAATAAAAACTCAAAATATATCAAAATTACTTTAATTGTATATAACTTTTAATAAGCTATTTAATTAAGGTGGTTTCATATTTTTTGGAGTTAAGATGTGAAAGTTAGTTTTTGGACCTCTATTGTATAGTTTACCTAATTAAAATATTCATTTTATTTATTATTCATTATTTTTATAATTTTAAATTTTTATATTTTTAAAATTTTATTTATAGTCTATGTACATATTAAAATAAGAATAAAACACTAAATAAAACATTAAAATAATATATATAGAAAATACATAGGTAAAATACATATATCTATACCTATATAATAAATAGACTTATTTATTTAAGTGTATATACGATATCATACAAATACATAAAATATATTTATGTATCTAAAAATAAGTTATAAATTAATAAAATAACAAATTAAACTAATAAAATCAAAAATACAAAATAAAAATAAAATAAATAAATACATAGATAAATATACCTATATATAACCCTTAAAAAGTAACTTGTAATTTTAAACCTCTAAAAAATAAATAAATGTTGTAATAAAATACTTTGAAAAATAATAAATATTTTTTATTTTATAACATAAATTTAATGAATTCATTTATTATTTTTAACTAGTTTTTTAATTATTTTTGGTAGGGCTTTTCTGGTAGGTCATGTGGACCAACCAACATCCTCTACCAGTTGACCTCGGTCAACTCTCTGACCGAGGTCCTCTATCTGTCAGACCTACAGTTTGACCTCTGTTCTCGCCTATTTCTAGGTCAATTCAAGCACTGACTGGGATAGATCTCTTCTGAATTTTTGTGCCTTGTTCAATGGTGTTTCACGCCATGATGAAAGCTTGGGCGTTGGCTCGCTGCTGCGCTTGGCACGCCTTGCCCTTGGATGCCATCCCACCTTCCGCATAAAATCCACCCCCGTCCAAACCTCACGTCTGGATCCCTCTTCCTCCTTCCACAACCGTATTTGAGCATCGTGAAGGAGTCCTAGTGACAGCAGAAGCATCCTCTGCTCTTGCGCATGGTGTTTGACGTTGAATCCAAGGCTGGTCCACTGCTTGTTGTCACCATCGTCGGAGCTCAAGCTTCTGGTAGTGTCCCGTCGGTAAGCTTCTATCTCTTTTGCTCGTTTCATTCCTTTAGTTCACAGGAGTGTAGGAGTAGCCTTAATTTGATGATTCTTGACCCGTTTAACTGCTAGTTGTGAAAACCCTCATGCGACGGAGCTCTAGCTCCACCCCTCTGTTCCGGCGAACCCAGTGCTCGTAAGCTCCTCTGTCCCCCTCACTATCCATCCCCCTTGTTTTCCCTACGCCCCACTCGCCATCATTCCCCCAGTTCTTGCACAGAACTGGAGATCCGTACCTCCCCTCCACTGCTCGCTGGAGGTGCATCACCTGCCTTACATACGCCTCGCCTCAGCCAACTGAAGCTCCCCAAAGCTTCACCTCTTTTTGTGATACTAACCCTACAAGAACCAGGCGCTAAAGGACTCCTTCTAAAGTCGATTTTTTATAACTTGAGGTACATGGAGCCCACAATCTTCTCCAAGCTAACGAGCCTTCATCTGTGCTCCAGTGGACTTCCTGAAGGGTGCGTCTGAAGCGGAGGAGCTTAGGCTTGATTTTTCCCTTTGCCAAAGCTATCCAGGTAGCTGGTGGAGCACTGGAGGACGAGTCGAAGCCTACCACCAGCGTGTTCTTAGCAAGTTTGTCTTGAGGCCTTCTCCGCCGTCCGATCTTCTTGCCGTGCCAGATTGCGCCAGAGCCCTTAGATCATACCCTCCAGCAACCGTTGATCTCATGCCGGAGATCTAATCAAGGCCTCTTATCTTCAAAGCGGTATCGGTGCACCGAAGTGTGACACATGACAAGTGAATCAACTCGAGCCGTTGGATCATGCCTGTGCCTTGGGTATTTTGCATATCTCACCCAGATCATTTTTATTTACATATTAAGACCTAAACTTTCCTGTGTCGTTTATTTTTTTTGTAAAGTTTGCAATTTAGTCCGTAGACCTAAATTTTCCAAACCATGTCACCTCACATGACGCTTTACGTGAGGGGGCATTTTGTAGTGGTCCCCCTGGACTTCTGTATATTTCTTTTTAGTACCAAAACTTTTTAATTAAGTGTTATATTAAAATTGCTAGTAGGCCCTCAGACTTTATTATATTTGCATTCGGGTCCCTACCAGCATGGCTCACGTTCCCGTGCACGTGGGCTTGGCCATTTTGCAGAAAGACCCTCACGGGTCTTAGAATTTATAGAAGGTCTAGAGACATTTTGTGCTCGTTTAAACATTTTGGTGAAATTGCATTAAATCCACTGAACTTATTAATATTTACATAAATGCCCCTGCTAGTAATATAGTTTCTTTTTGTTTCTTGTATTTATTTCATATAGCTACATTGCTCTAAAAAATCTACAAAAATAGATGTCGACTCCTATTGCGTTGCTCATTAATGCTCTATTTTTATGTTGTAATTTGGAGCCCTTTATTATTTAGTAAAAATAAAAAAAATCTCTTTTTATCCCTATTTGCAATAGAAAATACATAAAAATTATAAAAACATTTTGAAAATTTTCCAAAAAAATACTTTTAGTTTATTTATGTATTTTTAACCTTTGTACCAAAAGTCATTAAAAAATACAAAAGAAAACCCTAAAAATAGGAAAACTGTAAAAAGCTTTATAAAACTTTTATTAAATTCCCAAAAACTCCAAAAAATCAATTTTCTATTTTATATTTTCTTATTTTTATTATCTTTATTTTAAAATTAATTTGGAGCAATTTTTATACTGTTTGGTATTTTATCCTCCATTTTAATTTAGGGTATTTATTTTATTCCCTGTTTTAGGGTATTTTTTACTTTAAAAATATATAAAAATTTGTAAAAAATCCAAAAAATCTCAAAAATAGTAAAAATTATTTTAAAACCAACAAAGTTTTTATTTCTTTATTTTACATATTTTTATTATTTTTTATATTTATCCTAGCCTATGTTTTATATATAACTTATATATAGCTTTATTTATAAATTAAAACAAAAGAAAATATAAGAAATATAAAAATCCAAAAAGAAAATATAAAAATAGAAATTATTAATAAAAATACAAAAGTATAAAATTTAAAATAAAATAATAAAAATAGAAACACCCAATATTTGAACTTGGCTATGTTTTTGAGAGATAAATTGTGCCTTGATTTCTTATCATTGCCTGCTTTATTCCCTTACTTCCTGTGTTCGACCCCTACTTGCTTGCCATTATACATTCTTAGTAGGGTATAATAAATTTTAATTCTTGCTCTTAATTACTTACTTATTTGTGTGGGTTAATTGTTGAATAACGAGAGGATTCGAGTAGTCGCCTCAGTGATGGACCTGGTTTTTATCCTTTTTAATAATATCGAATTAACGATTTCGTTGCAGTCAGATAAATCCCGATCGATAAAAAATTAACCGCACAAATAGATGAATCGTCGAATGACTTAACGCACGGTTTTATGTTTGTTTAGCCTATGCAAGCCCCAGGGTCGACTCAAGGAGGCAAAGGAACAACTCGGATCAAGCTAGAGGGATTAGATTGCGGTTCTCCAAGTGGGATTTTTTTATTTTTTTATGAAATAAAAATGTAGATGCACTAATGCGAATGAACTAGGATTGTAAGAAAATCAACAACTTAGCTAAATTTAATTTTAATCTGAAATTAGTCCAAATCGACCAAGTTATATTTTTCCTGTAAACCTAGTTCAATTATTAATACAAAATGGATTTTTTTTGGAAATTTTAGCTTTAAAATGCACAAATGAAAAATGCAAACTTTTTTGGCAGTTTTTATGCCATTTATCATGCAAATGATATGCAAAAATTATGAAAACTTAGTGGAAGATAAACATGATGAAATTAAGCTACACTATTTTTTTAGAATTTTCTGACACTTTATGATTTTTTATGAAGTTTTTACTGAAAACAGAGCGACTACGGGTATTTAATTTCTAATAAATCCATGAAGTTAAATTATCCAAAGAATAAATTATCTCAGATAGATATTTTAATAAGGAATCCAAGAGAGTTAAATTTTCTCAAAAATCTTATTCGTGGATTTAATTAAAAATCAATTACAAAAATCATCCTATAATTTATTTTATGCAAACGACAACTCCAATTTTGATGAAACTTGGATAGTAATTAAAGCACAATGAGAGGCATCATCTAAAATTTTTTATATTTTTTAAAATAAGAAATAGGGCTGTGTAAATTTCAGAGCTTAAATGAGTAAAATATCACTGGTTTTTAATCTCTAATTTTTAATAAAATATATACTGCTCATAAAAATGCAAATAAATAGCCACGAGATAAAGAATTAGTTGCTCTACAACATGCAATTTTATTGATTAAAAATGAGGCAAAAATACTGTCCAAATTAACGCTCAAAGTCAGGGGTCTTTCTGCAATAAGAAATTAAAACAATAAACAAACAACTGTGCACAGGGGCACTTCTGCAAATAAGAAAACGTCAAGGGGTGAACTTACAATTTTCAAAAAAGAAATAAAATAAAAAATGGAAATAGACCTTCACGTGATTCCCGACTTGCAACCCAAGTTAGGGCTAAGGGACAGGGACGACGGCGCGCGATGTGGGAGGCGCGCGGCAACGAGGGGCGACGCGGAGGAGCGCTGGCGAGGGGCGGACGGAGCACGGCTGCGCAATGGTGCAGGCGGTGCGGGCAGCTGGGAGGTGAAGCATGGGGCAGCGTCTTGCGGCGCATGGGTGAGGATGGTGCCGCTTGAAGCGGCGGTGCTGTGCACGCCCGCTATGCGGGCAGCGCGTGGCTGCGTTAGAGGTGGCGAGACCGGTGCAGGAACACGACCACTGCTAGAGGGCGGCTTCAGGCGCAATGACGGCTGATACGACCAGTGCCAGTCGGTGGAGGGCGGCGACCGGTTCTGGGCGACGCGCTGCCGCAGGAGGGTGATGGCGATGGCCGTCGGTGGTGCCCGGAGGCTGGCGGCGGGCCGAGGAATGAGCAGGGGGCCGGCAGGCGGTGGTGGTTGGGGTAGCGCGGCCTGGAGGCACAGGGGCGGCAACCTGCTGCCCTTGTTTTATTTATTTTTTTTGTAAATTTTTTTAACAGGAAATAAGATGTGGAAATAAAATGATGGTGATTATGGATGTATGCAAGGGCGGTGATGTAAAAAAATGATGATAATGATGAATGATGGTGGTGAATGTTAATTTTTTTGGTGGTGATGTGATGGTGTGTTTGATCGTGATGAAAAATAAGGAAGAAAATATGTTAGATAAAAAATGAAATGAAAAGATAGGATAGAAAATACACCCGTGTGGTCACCGAAGGTGGAGCTGCGATGTGCGGCTCTCGTCATCATGTCCTCGATCCAATTTGGAGATCAAAAATCAGAGAAGCTCCATGAGCTTGGCTGTCAGCTCACTACGCGGAGATTAACTGCGGATCTCTCCTTGAGGTTGTCGTCGCTCAACTCGTCTCCTACAGCTGTCACCTGAAGGTTAAAAGGGCTCGACCTCACTTCGCTCGAAAACATCGGATAACATCAGAGAAATACCAAGAAAAAGGAGAAGAAGATAGGGAGGGATATGGAGGTATCTACTTGGGGTCATAAGCTCATATGAGAGATTCCAGGTCTTCGCTCAAGGGCCGGTAGTGTCCCGAGCTTGTGCAGCATCGTAGAGGAGCTATGACACGGTGGAGGTGTGCCGCGGATCTCGCCGGAGGTAGTCGACCGTCTTCGCTCGATGTCGTGCCCAATCGTTGTCACCGATGAGGAGAGTGGAGCTCGGAGAAATCTCCTGTACTGGCGGATAGGGGTGAAGGTTAAAGACGGTGGAGGATTTAAAGGTGGAGGTGACAGCATAGGTGGTGAAGCAATGGAGTTGGTGGGCATCGTGGAGCAAGGTGGATGGAGGTTTTGGCTTTCGAGGGGTTAGGAGAGGATGAGGGATGAGTGGAGTACGTAGTGGTGGTGCCAGGGGACGGAGACGGTGGTCGGTGTGGCTCCCAAAATAGAAAGGGGGCAGCCCTCGTGCACGGTGGATAATGTGGGTGCGGGGCTTGCGGGAGGTAGGAGATGAAGTATCGACCATTGGATCGAGCGATCCAACGGTCAGGAGAAGGGCGGAAGCGGAAGGTGAGGATTAGATCGGCGGAGCGAAATCGAAGGGGGTAGATGTAGCCACATGGCGGCCGTGGGTCAAGGCGCTAACGTGTGGTAGAGATGTAGTCTTGGGGTTTGATCGAAGGGTTGCGAGGTGTTGCGAGATGAGTGGCCAGGATAAGAGATTTCTGGCGAAGATCGGAGGGCGTAGGGCATGCCACGTGGCGTGCTAAGAGCGCGGCACTGACGAGCGGTCCAGATGAGATCCATGGGTAGATCAGGTGGCTGGAATGCGTTGCGATGATGAACGACCCAGATCAATAGATGGGGCAAGCGATCAGACGACGGGGAAGGACGAGCGCGTGGCACGCAAAGGAGCGGGCCGCGTGGCTCAATCAGAGAGCGCCACATGGCCCGTTCTGAGTGGCTGAGAAAGAAAATGAATTTAAAGAGAGAAGGAGGCTGAATTTGGAAAAACTCAAAACATGAAAGTTGTAGATCTCTATGAGATCTACAAGTTTCATGTTGACCAAAAATGGAGATGATGTCAAATATGATACAAGAATACAAGAGTACAAATATACAAACATATAGTATACAAAGGGGCCCAAAAACCCAAGTTTTGCGTACGAGCTCTGAATTGAATGAAATTGGTCTCATTTTAAAGGTCTCTGGGTGTGTATTAATCTGAAGGTTAGTAGACCTAATTCAGAGTTTGTATGAGAGGGATATTGGCATTCTAAGATCCGGGTTCTCCAACTGGTTTTGGGCTTTATTGGGCAATTTACAGGATAGGGATTTTTGGCCTTCTTCTTTATATTATTAACTAGTAATGTACACAGTGTAAGGAAGGTGTTATTTGATTTTAGAGGGGATATGAAATACAGATAATTAGGTGAATTATTGGGAGTATTTTACAAGTGATTTTTACACATGAATTGGCTTGTTATTTAATGCAAATATGAATGCTAAAATGCATGTATTGTGGATTTATGCATGAATGCTATTTATGCAAGATAAAGGGAAATATGCTGCTAAATACTCGGGAACAAGGTTCTATTTTCAACTTTAAGAGTGATGAATCACATATTCATCACTCAACGACAGTGAGCCTGATTTGTCAGGCCATTATTTAGCGAGTCCCATCGTATCATTTTTCAGAGCCAAGCCAACCCTTGAGTTATTCGATGATATACCAGATATCTCTTCATTACATGCATCGGATATATGCTTTCTCGTTGAGTCTCCTAATCTTGACCTTCCATACATTTTCGATACGGTGATTGACATGAATGAGTCAATGACAGATCCTTCCTTCTCCACATTCCATTTTTTCAGCTCCAACCATTCACTCCACTCTGACCATGAGCCGAAGAACTCTTTTGTGCTATCGATACCCGATTTTATCTACATATCTATTTATCCGATAGCAGACACCTACTTGATCGCCTATCTGGGTGTCCTCGTTCACATTTTTGACCACGCTGGTGTTCTCCCACTGAGACAACAATGATAGCACGGTATTCACATTACAAATGTCGTCCTGAACCTTTCTACTTCATTGTCCTAGCCTTTGCGCCCAGCTAGGGGTATAAACTCTAGCGCTTGTTGAGAGGAACCTCAACAATGTCTACCTTGTATATATGTGTTTCGTCTTGATTTTCTCCTTCCTTCTTACGTTTATCATTCACCTCTTGTCTATATCTATGTGCTATACTTAGGATGCACTTTATCCTAAGTATAGGGGGTGAATAATTTGTGTTGTTTATATTCGTCCTGTTCATCACTCGTGTTGTTTCTTATACTTAGGGATACTCTACCCTAAGTATAGGGGGAGTGATGTTGTTCGTGTTGTCTCTTTGTGTTTTTATTCTTCTGATCTCTTGATTGTCCCCTAACTTGTTGGTATTCTATACGTAGGGTTATTCTACCCTAAGTATAGGGGGCAAGTTGAGCCGTTGAGTCCGTACATTCTCTTCCTCGATTCTCCCCTTTTGTACAGTCTTCTATACTTAGGATTATTTGATCCTAAGTATGGGGGGTCACCGACTTCTATTCGTTTCATCTTTTCTTTGAGTCGTTTTAGCATAGGAGTCTTTTTACTTTTCTACACTTAGCACAAGTTATGTCTTCCTTTATAGCTCTCTGATCGTTATAAGGACATAGTTTGAGCTAAGTACAGGGGGTGTCGTATATATTATATATATACTTTAGACATAACTCGTACTTTTAAATGTGATTATTTTTGTATATTATTGGGATATGTATATAAATGCGTAAAATCCGCATGTGTATATAGACTTTGGTCACCTTTCGTATTAAAAAACAAAACAAAATAAAAAAACAAAACAAAAAAAACAAAAACAAAAATAAAAAATAAAAAAAACAAAAAAACAAAAAAAACAAAAAAACAAAAAACAAAAAATATATAAAAAACAAAAACAACAAAAAAAACAACAAAATAAAAAAAACGAAACAAAAAATTCCTCTTATATTAAAAAAGTATAATCCATGTACATACTTGTATATATTTCACTGACCCTTTTTCCCTTAAAAAATCTCTAAAAACTACAAAACCAAAAGTCTATAAAATTTTACATAATTAAATTTTTTAAATAAATCTCTTTTTACACATGCATCATTTTTTCCATAAATCCATAAAAAAGTTCAAAATTAAAAAAATGATTTCAAAAAAATTGCTTTCTTTTTGCATTATACATATTTTCTTCCATTTGCAAGTGCATTTTTCAGGATAATATTGACATTTAAACTAAGTTTGGAATAAAATTAAAGAATGGATCTTAGTGGGACCTTAATCCACTTTATTTAAGAGGAACCTTATAAGAACTAGAGATTAATACTTTTCAGGTCCTAGCGACTTAATTCTTTGAGTCCATAAGACTATGTTCACATGTCATCTTGATTAGTCGAAGTAGAATATTTAACAACACACGCATGATTCTTCTAGACCATGGCTTATCTTGGACAAGTACTCTGTACGTAGCTCTTCATGGAGGAGGAAGTGAGGAGGCAGAATCTCTTGGCTTGGAGTAGCATACGAGGGTAGTACATTTAGGAGGAACCTCTCGTCTTCCTCTAGGGAGGGTAGTGCATCTCAACCTGATGTAGTATCATTGAGGTCTAACGACAAGATGGCATGGGGTTGTAATAATGCTTCAAAAGAGGGATAATCTAGTAGCTCAAGAGGGAAAACTCCTTATGTACATGTTGCACCTTGTATATATTTTTAAAAAAAAGAAAAAAAAAGAAAAAATGCAGAATATCCAAAAGTAGACATGCCTGATTGAAAAGTAAAATGCCTGCAGGAGTGTATATACAAGTATAGAAAAAAATAATAAGAGCTTCAAAGTCAAATTTTTGTAAGCTTGTAGCTGGATGACTTGGCTACACTGGTCATGCATCCAAGGATAGGTAGCTAAACTGGTTACCGTCCATTCTTTTCTCCATCCCCTCTTCTTGAGTTGGTTGTACTTGAACTTAGAAGGGAATATCCTCGCTCCTTGAGGAAAGAGTTGCTAGGTCGGGGAACTAGAGTTACCTTATTGAGAGAGGTTGTTTCTCTGCTACTTTTGAGATGGGGAGCTATATTTCACTTACACCGTACCGGTAAAGATTCATAGTCATAAGAATTTGTGTATGTAGACTTGTTCTAACCTGACAGTTGAGGAGACCTGAATAGGAGTCTTGGTGAACTTGAAGGCTGTTAGGTTTCAAATCCATTTCCCATTAAGGTTCTACCACATTAAAAAACTAAAGATCTGACATAGCTCCATACTACAACTTTATGAAGATAAGTTTAATACTCAATGTTGTCCTAATTTATTTATTTTTCCCTTCTTTTTATTCAATTATTCTTTCAAATAAGTGTTTTCTAAGGGACTAACAAAGGTAAAGAATATGGGGATGATGAATATGCATTTCGTAATCTTTATTCATTTATTTTAGCTTAAAATCCGTTATATAACACATGTATATAATACTAAATCCATATTTCTACTAACTTGCATCTGTGTGTAAATATTGTACATATATTACTATTTTAACCTAAAATAAATAAAGAAAGAAAGAAAGGAAAAATAAAGAGAATAAAAAATACTGTATATATATAATAGAAACAGGCTGACCGGAACCTTGAGAGAAGGTCAAGACTTGACCTGATAGACCAAGAATAAAGTAGGGGAGATAGGATCTTTAATCAGAAAATCCAAAAAAATATTTTGTAAAAACTTTTCATTCTTCATTTATTCTGTGTATATTTTTATAAAACTTACACTATTTTATTTATCCATAAATTGACCTCAAATTAAATAAATTACAAAACAAAAGTTATAAATTTTTTTTCTAAATAATAAAAATAATTGCAAAATAAAATCATGTACAGAATAAAAGTAACCACATCTGGAAAAAAGCCATAAAGGGATAATTGAAAGACCAATATCAGCTCCTTATGAACTCGAATTGAACCAAATTTACTTCCATTGTATTTTAAATTAAATTATCTTTAAAATGGCAGCGGTTTCATAATTTTTGGAGTTACGGTTTGAAAGACGATTTTTTGGGGTGATTTTTGCAATTTTACAATTTTTTTATTGTATATATTTGTCCATACTTATTTTTATACATATTATATTTGTAAATAATTGTAAATATTTTTAATAATTATTTAAAATATAATAAAAAAAAGAAAAACATAAAATAAACTAATTTCCTTATTTAAGTATGTACATAATGTATTAAATGTATATAGTACATGTATATAATTGATTTCTTAAATAACCCTCACAAAAAATAAATAATTAAATTTATTATCTAATTTAATAAAGTGATAAAATTAATTAATTAATCAATTATGTAGATAATGTAAATAATTTTACCCACCATTAACCACTAACCCCTTTCCTTATTTTCCTCTCCATTAAAAATTTGAATTTCAAATTCAATTTCTTTTCTTTTCTATTTATTTGGCTCCTCCTCCTCATTTCTTTTTGATCAGTCTTTGGTGATAGAGCCTAATATCTAAGAGCTTCTTATAGTAGAAAGGTGCCTTGCCTTCGAGCCTTCCGATGACATCGAGTCGGCCTTCGTCGAGGCCATTACGACATTTTCCGCTCACACGGTAAGATTCATATTTTTTCTCATTTTTAATCTAGGTTAATCGTAGTCTAATTTTTGCATTTTTAGTTTCATGGTTATTTTTTAGATCGTAGATCTTAATCATAGCTCATTATTCTACGACATCCGATCCATCCCCGATTCTGCTTTTTTATCTCATTTTATCAATCTATCCGCCTTCAAATTCTATCTCACATGGTCTCTCAACTTCGGTCACACACGGTGACCGGATACTCGGATCCATCTTCCATATCGTTGGATCCAAATTCATTCACATTCCTATTTTTATTTTATTTTATTTTTCTTTCTTTAACTGAGTCGTCGTGCTCGAGTCGGTATTCGTATTTGTTTTATTTTAAGTACACATGATTATAAAAAATACAAAAAAATAGCAGCTATTGTTTAAAAAAAGAAAAAAAGTTGTTGTTATAAATAAATAATAATAATAAAGGGGGGATGATCGTCTGTTGGGGATCCCTCCAGATGTAGCTGCCATCCATTTCTACCGCTCTTCGTCTGGAGCCCGTCGGTCGCACACGTCCTTGCGCATTCGCCCTTCACCGGTGCAGGTTGCCATCGCCCATCACCGACGTAATCCTAGCCGTAGCAGCAGCCTGCCACCCACGTCTAGCGACACCAATCGCCTTTCCTCCAACCCTCCTATATGCATCCAGCGCGAGGACCAAGCCCACCGCCATCCTTCCACCACACGAGGAGCACCTCACGCCATCACCATCCCCCGTCGACCCACCGCCGGATGCGCAACACCGCAGCCACTTACGGCCCCGCCTAGCCACCTCAGTAGCTATGTCCTCCGCCCGCTGAGCTCTCGTCCCCCAACGGTGGATCCACTATGCTACACCGCCATACCACGACTCCTCCCCTCGATGGCCATCATCCTGCCGCGTCCGCTCAAAGATCTCCGCCCGTCGTTGCTCGCGTGAGGGAGAGAAGACGGGGGCAGTGCCCCTTCTTTTGTACGTAGGAATGAACGAACCCTAAGGAAGAATATTTTTTTTGGAAAAATTACATTCACATCCTAGAGGTTTTTGAATTTGTAGAAAGGCCCCCGCCGGTCCAAGCACGTGCTTTGCATGTGATTCATTGGGTAATTTGCGAATTTTCTCCCACATTTCATTTATGTTATATTTCAATTCAAAAACATTAAAAATTGCATTTCAGTCCCTGTAATCACAAACTCTACTTTGCATGCTTTTATCATTAGAATAAATGTTATTTGTGTTCAATAAATTCCCAAAAAATTAAGTTAGACTCTTGATGTATGTCACTTTAAAGTATAATTTTTCATTGCATTTTATCATTTTGTTACTATTAAAAAATAAAAAACATGGTATTTTCCCTATTTGAAAATTGAAAAATCATAAAAATTCAAAAATTGCGTGAAAATTCTAAAAAAAATTAGATTAGCTTTCTTTTTGTATCTTTTATTTCCTATTCATTTTATGTGCATTAAATATTATTAAAGCTCAAAAAATTACAAAATACTAAAAATCCTAAAAAATCAAATAAAATTGTAGAAAAATCCAAAAAATTTGATCTCACTTCCTGTTTATAGATAATTTCCAATAATTTTTAGGAAAAATAATTTTCATAATTTTTATTTTCTTGATATTTTTAAATTGGAAAATAATATTGTTTGCTCACTGTTTACATTTTCCCCTGTTTTTATTCATTTGAAAATTCCTAAAAAATCTAAGTATATTTGAAAAATTAAAAAAACTGTAAAAAAATATCAAAAATACAAAAAGATTTTATTTGGACATTTTTTTGAGCATTTTTGTTATATTGGAAAATATAAAACAATGCATTTTTTGTGTATAAGTTTGTTTTGAAAACTTTATATTTGAAATTAAAAAAATTGCAAAATTAAAATCACTAAAAAATAATAATTAGAAAATAAAAAAGTAATAAAAAACCATAAAGTTAAAAAATATAAAAATTTCACAAAAACCAAGATAGTTAGCATTTAAGATTCCCTTTTCCTTTTAATTAATTTTTTTGATTATTAGAATAACCCTTGGGATTTGTTGCCTCCCTGAGTTCGATTCTATTGCTATAAAGGTTAAATAAATAGCAATAAATTCTCTTGTTTCCCAATTTTTTTATAATATTTCAGCTTGAGAAAATAAAAATTTTTGTTACGGGATTATTTGGGTTGCAACGACCACGACACTTTTATTTCATCTAAAATAAAATCTCGAAAATCTCTGATCAATAGCCTAGTACACTTGAATTATGCCGGGAGGGAGCATTTTCGTGACATGCAAGGCACTATAAACCAAGCCGGCATACCCAGACTAGACACCTTCACCATTTCGATTGAGAATAATACAAAATAATGCCAATGTACTTGCGGTTTTGTCGATCAACTTTGATGGCCAGCATTATACTATATATATTAATCACTAATAGATTTAGGCATCTTTAAAGGAATTTAAGGATCCTAAATTTCTAAAGATATCAAACGAACATGTTTTGCATGTAAAAGATATCCTCCAACTATTATAGGATATACTAGGGTATTCATAAAACATACATTCAATGGACAATGATGATTAATCAATTATTTTCATAATTATTGGGCATCATAATAAATCAATGAAAATTCATAATTTCCATGATTTCCATTGAATGATAAACATACTAAGTAAGAAGGTTTGATGATCCAATCATCATCTGACCTGTCTCCACTAGATATGTAATATCTAGTGCGAACAGAGTTGGAATCGTGTGAAATAAATTCGAGTGATTTACTGGTTGATTCTCTACTTTATTTAAGAGTTTATTACATATTTCACGATGCAAAAACTGCAAGCAAAAATCATTTTCTTTTTAGAACATATTTAGACTTTAGAAATACATTTTAATAACAAAAAAAAACACGCCCTAACAGATGATGACTAGGATTTCGCAGAGGTCTAAATATTTCTCACACAAGGTGGAGACACAGTCGCTGTGGCATCCCATGAACAATATCAATCAATCAACAACTAACCCACAATAAATAAAGCAATAAACATAAAAAAGGTGGTGTTAAAATTTATTATAACTCTACAACAAATGTGTATAGGTGTAAGCAAGTGTAGAGGTCGAACTCAGGGAGCAAACAGTAGATTACGTGAAATGATGCGCAAAAATGTTCTTTTACCTCATGTCCATTTATTATTTTTGCTGGAAATTTTAATTTTATATTTTTATATTTTATTTTTGTTTTATATTTTTATATTTTTTGTTTTATTTTTATTATTTTATATTTTCCTTTTTCATCTTTTTAGATTTTTATATTTCTTTTTCTGTTTAATAAAGATGTATATAATATAATAAGGCTATATATGCCATATAGGATAATATAATTATAAATACTAATAAAAAGAAGTAAAACATAGAAATTAAGTTGTTTTCAGATTTTATATAATTTTATATTGTTTTTATAAATTTTCAGCAATTTTTGCTCTAATGGATTTTTAAAGTAAAAATTCCCAAATCAGGGATTCAATAAATATCCCAAATTGAATTGTATATTAAAACTAACAAGTAAGTCCAAATTTATCCAAATCAATTTTCATATATAGATAATTATATAAAGAACATTATAAAATAGAAAAAGATACTTTTGGAATTTTTAATGAATTTTTAGATTTTTATAAAGGATTTTGGAGTTTTTTTATTTTTTAGAGTTTTCTTTTTCTATTTTTAGTGATGGTGAAGGCTAAAAATACTTAAATAAACATTTTTTTGGAATTTTTCGAGATGATTTTATATTTTTTTGGTATTTTATACTATAGACAGAACAAAAATGGGCTCCTTTTGATTTTAATAAATGGTTAAGATGCTCAAAAATGCAAATAAAAAATGGGGCATGAAAGTATAAGCTATCGGGCATCTAACTCTATTTTTTACATGATTTAGAGAATAAGGGTGCTATTTTTAATCAATAAAATCCAAGCACTAAAAATAAAATTACTAGAAGGGGCATAATTGCAAATAAAATAAATTCCAGGAGCTCAAGTGCAATTTTCTTGAAAATATAAAATTTATTTAAAATTTCTTGGACTAAAAATAAGTACAAAAAGTCGCAAGGAGATCCTTGCAATTTTCCTAGCTCACATGGGACTACACGTGAGCTGAGCTAGATAGGACCAATTTGTAATAAACAATAAGTGTGGGGACTTTATATAAAATATCCAATTTTATTTACACTTTACACTTCATTTACAAGACTGTTTAATATATAAAAAAAGGCGGACTTAAGATATGCAATTTACCCCAATCATGTGCGCGATTGGTCGACTGAGGTTATTTCACTTGACACATGGCATCCTCTTCATGCGTGATACGCATTTGCGATAGATGTGTATGATTAGATCACGGGAGGGGATCTGACGGTTGAGGGCTCTGATGATCGGACGTCTCCTGTTGCTCTGGCATGCGACGATTCATCAGACAGTGGAGGAGGCCATTGGAAGAAAAGGTCAAGAACTCGCCCCAAGCGAGACTTGATCCAGTCAAGCGTGCATCTCCGACCTTCTCCATCACCGTTGAGTGGTTCTACACACTCATGCATGCACCACTGACCTGATGGACACCTCAAAGGGCTCCGGAGCTCATAGGAAGAGCTCTGGAGGGTGAGGGTACCTGGAGGGTCTTCTTCAAGCAAGATGGGGCTCAAATGCCCCCTTCAAGACCTGTAAAAGGGTCAGAAAAACCGACGGGACAATGATGAGGGTCTTGGCTTTTATTTTGTGGACGATCGGGGCACGATGAGGTGAAGTGGTCCTGCTTTGGCAAGCGACAGAGGTTGAGCAGGGATTCACTGATCGAGGCTCGATTTGGTTGGGCAATGGGATGGTATGAATGGAGAAGTGGATAGTCAGTGAGGGCGAGGTGGAAGGCGGGTCAAAGACGGGTAGAGGCACAGTGAATAAGTTTGTCGGAGCGGAGCTCCGACGAACTAAGAATGTCTATTTCACAGCTAAGACTAGGGTCTAACAACTAAGCTAAATGCAGAATTAAAAGGCATGAATTAAATGCTATCTAAAATGTAGAAAAGGCGCAGCTCATACCTGTCGGCGAGGGTAGGGAGCAGAGGCGGCCGAAGTGCCGCCTTGGGTGCACCTCCTTCATCCTCCAACTGTCGTGGTCCTCAGGGGTTCTCCTCCTATCACGAGGAAGATCTCTAGATCGAAGACACATGGTTTTAAGGTTCAGGGGATAACCAAAGAGGAGAAGGAAGGCACATGTTGTTTATTTATAAACGAGTATGCACCCTTATTAAAGGACGACTTGGCGAGAATCCAGATTATGTATAAACAATCTACAGGGTCGACGTGAATCCTGGAGTATCAATGATCAGACTTGGTGAAGGGCTCGAGGGCATTTGATTGTTGAAACTAGTGGTAAATAAGGATGAAAAGAGGGGAAAAGACAGAAGGCCTGGAGGGGAAGTTGACCAGAGGTCAACAAAGGGAAGGTTGTGATTGGCCTACATAAGGGCACTACAAGACAAAACTGTCCAATTATTTGAAAATAAATAATTAAAATGAGAATTTATTTTATTATTTTTAAATTATAAAATAAAAATGTTTATTATTTTATGTAGTATTTTATTATGATTTTTATTTATTTTTTAAGGTTATTTATTAGTAGTTTTATGGGTATATTTATATGTATATTCATCTACATTTTGAATATTTTATTTTTATTTTGTATATTTTATTTTATTATTTTATTATCTTATTTTATATATTTATACCTTAATTTTAGGTACATAAATATATTTTAATTATATTTTTATGAGGTTATTTGTATATTAAAATAAATAGGTGTATAATTTATATAAGTATAAATGTAGGTATTGTATCTATGTATTTTTATATACTTATTTTGTTTTAATGGTTTATTTGTGAATTTATTTTATTCTAAGCATTTATTTATGTTATACGTAAGATGTAAAAAATAATAAAAATATAAAATAGTAAAAATGAATGAATAAAATTGAATATTTTATTTGAGTATACTATACAATGAGGGTCCAAAACCTAGCTTTGACACTTTGACTCCAAAAAAATATGAGACCACCTTCATTAAATAGCTCATGAAAACGTATATACAATTAGGGCTGATTTTGATACATTTTGAGTTTTTATTTGAGAGATATGGGTTTGTGAAGTTGGGATTTTGGCTTTTTATTTTGTACATAAAAAGTACATTGTGTATTATTTTTGTACAACTCAATTTTGTATTTCTATTTACATTATTATTTACATTTTTTATGTACAAAGTTTCTTTATTTTATGAATAAATAATAAAGAATAAATGGGTGTCAAAAATGAATTATTGATGGATAAATAAATGTGATTTTTATTGTATTTTTAGCCCTTATCTCCCCCTACATTATTCCTCGTCATTTAGGGTCATAAAATATCTTTGGAATTTTGTTCCTTTTCTTTTCTTCTCTTTATTCAAAAATTTTGGCATTAAAAATAATATTATTTACACAATAAATGCAATAAATAATGAATGTTATTTGGTACACGTTAATGTTATTTGCATGCATTAGATAGGGTTTTTAAGGTCAAAATGATAGAATAAAGGTGATGAAATGGAGATTCATCACCCCCTAATACTTGCCTTTGCTAGTTCCTAGCAAACACTTATGCAATAAGTACAAAAATAATAACAAAGAAGAAAAGAAAAAGAAAGAATTAATAGAATTGAGTTTAATTATCAAACTTATCTTCACAAAATCAAAGTTTGGAGCTTAGGTCAGACCTTGGTGTGAGAATGTATTTGGAACCTGGTAGGGAACCAAATTTAAAAGACAATAGCCTTCAAGAGTCACAGAACTCGGTTCAAACCACCTCAATAGCCATGTCAGAACTAGCATATATCATACACAAACCCCTATGACTATGAAGCTGACTTGTACAGTGTAAATGATAGTGGCTCTCCCCAACTGAAATGATAAAAGAACTGATTTCTACAGAATGACATTCCAATGATTCCCCAATCCAGCAACTCCTTCCTCGAGGAGCGGGGTATTCCCTTCTAAGTTCAAGAGACAACTAGTTCAAGAGGAGGGGATGAAGAGAATAATGGACGGTAGCTAGTGTAGCTACCTATCCTAGGATGCATGCCCAATGTAGTTACGTCATCCAGCTGCAGGCTCACATGATATAACTTTGAAGCTCAAGCTTGCTTATTAACTATACAAATATATACACTCTGACATGCATTTTATTTTCAATAAAGACTGTCCATTTTTTTGGAGTTTTTTTAAATATATACAGTAACATTTGCATAAGGAGTTTTTCCTCTTGAGCTAGAAGACTATTCTTCTTTTGAAGCATTATTGCAACCCACACTTTTTGTCTTTAGACCTCATGGCTACTGGTTGGGGTGCACTTCCCTCCCTAAACGAGGACGAATGTTTCCACTCGTGTGTGTCCCAAATCGACAAATCCAATCCCCTCACCATTCCAACTGAGTTGACCCAAGTGAAAGGTGCAAGTATTAAGTTAGGTCATGGCTGACAAGAGTCATACGTGCATCTCGAAAAGTTCTATTTAGCCAGTTGAGGTGTCTTGAACCTAGTCTTGAGTCTCAAAGAATTAAGTCTGAATACACCTGAAGTACCTTAAATCTAGTTACCATAAGGTTCCAGTGAAGTTAGGTGCAGTACAGTCCAACCAAGCTCCAATCTTTGACTTTACTCAGACTAGTTCAATTATTCAAACTCAATCCAAAAAAATACGAATGCTATGCTCAATATCCTCTTCAGCAAATTCAACCCATAGCCACTATGTAATTCCATCATGCGCTTGATGATTATTCAGAATACACTACAAGGACCTTTATTTGGGTTACCCCTTGAATTAACAATGAAAGGTTGTATAATACATAAAATGGTGGTCGAAATAGCTTCTACCAAATTGGTAGGATGAAAGTGTGTAAAATTTTATCCCAGACAATCAAAATGGTCTTGTTCACAATTATTTTGATAGCATTTTCCATCCACCTTATAACCACAACATAGTAGCAATATAAAACAAGCAAAGTTCTTGATGCCATTACACATAACCTTTGGTGGAGATTCTAATAGAATGAGAAATGTTGTTATTTGCCACCCAAAAATACATCGGTAGAATTGGAGTAAGAGTGGTTGCATTAACTAATCAAGCCCTGCTGAATCTCCATTTCATCACCTTTATTCTTTCATTTTGGCCTTAAATCCCTAGCTAAATGCATGTATATAACAGTAATTTCTAAAATATAACAATCAATGATTCACATAACATACTATTATAAAATATTGTATCTAATTCTAAAATAAAAGAACAAGAGAAATAAAAGAAAAGGAACAAAGTGTCAAAGGCACTAAGTGGCCCTAGACCCGGAGACCTAGTTATAATGATAACTTGATCGACAAAGAATAAAGAAGGAGATATTGAAGCCAATTGTACAGAAAACACAACTAAGAGACCCTAATTTTATAGCCCGAATATTGTATTCTGGGACCTATTTTATTTCTCTATTTTTATACTTAAAATAATAAAATCCTCAACATGAATATTATATATAACATTATAAAGAAAAATACAAAATTGATTTCACTCAAAAATAGTACACAATGTGCCCTGGGACACTGAATAAAAGGCCGTAAAGAAAACTTTGCAAACATGTACCTTCTCCATAGAGATCCAAAATTGACCAAACTAACCTTTATTGTTATTAAAATTAAATTATTTATTTAATGAAAGTAGTTTCATTAGTTTAGAGTTAGGATGTAAAAGTTGGCTTTTGGGCTCTCATTGTGCAATATACTTGTATATAATATTCTATATATATTTATTCTTTATATTTCTCATTTTCTTATATTTTTAAATATTTGTAAACATTATTCTAAATACATGTACATAATAAAATTAGAATAAAACCGTTAAAAATGTATAAAATAAATAAAGCTATTTAATACAAAGGCAAGATATACATATAAGAGACCAATGTAATATATATACTTAATTATTTAAGTAGATAAATAAATTCAGAAAAATACAATAAAATATCTAAGTATGTATCTAAATAAGTTATAAATATACAAGATATGTAAATAACAGAATAAATTATAAAATATAAAATAAAAATAAAATAATCCAAATACATGTATATATACCTATATACGTACAGGTAAAAATTAGCTTGTAAAAACAAATCAAAATCAAAATAACATACTATATAAAATTACAAACATATTTCATGTTTTAACTTTAATTTAATAAAATCAATTTCTATTTTTATTTGAATTTATAAAATATTTATTTATTCTTTTTCCTGGTTGGTTCACGTGAGCTAACCAAGATCCAAGGACCATTGACCACAGGTCAACTGTCCTCTCCTCAGTGTTCTCCTTGTCATAATCTCATGACCGTCTAACTACAATTTTCCACTTCATCTCCATGCATCCATCTTCATCGAGAAACCCACCATCATGTAGCCTTCTCTTCCCTCTACTTCGCTCGAATCTCCACCTATCACACTCCTTCCCCACGCAATCCCTCCATCTTTTTGCCTGAACAACACATGTATAAATTCCAACCTCCACCTCCTTTCTTATTTTGATCCCCCTTGCTTGGTCGTAACCCCAGTTGGACCTCCCTATAGAGCCTTTGCAGTGAAAATACGATGCTCCAGACCGTCTCGACAAGGATAAGGTGGCATAGGTGGTGATCCAAGGTTCATTGGTATAGCTCCGATGAGCTTCATCTACTTCAGGCTTCAGTGCATGTTTGAGCTTCTAGGTATAGATTTTCTTATGGCATTTCATTTCAGTAGACTAGATTTAACTTTAGTTTAGCTAATTAGATTTTACTTTAGCTTAATTTTAAAATTTAAAATTGTTAGAGCACTAGGCTCCAGTCCCAAATCCACTATCTTCCGACTGTGATTGACCCACTCTTTACCTCATCTTCTATCCAAAACGCATTCTCCATCGAAACCCCTTTGTTCTCATCTCTGATGTGATCCAGATTAGAGCATCGAGGGTCCTCCTCCACCATCCTCTGGATTCTCTTCGTTTCGCCCATACCATTGCTATCAAGCTTTAAAATTGGGTCAAGCATATTCTGCTCGAGACTCTCTTCCTTTTTTGTGTAGAAACGAGCCTTCCACGACACTTGAAATATCATATTGAGGTTTGAAACTAACCTCTAGATATAGAGAGCTCCAGGGTCCCTCTGATGGACCCTGGACCCCTTTGAAGAGTCTTCCAGGTGTGCCCGCATTCCAGGAAGCAATTAGGATTGTCGGCAAGGCCATTGATGACCGAAGCTAAGCACAACCGAAGAACGAAGATTGGGGAAGAAAAGCTTCTTCCATGTTCTTCCTCCATCCTCCTTCGCCATCCAATCGTGGCCTTGTTCCATGTCTGACCAGAACCGTTCAATCAAGAGCCGAAATGTTGTCATCCACAGCCATCGATCATAACATGTAGGGCAAGGAGCACCCTTTGATCACGTGTAAAGGGGAACTTGTTTTATATTACGTCCTCTCTCCTTTTGTAATTATGAAAAAGTCATATAAATATTTAATTTAAGTTTAACATTTATGTAAAAATTACATTGACCCCATCGTACTTATTTTATATTATATATACGTCCACACCGGCTCAGCTCACGTGGTCTCCCATGTGAGTTGGGCAAATTACAAGGGACCCCTCTAATGTCTTGTTACTTCATTTTAGTATTTAAAAATTGCACGAAAACCCTTATCATTTATTTTTATAGCAAAAATGCCCGTGCTAGGTTTGTAAACTAATTTCTGTCTTTTATTTTTATTTAGTGTCTCTTGTACGTGTAAAATTTTGGAAAAATCTTAGTAAATGCTTCTTTTGATGCGTATTCACGCCATATTTTATTTTTACCATTTTAATTGCTTTTTCTATTTGTTAAAAATAAAAAGAGCCTATTTATTCCTTGTTTATCTAGAAAAATACAAAAATAATATAAAACCTCATTTAAAATTCCAAAACAATTAACTAAATTTTATAACACTAGACCAAAAATCACTTAAAAACATAAAAGAAAACCTTCAAAATTAAAAAAAACCATGTTAACCATATAAAAATTCATAAAAATTCTATAAATCCAAAAAAATAGGTTTCGATTATATAATTTTATTTATAATATATATTATATAGTAAAAATAATTTTGCATAACTGTGGACTTATTATCCATTTTTAAAACTTAAAACAATCTGATTGATTATTATAAGTCACTATTTTGTCATTTTAAATTAATTAAAAATACCTAAAATTTTAAAAAACCTAGAAATCACAAAAAAACAAAGAAAATTATTTAAAAACATAAAAGCATTTTATTTTATAATTTTTAGTATATAGTTATATTAATAAATATAAAACCATATATAGCTTATATATACAATATTACTATACATTATTTATTATTTTCAATTATAAATACCCTAAATGAAATTTGAAACCATTAGAAAAATAAAAGGACTGTACTTATTTGTATTTTGTTAATTTTTATATACTTATTATATATATCGTATCTAGTATTTATATTATACACATTATACATATACTTATTATATCTTTAAAAAACAAAATTTATAAACTTCAAAAATATAAACTATAAAAATTAAAAAATCAATAAAAATTTAATATAATTAAAAACCTATAAAAAATAAAAAGCAGAAAAAGTACAAAAACATTTGTAGTTTATTTCTAGACAATAAATACTCCTATCCATGTACTCAGTGGTTCGTCACTCTATACTTATTCACTATATACATATTTGTAGAGTTGAATAAAAATAAATTTTAACTCACACATTTGCATTGAGTATTCATACATTGTGGGTTGATTGTTGATCTCTCTGATTGGTGACGTTCCGAGTACTACGAGAGCGACCGACACAATGATTTTCAAACCTTACTTGTTGAGCACCGCATGCCCTCTAAGATCAGACGTTAGGAACCCCTCTCCGATCTCTCTATCAAGCCCTTCTTATGCGGCTCAATTAACAATTCCTTACCAATCCAAAAAGCTTATGGGCTCAATTACTACTATTAAAATATTATGGTAACAATGACTTTCGGGGTGCTAAAGATAAAAGGAAGCAATCCCATTTTTGAAATGCGACAATGTGACTTAGGCGATGAAGGTTCCACAATTCCAAGTTATTAATGCAAGATGGAAAGAAAATTTTAATGTGGAGGCATAACTAGCTTTCAGATTCCATGCTTATTATCCCCTTGCATAATACAAATCATGAAAATGCAACTACTATCTCTGACCTATTGAATGAATGAGGCATGTGGAATGTTGTTATTTCATGCCAGCTCTTCTAGGATAACATCCCTGATCAAAATCATTCCTTGAAAGCAAACATGACTATAGAAGATGAATTGATTTAGAAACCCCACCCTAAAGGAACAGGCATCGCCAAATCGACATATTAGCTACTTGTGGCTAAGGAAAGAATTTTCAATCTCAATATAATTCTATTTGCAAAGAAATATGGTACATGAAGGATTTGTCACCCATAACCAAACTATTTTTATGGAGATTGATAATAAATTGCTTCCTTTTAGGAATTGTGGTAAAAAATGCCGAACTACAATACAAGTTGTCCTATTTATGGACATCACGTAGAAAACCAACAACATTTCTTTGCTAGGGCGGCCTAGTTCAAACTAGAAGTTAGGACCAGCATGCTGACATAAGTATTGTAGACTTTGTTTTCTCTCTCCATATGATTAACACTCACTCCCTGGTGGACTTAAAGGTAGCCAGTTCTCAAGTGCACTGTATTTGCATAACCAAATGTGATTTGAAGCATATGAATCAAAAGATCAATCCAAGCAATCTACTTAATCTTTATTTTCCCAGGCTCTCGAACCTATCTTCAACGTCTGCTCGGAAGGATGTTTAAACTTAAGTTAACTGACAATATTAGAATTACATCATATACATTGAGATGGATGCAGACTGCTATACCTCTTTTTGGTGGCATTGTTATCTTCAATCATAGTGGTGATTTCTTGGAGGTCATTGTCGCTTCCACCACAGACTTGTCGACTATGCAGGTGGAACTCTCCATGATGACACAGAATTCCAATGCAGTTAAGATGGAATAAAAATGCAATGGTCATTGTTCTCAACCAATCGATTTGGTCAATGAGAAAAATGTATTAAACCACTTTAAAGAAAAATCAAGCAATGAAATGTAAGCGGTTTTCGTTATTCAATTTACCTGGTATAGCGACCAGGATCGAACACAAGGAGATGATTTAAAAACTTAACACTCAAATTTTGAAGATAAAGTTTTTAGTGGTTTTTATTTTTCAATTTTTTAATTTTCAAGTAAAGAACAAATCACAATATGCACAAGGGAATAAAGATACACAAGCACACTCTCTTTTTGTATTTTTCAAATTATCCAAAAATGCTTAGAAAATTACAAAGAAAATATTTTTGGGTTTACAAGTTTTTAAAAAAAATTGATAATTTTTTCAAATTTTTCTGATGTTTTGTGATTTTATAAAATCAAACAGTGGAAACAAGATAAAACAGTGCACAACCAAGAGCATTTTGCACCTTAAAATTAATTTAATGCCTAAAACTCATGGAACTTATTTTCATGCTAAAGTATAAACAATTATCTACACACAGAGTCTCAAATCACTATTTCTCAATTTTTATAGAATTTTCTAAAAATTTTATAATATTTTTAGTTTTTCCGATTTTTTTGGGATTTTATAATGATCAATGCGCGGAATTGGATAGAAATTAAAGGAGAATAAAATATACCTACAATATTTTTTTGGAATTTTTGACATTTTTTGAATTTTTATGATTTTTCTATGTTCGGGCAAAGAAAAAGACAATGTTTTTGATTTTTTAAAAATACCAAATAATGATGAAATGTCATGAAAGTTTTAAACAATGATCAAGGACATAGCATGAGTATTCATAATTTTTTTGAGAATTTATTGAGCAATAAAAACATTTATTCAAGAAGAAAAAGCATGTAATTTAATGGTCTGGATACACATGAACTAAAGTTCAATTATTTAAAATATTTTTATAGAAGATATAAAAATAATAAATGTGCGGGTGTAAATAGAAATTTACCCAAAGACCACATGCGACGTACGTGCCTTGAATTTGGCAGGGACAGATTTGTAATTTCAAAAACTTCCAAGGGCATCTTTGTAATTTTTCCATTTTTTTAAAATCCAACCCTATGGCTTCCTTGGGAGTCCTTTCGTTTCTTCTTTCCAAACAACAAGGGGGGCCGCCACCACACAGGGCGCGAGCGTGGCACGGAGGACTTCGCGACGGGAAGGAGGCGTGGGTCGCACCGTATGGAAAGGCGTCGCGTGCTCGGTCGAAGGGCAGCAGGGGGCCGATCTACGACGGGAGAGGAGATCGTGTGGCTTGTTCGTTGGTGGCGATGATGATGGAGCGCACGCTGAAAGGTTGGGCGGTGGCCATGGGCCGTGTGGAGGAGGTCGCGCGGAGGAGCTCGGGTGATGGAGAGCCAGGTGGTGGAGGGGATGTGGAGCGACCGAGCAGTGAGGGGGCCCAAGCAGCACAGGTGCGGGGAGGCTTGGGCCGTGGAGCGGAGGACGGCGGTCTGGCGCGGCCACCGTGAGAGGCTGTGAGGCCTGGCGGAGGGCCTCACGGTCGGTGGTGGGCGGCGGAGGTGCGCCGCGCGGACGACGGTGCACAGGGGCCGACTTGCTGCTGTTTATTTTTTTGTTTTTTATTTTTCTTTATACCGTAAACAAGAACTGATAATATTTTTTATTTTTTAAAAAAAACTGTAAACAGAAACAAAATAAATTTTGTTATATTTTTATTTCTTTTATTTTAATTTTTCTGCGAAACAAATGTGAGAGGTAAAAATAATTATATATTTTTTATATTATTTATTTATAAACTAAATAGGATGTGTGAACAGTTGCAGATCTTGGCGAAATGAGAGATAGATCTGAGTATCCGACCACCTGCATGGTCGGATGTGATAGGTTGTGTGAGATAGAATAAGAAAATGGTGAGTTCGAGAAAATAGTGTGGATGATTGGCGTTTGATTCGAAATCAAGTGTAATGTTTTTTTTTGGATTTTAGGATCTAAATTTTAATCATGATATCGAAGGAAAAATTAAATCTAAAATTTATCTAAGAAAAATGACAGGAAAGAAAATGGATCTCACCTCGGGATCGGATACACCGTGATGGCCTCGACGAGGGCCGACACGCTGTCACCGAACGGTTCGAAGGCCAGGCACTCTTCTTCGACAAGATTTCTCTCGGAGATCGGGCTCCTCTCCACCAAAGTTTGATCAAAGAATAATGAAGGAAAAGGAAGCCAATAAAAAGAGAGGAAAAAATAAAAAAGGAAGGTAAATATACTTAATGGATGTATTTTGTGATGAATTAAATAAATAAATAAATTATGAATGTTAGAATTAAATAAAATAAATAAATAAATAAATTTACAAAAATTAATTAGCCACCTTAATGGTAGCTATTAATGGTATATCATAATATCTTTATATACAAGGTATGTTTTCAAATCAAATAATGAATAAATTAAATAATTAAATACAAATTTCTTAGTTAAAATAAATTAACTTATTAATGTTAGATATTTACTTTTTTTGGTGATTTATATGTAAGAAAATTAGTTGTGTACAAATATTATGTACATATAATACAATCTACACTTGTACAAATAAGGAAATAATTTTTAAATAATAATTTTTAAATTTTTAATTTTTTTATTTTTTTTAATAATGAAGATAATATTTACAATTATGTACATAATGTATAAAAAATAAATATGAATAAATAAGTACAATAAATAACTGGTTAAATTGCACAAAACACCCCAGAAAACTGACTTTTCAACCGTATTCGAAAGATAATTTAATTTGGAGTATAATGGAAGTGAGTTTGATTCATTTTGAGTTTATATGGAGCCAGAATTAGTATTTCAATTATTGGTTTACAGCTTTTTCTGAGTGTGATTATTTATAATCTGTACATTATTTTATTTTGCAATTATTTTTAGTATTTACAAAATATTTTTATTTACAACTTTTATTTAGAAAAATATTTAATTTGAGGTCAATTTATATACAAATAAAATAGTGTAAGTTTTGTACAAATATATAAGGAAAATTTACAAATTATTTTTTTGGATGTTTGAATTAAAGATCCTATCTCCCCCTACTTTATTCCTGATCGATCAGGTCAAGTCTTGACCTTCTCTCGGGGTTCGGGTCAGCCCGCATTTATTCCATAAATACATTCTTCATTTTTCTTTTCTTTTCTTTTCTTTTCTTCTTTATTCTTTTATTTGAGTATAAAAAGTGTTAAAATGCATATTTAACAAATGCATGTGAAATGGTAATTTAATGAAATTAGTAGGTATTTACAAGTGCTTGACTAAGGAAATGAAGCTAAAATAAAAGAATAAAAACGATGAATCGTGGATTCATCATTCCCGTATACTTTACCTTTTCTTGTCCCTTAGCAAACACTTATTTGGAAAATAAGTGAAAACAAAAATAAAGGAAAAAAAAAGGAAAGAAATTAGAACAATGTTGACTTTTAAACTTATCTTCATAAAATTGTAGTATGGAGATCTTTCAGACTTTTGGATTATTAGTGTGGTGGAACCTTAATGGGAAATGGATTTAAAACCTAACAACCTCTAAGTTCCACAAGACTCCTATTCAGGTCTCCTTAACAGTCAGGTCAGAACAAGTCTACATACACAAAATCTTATAACTATGAATCTTTACTTGTACGGTGTAAGTAAAATATAGCTCCTCATCTCAAAGTATCAGAGAAAGAGCCTCTCTCAACAAGGTAACTCTAATCCCCCGATCTAGCAACTCTTTCCTCGAGGAGCAGGGATATTCCCTTCTAAGTTCAAGTACAACCAGCTCAAGAAGAGGGGATGGAGAAGAGAATGGACGGCAACCAGTGTAGCCTATCCTTGGATGCATGAACAGTGTAGCCACGTCATCCGCTGCAAGCTTACAAACATTTGACTTTGAAGCTCTTATTCATTTTTTCAATTGTATATACACACCGGCAGACATTTTACTTTTCAATTAAGCATGCCCACTTTTGGAGATTCTGCATTTTCTCTTTTTAAAAAAAAATATATACAAGGTGCAATATGTACGTAAGGAGTTTTTCCTCTTAAGTCAATAGAATATACCTTTTTTGAAGCATTATTGCAACCCCACAACATCCTGTCTTTAGACCTCAACATCACTAGACCAGGTTGAGACGCACTTTCCTCCCTAGAGGAGGAAGAGAGGTTCCTCCAAGATGTACTACCCCTCGTATGCTACCCCAAGCTAAAAGACTCTGCCCCCTCAGTACCTCCTCCATGAAGAGCTACGTGTAGAGTGCTTGTCCAAGGAAAGCCACGGTCTGAAAGCATCATGCGTGTTTTGTTAAATATTCTACTTAGACTAATCAAGATGACATGTGAGCATAGTCTTATGGACTCAAAGAAGTAAGTCACTAGGACCTGAAAAGTCTTAACTCCAATTCTTATAATGTTCCTTTGAAATTAAGTGGATTAAAGTTCAACTAAGATCCACTCTTCAAATTTATTCCAGACTTAGTTTAAATGTCAATACTATCCTAAAAAATGCACATGCAAATGCAAGAAAATATGTACAATGCAAAGAAAAGAAAGAAAAATCTTTTTATGAAACAATTTTCTTATTTTTGAACTTTTTATGGATTTTTGAAAAATGATGCACATGCAAAAAGAGTTTTTTAGAAATTTTAAGTATGCAAATTTTTATAGACTTTTGGGTTTTGTCATTTTTAGGGATTTTTTTGTTGTTTTTTTTACGAAAAAAGGGTTAGTATTATACAAGTAAGTATAATAATAATTTTTTATTTTTAATAAGGGTTAAGATTAGTAGATAAGATACACATATTTACACAGGAGTGAGTCAATTATTTACAAGAATCAGGTGAAAGGATTTACAACTTGAGTAATTTATACAGGTATATACATACAGTTGGAAATTTATTTTTATATTTATATTTAAATTTAATATTTTTTCTGATGCATATACTCCTTAAATTTATTTGAAAATAATTTTACAAATAATTTTGAAAACTATAGTCCAAAATAATTTTTCAAAACATTTTACAATCATTTATAAACATTTGAAAATATTTTTGCAAACATTTTTCAAGCAGTATATATAGATTTTCAAAATAATTTTTCAACCATTTTCAAAACATTTACAAATAGTTTTTACAAAATAGTTTTATTTCACACAAAGAAAAAAATTTTACAAGCCAAAAGATTTTTATAAAAGTTGAAAATATTTTTCAAACATTTTTCAAATAGTTTTCAAAAGATTTTTCATATAGATTTTCAAACTATTTTCAAAATATTTTTCAAAATATTTTAACCTGACTTATTAATAAGTATATACAAAAAGAATTCTGAGGAAATATCTGCATCTTTTTATTAGTTTTTTTACAAGTATTTACACACTATTTTAGCCATATTAAAAATATGAAAGTACGAGTTATGTCTAAAGTATATACGCAATATATACGACACCTTCCTATACTTAGCTCGAACTATGTACTCGTAGTGATCAAAGAGCTGCAAAGGAAGACATAACTCGTGCTGAGTATTGAGAAGTGAAAAGAATACTATACTACAATGATGAATGAAAGAATGAAATCAATAGAAGTCGGTGATCCCCCTATACTTAGGATCAATTAATCTTTAGTATAGAAGACTATACACAAGGGGAATACTGAGGGTTAGAATGTGTAGTGTCTACCTCCCCTATACTTAGGGTAAAATATCCCTAAGTATAGGCAGCAAGACAGAGGTAAAAAGAATCAAAAGAATAATAAAGAAAATTTGACACCCCGTTATACTTAGGGTAAAGTGCACCCTAAGTATAACATAATCACAAGATGGAGATGGGGTGTTAGACAGAAAGAATGAATGATATGGACAAATGGATCTATACAATTGTGACTAATGTTGAGGTGCCTCTCAACAAGCGCTAGAGTTTACGCCCCTAGCTAGGTGCAAAGGCTAGGATAATGCTGTATCAAGGTTCAGGACGGTATCTCTGAGGCGAATACTATACTGCCGTCGTAGTCTGTGGAAGGACACCAACGAAGTCAACAGTGTATATGATGACACCCAAATAGACAATCAGGCGGGTGTTTGCTACCGGGTAAAGATATGGGAAGATGAAATCAGACTCTGGTAGCACAAAAGAAATCATTGGCTCAAGGTTTGGATGAAGCGAATGGATGGAGGTGAAGAAGTCGAACGTGGAGAAGGAAGGATCTGTTAGGGAATTCTCCACATCAATCATCGCCCTGAATAGATAAGGAAGATCAAGATCAGGAGACTTACTAAAAAGGCTGATATCCGATGTATGTAATGTAGAGGAATCCGTAAAATCATCGAATACCTCAAAGATCGGGTCATCCTCGTGAGGGTCGTCGAGGAGAGAAAAATCAAACTCAAGATCACAAATATCAGAAGACTCAGTCTCATGATCCGACAGGGCAGATGCACTCCCAGAAAGTGAAATTGAGTACACAGGGTCTGTGGCATCCTCCCATAGATAACCCTCGAGGAGTAATGCTGAATCATCAAACTGGGGAACTATGCTACCAAATATCAAGTCCTACAAAAATATATCGATCTCATCAATTGGGAGGACATACAGCTCAAAGACGGGACTATCTAGATCTGGTAAATCAAAATGGTGTCCCTCATCAAGCTCTTCATTCTGAGATGGATCCAAATGTGTATTTGAATATGAGAAGATCTTCTGAAGAAAGGATATTGAATCAACTGGACATGGACCCTGAAATGACTTAAAGGATGACTGAAATGTGGGATCCTCCTCTATTTCTTGGGATACTAGCAGATCTAGAATCCAAGAATCTTCGACGTGAAAGTGCGGAACTGGCTCAAAATCTGGCTGTAAAACCAAAGGGAACTCTTCCAATGTCCAACTCTAGAAACTCACAGTGATAGTCAACACATCCATCATATGAAAAGTAGTGGCATCCATATCCTCTGATTGGTGTGTGTTGTCAAAATAGTCATTAAGTACCACACACTCAACTGGTGTCATATCTCCCTCATGTGTTGCCCCGAATAAATTATCTCGTGAATACGGAATGTCTGATTATGTTCCCAAGATGGTCTCAAATAAATCCATGTTGGGACTGTGGTGTGAACCACCACACGAGGTAATGACATATGCAATCCGCTATGCGGTCATCCCCCTCATGGCGATCTGGACAAGGTCAGTCATCGGAAATCTATGATATGGAAATCGCCTTAAAAGATCAAGTAACCTCAACCACGAATCTCTCAATAGCTCCTAGGGTCTACTGAAAAATCACGAATACAATACCGCATCAACTCTGCTCTACGATGGGGGTAAAATCTCTGCAAAAACAATGATCATAAATCTCCCCACGTAGCAATCTTCTTCCCCGACTCTCTATGCCATCTCCAATGTCTAGTTTGAAGTGAGAAAGGGAAGGTCGTCAGCATCCGTTCCTTAGAAGTGATATCTAGGTATGCTCGTGATCCACAAAAATCCTCAAACACAGATATATGGATATATGGTTCCTCATGCACTCTCCCTGAAAATTTTGACAATAGATTAATGAACTCTAAATCCAGAATGAACGGACTCAATGTAGAAGCGGATTGCGCTTCCTGATCTGTGTACTCATCCATCATCACATGATAAAAGTCATCTAAACCTCTCAACTACTCCATGTGGTCGCCTATGGAATGCACTCTCATCTCAGGAATGAAATTGCCCGGGTCTCGTATCTAGTCAATCTGGTCTCCAATGGCGTCAAGCACATCATGTCCCGAATGGGAAGATGGGAATGGGGATGAAGAAGATGGGATGTCGGTTGGAGTTCCGACCTCCCAAGAGAGTGGACGGAAATGATGGGAATGAAATGAAGAAGCCACAAAATCTGGTTGGAATGGAGTATGACCCATCATGACGAGAGGAAAATGAAGGGAGGGAGGGTGGGATGAAAGAGAGTGAAGGAGAGAGAAGGTGACTGCTAATGATCCAAAGTAGATAAACGTAACCAACTCACACCAAAGACATCCAATACTCAAAGCAAACCCTTAGTTCACCAACTCAACACAAATCTGACCGTGAGAGTTCGGTCTTTATCTTTTCAATTTTAGAGTTTAGTGATTAAACAAAAGTTGTACAAACACTTAGGAGGTTTTTAATAGGATTTGGGCCCTACTCCTTAGTGTGTACGTGAGCAATTAAAAGCGCTAAGAATGAGGGGATTGCTCTCCCAAAACAATGAGGAATCAGTTATGTTTAATTTTAAGAGTCAAGTTCAATTAGCAATCCCAATTTTTTATTTTTGATTTTCACTTTTTTGGATATTTTTCAAAAATAAACAACGCCTAACGATTTTTTTGTTTTCCTTTTTGATTAATTTGAGTTCAAAACAGGGGGAAGAAGTCGAAAAAGCCGATGCACGGTCAAACATAATGATGCATGCATGCATAGAGATGCGTACCTTGATCCAGCACTCTACATGCAATATGATCCATGCATAAATTAAATACTGAAAGTAAACTAACTATATGATGTACGAGGAAATCGGCCTTAGACGAGCAGCTTCTATTGATCGTGAAGAACAATAGCTAACTAATCGAATCGAGTCCGGAGTCCGATCTTGGGAGTCACGTGGTGCCCACCGCAACGGGTCCTGCTAGCACTGTATGTGACTCAAGCACGCGGTCTCAAATCCAATTAAGCTAACTTTTTCAAATTAATTTTTAGCAAGGTCCAATTACGTTCTATAGGTACAAGCAAGCAATTAGATGTTGGGCCTTAGCTAATTACGTCACAATCAATAAAAAAATCCTACGTCTAGAGGCTAAATCCACGAGAATCAAATATAAAGTTAAGGCGATGAAATAAAAAACGTGTAAACAACGGTGAGGTCCCCCAAGTGCACCGGCACTTGGCGAAACAAACCCCGAATAATGCCCAAGTCTACAATTATAAAGTCTAAATATTACAACAATTAATTGTTCTATAAAATAAAACAATTGCCTCCTTCTCTTCTTCTGCTCCTCCTCTTATGCAAGTTCTCCAAAAAGAATCTGAGTCGTCCTCCAAGCGGTTCCTCGCACAAAAATAAAAGTAGACATTGTTTAGAAAATAATTATAATATGTAGAGACAAGAAAGGCTGAAATATGACAACTAAGTTGTGCTCCCCAGCAACGGTGCCATTCTGATGAGCCAAATGTTCAACGTAGTCGAGATGGATTAAATTAACACAAGTAGTTGTTCTCAACCAATCGATTCGGTCAACGAGAAAATGTATTAAACCACTTTAAATAAAAATCGAGCAATGAAATGTAAGCGGTTTTCGCTATTCAATTTACCTGGTATAGCGACCAGTGTCGAACACAAGGAGCATGCTTTAAAAACTTAGCAGTCAAATTTCGAAGATAAAATTTTTAGTGGTTTTTTATTTTTCATTTTTTTAATTTTCAAATAAAGAACAAATCACAATATGCACAAGGGAATAAAGACACACACTCTCTCTCTTTTGTATTTTTCAAATTATTCAGAAATGCTCAGAAAATTACAAAAAAAATATTTTTGGGTTTTAATAGGTTTTAACATTTTTCTGATAATTTTTTCAAATTTTTCTGATGTTTTTTTGATTTTATAAATTTCAAACAATGGAAACAAGAGAAAATAATGCACAATCAAGAGTATTTTGCACCTTAAAATTAATTTAATGCCTAAAACTCCCGAAACTTATTTCTATTCTAAAGTATAAATAATTATCTACACACAGAGATTGAAATCACCATTTTTTATTTTTCTAGAATTTTCTACAAATTTTATATGCTTTTTAGTTTTTAACAATTTTCTAGGGGTTTTGTAAATGATCAATGCACGAAAATTGGATAGAAATAAAAGGGGAATAAAATACATCAACTATATTTTTCGGAATTTTTAGATAAATTTTCTAATTTCTATGATTTTCTAATTTCAAGCAGAGAAAAAGACACTATTTTTTATTTTTTAAAAATATCAAATGATGATGAAATACGATGAAAATTTTATATAATGATCAAGGTTATAGCAGGCGTATTCATAATTTTTTTGAGAATTTATTGAGCAATAAAAACATTTATTCAACAAGAAAAAGCATGCAATTTAATGGTCTGGATACATAGGGACTAAAGTGTAATTATTTAAAATATTTTTGCAGAAGATATAAAAATAATAAATGTATGGGAGAAAATAGAAATTTATCCAGAGATCACTTGTGACGTACATGCCTTGAATTTAGCTGGGACTGATTTGTAATTTCAAAAACTTACAAGGGTGTCTTTGTAATTTTTCCTATTTTTTAATTTATAAATCCAACCCTAGGGCTTCCTTGGGAGTCCTTTCGTTTCTTCTTTCCAAACATCAAGGGGAGGGCACCACCACACGGGGCGCGAGCGTGGTGCGGAGGACTTCGCGACGGGAAGGAGGTGCGGAGGCGCGGGCTGCGCCACGCGGAGAGGCGTCGCACACTCGGTCGGAGGGCAGCAGGGGGACGATCTGTGGTAGGAGTGTTAGCAATGTGAGCCCGAGGCAAACCATTCCTACAATAAATGTTATTGTAATAAATGATTTATCAATAAAAGTTATTGATTATGTTTCACTCCCTTTCTGATATTGAATGAATGAATGCACTATAAGGTCCCTCTGTACAATATGGGTTATGTACCATGGCCAACTTGATAATCATGCATCTTTTTATTCATTGATTGAATCATAGAGGCTGAGGCTTGGATGGATATCTAAGGAGTTAGATAGAGGACTCATCAAGCATCATCAATGATTGACAAGTAGAGATCTCCATCCTGAGAAGGAGATGACAATCCTTTCTCATTAGGTTGATATCTGATCCACCTCTTGATGCAGGTCCTCTGCATGGGAATTGTGATTCGGAGGTATCAGATTAGTTGAGTCAATGAGTTGACTTAACGAGATCGAGATAACCAAAGACCTATGATGAATACTGTCACATCACAGGCAAACGTCCTCTGACCAGAGACAGATGTATTGCTATATGTCTGAGTGTGTACATTTGGCAGACCAATAGGTTGATGACCTAACCAAGGTCTATACACCGGCGAGCTGGTGTGCATCTAATATGAGTAATATGATCTCTCAAAGGGATCATACAGGTTCACTTGTGAACCGGGAGACATGAGCTCACTCATGAGGTATTGGGACTGACCAAATTCCATGCATGGTCGCCATGCTTTAGAAGCATGACATGAATTTAAAGGTAAGATGTATGTTTTGTGAAAGCATATGATCTGTACCATATCTCAAGGACCAAGACTGAGAAACTTGGTGATCATATAATGAAGATGACAGTGTAAAAGTGATCTATACCTTCAGGATGATCATGAGTCTTCCAGTATGCACAATGTACAGGTATTAGGAATACCTGAGGGTGATTTGATCATAAACAATTGTATAACCATGACGCTTCCATTCTGAGGGAGTGATGACGCAGGTCTAGATTTTAATGACACCTCTCATTAGAGAAGTGACCTAATCTTAGTCCATGTATATGACATTGATCTAAATGAGATTCAGATGCAATGAGAAGATTAAGTTTACGATCTTGATTTAATCAAGCATCTATGAGAGGTCCATAGGATCTAGATTTGAGATGTGATCTCAATATCCAAGTCACTATACATGGAACAATACAATCGCCATGTCCTTATCTCCAAGTATCTGAGGAGAAATAGCATTGTTCTTGAATGGTTCAAGAATAATTCCATAAGATCTAAGCATTGAAAAATTGATAGTTAAATGTGATTTGATTATCATGATGTATGAGGAATTATCCAATATAATTAAATGTGGTTTAGTTATTATGGATAAGAATAATGTGGATAGTAATATCCAATTATTCATAATATATTATAAATGTGATTTATAATGTATTAGAGAGAGCTAATTATAATTTATATTTGTAGATTAATTATTAATGTGTATTGGATACACATTGTCTAATTAATTGAAAATGTAAATTATATTTTGTTTTGGGTTGTGAATGTGATTCACAATTTCCAATGTCAAGATTGCAATATTCCCAAAATTAAGTGAGAATTATTTCTGGTGAATAAAATCCCAACAAAAAGTTGTTGGAAATAAATAATGGAAAAAATCAACAAGCATGCAATCTCATGGAAATCCATGAGATTTCCTCCATAAGGAAAGAGGTGGGCGACACCCAATTCCTATATGGAATGGGTGGCCGTCCCCCCTTGAATGTACATGGAGATGTAATCTCCATGTATATTCTCTCCTTATTTATTGATGTGATTTTAGGATTGATTTATATTTGATTTTGTCAAATATATTTTAATCTAAAGTTGTTGGCTTTTACCAACAACAATCTTGACCATTGGATTGACATAAATCAATCTCATCCATTGAGTTTATATGTCCCATGGATTGAGATCCATGGATCCCAAAACCCTATAAATAGAGAGGCATACCTTGCTCTCCATTACATGCTATTTGGTAGCACATCTCTCTCTCTTTTTCTCCTCTCACACGCCACCCCTCTCTCTCCCTCTTCTTGGTGGCCGTCCACCATACCCTAGAGGAGAGACTCGTAGACGCCTACGCCACCGCGCCGCTGTTTCGACGCTCTGCGGTTCTCCGTCTACTTGGAGTGCTTCGCTCATGAAGGAGACGTTCGATCTCGTACGACGAGATCAGGAGTAACCGTGCTTGGATCATCTTGTTGGATTGTGAGGACAACGCGACTCATCCCCGCGCTCGCAAGTCGTTTCTCCGACGATCGGACTTGAGACAGGAGGTCTCTTTTCTTAGAGACTCGATAAACCATGCATCAAGAGATATTGCATTATAATTGTTGTGGTTATAGATGAAATGATCTGAGAATCGTTCTTGGATCATGTGGTTTCATCGCATGAAAAATTTTAAATTCCGTTGCACCGAACAACTAGTACGACTAGTCGTTCTCCATCGTATCCGATACGACGCTCACGCTTTCGTGATGCGCTTGAGGATTTTTTCCGTATCCTTCAAGTTATATCAGAGTCTTAGGTCGATAGTTTTGGATACGATCCGCAAACCTAGGACGGCTTGGGTTCGTGGAAGTCGCGAAAGTTTTTATCGCATTTGATTTTCGCACTTTTGTTTAGTGAATAAATTCGGCATTGTTTAAATTATTTAACCACAAATTAAACACTTGGATTATGTTCCCCATCAAATAAGAAAACCATAGGATCTGAGTTTGCGTAATTCGGATTTTGTTTGCTCCAGATATGGTTGTTTTAATGAACATGTATGCACTGTTAACGTGATTAAAGAGTTAATTACTGTTTAGACTTGCCTCGAAATGCATGAAACATCACTTGGATTCTGTCCTAAATCAAATTAGCAATCTATGAAAATTGATTTTGTCTAATTTGGATTTAATATGATTGAGATATGCTAATTTTAGTAAGTAGGGGTCACTGCTGAAATTACAATCCTAATCTAGAACCATGTGATTGTCAATCAATGAAATTAATTGTTAATTTAAAGAAATAATTATGGAAAATATTTGAGAAATATTGGAAGATGATTATTTTTTTAATTGACTTGGCCTCAACCAATAATTGATTAGATTTGATCTAGATCATAATTGGAATCACAATCATCAAACTCCTTGCTTGAATAGGATTGGGAATTTGTCTAGCAAATTTCCTTATAATCAAAATTATTTTGATTACTATATGGTATAATTTCGGTTGAAGAACCGATGATCATCTCAAGTACAAATTGATCTATTTTGTATTATCCTTTCCCGAGGCGGATATGGTGTCTAGTCGGAGACGTTGGGGTAGCGGGTTGCAACGTATGTGGTCCGTCCCACTCTCATCGGTACTGGCCATGACAACGGGTAGGGACTGGATAATGCCGAAGAAATCAAGTTGTATTTTCTAATTATTAAAATACAAATTAATACGTATTTTGAGAATAATACCATATATATTCAAGTGTAACAATCAAGTTTGATTGATTGAATTGGATTGATAATTAATTTGATATAATTGAATTAATTATATCCAATTAAAATACTCTAATATGATTAGAGTTAATAATTCCCTTGAAAGGATTAATTATATGAATGTGATTCATGATAATTAATTAAATTTGAATAAGAGGTGGAGGATCACATAAGTGACATCCATGGTCTCCCGTCAAGGCGAAGGGTTTCCGTCGCCAGGGATTGTATATAGGAGACGCCTGTACGAAGTGACAGCTCCTATATACAAGCGCATCTGGATCGGACTCTTTGCTTCTCGAAAGAGTAAGGCCGTATGTGTAGTGACCCCAATATCGGATCCTCATATTATTGGGGCGATATTGGATTGCGCATAACGAGTTCTATTCATGTTGACGGTTGGTTCAATTAATGACAGGTCAACATCACCTTAGGGGTGGTGGGCCCGGATATTAAAGACCGAATTGGGAAATGCAAGTTGGAATTGCAAGGCGGAATGTGTTCCCGCTTCTCTTTATTGGAGTTGCAGTTTCTCATATTATTGGGATGTAACAAAGATAAAGAGGAGATCCCAATTCTTGCTTGAGATATAGCAGTAAGTATATCTCTTACTTTGAAAGTGATTAAGGGAATGAACTTTCAAAGTTGACAATGCAAGAATAATTTGATTTGAAAACCTTAATCAAATATCATAAATTTGAATATATGATTATATATTCTAATATAGTGCATTCTCAATTTCAGAAAATGAAGTCCATGAACCCACTGAGCAGGCTTCTGGAGGTCAACCAATTGACCGGGCCAAATTACTCGGATTGGATCAGTAATTTGGAGCTTGTACTCTCGGCTGAGCGCATTAATTATGTGCTCTCAGAAGACAATCATGAAAACCCTAAATCTAAGGAAGAAAAAGCATACAATGACAAGTATGATGTGGATCATGTCTTGGCTAGATGCTACATCTTGTGTTCTCTCGCCAATGTTCTTCAGAAACAACTGATGTCTGGCCTGAGCACTCGGGTATAAGGTACTAAATAGGTCGTTGTGACCCAAGCGATCAAGCGCGGACAATCAAGAAAAATGAACCACTAATAGAGATAAAACAGATAAAACACAAAGTAGCGGTCCTGCTATTGGATTAACCTGGTGTAGCGACCAGGGTCGAACTCAAGGAGCACGGGTTGGCCTTTCGGCCTACGAAGTAGTAAAAAGGAATAAAATAAAAGAGGAAAATATTTTTAGTGGTTTTTAATTTGTTATATATTTTTTTTTGGATTTTTTTATGTATTAAGAAAATAAGAAAAGTAAACAAGCACACACTTCAACAAATTATTAAATGCACTAAAAATCAAACAAAATTTCCAACAAAAATATTTTTGTGTGTTTTATAATTCTTAGTATTTTTGGTGAATTTTTGAGAATTTTCTGATCTTTATTTAATTTTCTAAAAATCAAAAAGTGGCTGAAATCAAAGGTACTGTCCAGCCGAGCTCAAAAGGCCTAGATAAAATATCTAAAGCCCCCAAATGAGCTGGGAGGTAATTTTCCTGTAAAGAGAATTAAACAAGGAAAATTTAGGCACCTATTTTATTATTTTTGGATTTTTGGTTTAATTTTTAGAATTTTGTAAGTTTTTAAGTGTTTTTCAATTTTTAGTGGTTTTCAGTAATGAAAAATAGCCAAAATTGGCTAGAAAATCAAGCTAAGTAAACCAAACAGTAGACAATTTTTCTGGAATTTTTAAATGAGTTTTAATATTTTTTTGGGTTTTTAAAGTTAGACATTAGCATAATTAAAGGTTTTTGAATTTTTAAAAATAACAAATGAAAACAAAAATGTCCTAAAAAATCCTCGAAAATTTTACACCATGGCAGGAGCCATGTATCCAATTTTCGTTGAATTTGGAGGTGACTTGCTATTTTATTCAAAAATAAAGAGAGGGTATAGTGCACAGGGACCAAAGTGCAAATACCCAGGAGTCTGGGGGGTCTGGTGCAGTTTATCCAGCAAAACACACACCACGCGCGTGCCTGGGGCACTCAGGGACCCAAATACAATAAAAATAAGTCCCGAGGACTTATTGGTAACAGGTACCAAAAGTCCAAGGGCTTATCTGCAAAATACCCACGAATATCACGAACATGCTCAAATTAACCACGCACAGGGGTATAAATGCAAACAAGTAAAAACTTTCATTCAACTGTTAACATTCAGAACAACAGGGCATAAGATGCAAATATCCCAACAACCCATGTGACGAAGCACGTGTCAGACCATGTACAGGGGTATATCAGCAAATAAAACAAGCGCACGGGTCTCTATGCAAAAATACCAAAACTTAAACAACTACGCTAAATATTTACAAGACTAAAACAAAATAAAATAACTAAGAGGGCCTAAGGGTAAATTACCCTTTATTATGCGGAGCGGCTGGATGGAGGGTACGTGGCGCATCTGACGGTGGTGAACAGCGACCTCTCTATAGCTGGGCTCCTCGCGATGATCCGACGCTCGAGGTCAAGCCACGTGGCGTGATCGACAGTGGTGGCTCGCTGTGGCTTAACCCACGAGCATCGGGCGGCTGGGATCGCCTCTCCAAAGATCTGGCGGTGCAGGTGCCTCCTGAGATGGACGGTCTGGATCAGAACTGGAGGGTCGAGGCGATCGGACGGCGACGGAGGGTGCTGGAAGAACAGGTCGCCGGCGAGATTCGTCGGCCTCTGGCGTGCGCTAGACTCCTCCTGGAAGCACTCTGAAGGTCGGAGAAGAAACGTGGTGTGCTCCCGCGTCTGCCGGTAGGCTCCGATGACCCAACCGGACTCTGGAGAGCTCCGGCGAGGTCGACAGAGGCGAGGCTCCTGGCCTGAATGACCAAAGCCCTCAGATGGGCTTGGTAGCACCTGCAAAGACCACCAAGAGACTCGCGGGTCGAGGGCAAATTGCCTCGACCCGGTTAGGCGGAGCGACGGTGAACTGGGGGTCGAAATGGCGAGCTCCGGCGAAGGGGGTAGACGAAGGAGCTCGGCTCCCAGCTCCTGTGCGAGCTGGGTTGTATGGAGGGGTGAAGAAGGTGCGTCGTAGGGAGGCGGATGCGATGGTCGATTCCGATGATCGAACGGAGTGGTGGGATGGTCGGAATCAGCTCGAGACGGCGGCGATACGAATTGGGCGTAAATGGAAATTAGGGAAAAATAAAGACCTACAAGGTTACCTGGGTGGACGAAGAGACTGGGAAGGAGCTAAGGAAGCTCCTGGTCGTTGCCTCGAGGAGCGTCTCCCTCCGAGGCTCGGTGCTCACGCTGGTGGCGGAGCAACGACAAATGTGCTCGCCGGATCAGTGGATACGCCTCCACTCCTCGCTTCGACGGCGCCAGACGCAAGCTGTCACTCTCGCGAATGCGCTGGAGCTCACAGGAGGTGGATACGAATGGCCAAAGATAGAGAAATGAGGTGGCGGAGCAACGCTTATGTATGGGTGCAGGTCCGGGAAAAATAGCTCGGGTCCGGTTCCATGGAGCACGGATCCCTAGGATCTATGTCGGGCGAGATTCCCGGGTACCTGGGGAGTGATTAGGATCCTGGGTTAGGCTAAATGGTGCTCGGGTCTGGCAGGGATAAATGGGGGAAGTCGGGTTCTCGAACCAGACCCGCGGGAGGTGGTCCTGGGGGGGTAGTTGACTGGGCGGTCAACACTCCCCAGGGCCAATAGGAACGGGCCACGTGGCTTAATCTTGAGGTGAAAATTAAGGTAGCAAATGGCCGAATTTGCAAAAAGTTAAAACATGAAATATTTTTATTTTATTTTTTTCTATTTTTAGTGATTTTTAATAATTTTTTCGAAATAAAAATAAGGTATGTACACTATATGTACTATATAGGTATATGTACACTATTAGGGTTTTTAATTTTTGATTTTTAATTATTATTTTTATGCAAATTTATTCCTATTTTATATTTTATTTATTTTCATTATAAAATAAGGAATAAAAAGGTATTTTTATTGTATTTTTATCATTTATATACATAGGTAAAATAAATACATATATATACTTATATACATGGTATATTTACAATATGTTTTTGTATTTTTAATTTTGCTATTTTTATTTGGTTTTTGTTTTGATTGTTTTTATTTTATTTATTTACACTATATAATAAAGAATATTTACAAAAACTATAAAAATTAATTTTATTTATTTATAGGGTTAAATAAATATGTAGGTGAGTCTATGTACAATGTGAAGGTGATATTTTTGTTCTTTTTGATTTTCATATTTTTTATCTTTTGTTTTTATATTTATAAATATAGACACAAATTTACAAGCCTATTTTTGGTGAGGAAAACACCTTTATTTTATTTACATAAGTATGTACACACATGAGCCCCTATCTCCCTCTACTTTGGCTATTATGCGGTCAGGCCCATGCTGAGCCCTCCCTTGGGTTAGGTTGCTCAATATTTATTCTAAATATTTCCCTCTTTTTCTTTTTAATCTTTATTCTTTTATTTTTGCACAAAAACATGCTAATTATAAGTTTTTACACAATGCATGCTTTTGGTAATTATTCCTATTTACACATATCTACATGTATTTGCAAAGGTTTTTGTAGCTAAAATATAAGAATAAAGAGTGATGAATGAGTATTCATCACCCCCCTATACTTAACTTTGCTAGTCCCTTAGCAAACACTTATTTGAAAAAGAAGTGAAAAAGAAAGAAAGAAAAAGAAAAAGAGGATGTACATGGATCAAGGTTGATTATTAAACTTGCCTTCACTAAATTGGGGTATGGAGCTTGATCAGATCTTTGGACTATTAATTTGTCGGAACCTTATTTGGACCTAAGTTTAAAACTCAACAGCCTCTAAGTTCCACTAATCTATAACCAAGACTCCTCAATGCTCCAGATCAGAACAAGTTATCAATCACAAACCCTGAAGACCATGAATCTTTTCCTGTCCTGTGAATGTGAGGTCTAAGCTCTCCACCGCAGAAATGGCAGCTTGACAACCCTCCCCAACAAGGTAACTCTATGACCTCAATCTGGCCACTCTTTCCTCGAGGAGCGGGGTATTCCCTTCTAAGTTCAAGTTCAACCGGCTCAAGAAGAGGAGGAAGAAGAGAATGGGTCAAGGCCAGTGTAGCCAAGTACCCTTGGGAGCTTGACCAGTGTAGCCAAGTCTCCCTGCTGCAAGCTACATCAGGTGGATCATGAAACTCAAGCTTTGCTTATTGCACTCTATATACATACTCCGGTGGGATTATCATTTTCTATCAGACCCACCACTTTTTTGGAGTTATTTTTTTTTCCACATTTTTTCAAGTGCATATGTACAACATATACATGTGCAGCATATATACAAGGAGTTTTTCCTCTTGAGCCAGTAGACTATCCCTCTTTTGAAGCTTTATTGCAACCCACAACTCCCGTCGTTAGACCTCATGGCAACCAGACCAAGTTGAGACGCACTTCCTTCACTAAAAGAAGAAGAGAGGTTCCGCTTAGAAGTACTACCCTCATATGCTACCCCAAGTCAAGGAAGACTGCCTCCTCACCATCTCATCCGTAGAGAGCTCGGTGCATAGTGCTGGTGTCCAAGTAAAGCCATTGTCTATATGAGTCATGTGTTGTTGTTAAGTGCTCTACTTAGGCTCATTGAGATGACATGTGATCATAGCCTAGTGGACTCAAAGAATTAAGTCACCATGGACCTGAAAAGCCTTAAACCTCAGCCCTATAAGGTTCCTCTTAGAAATTAGGTGGATTAAGATCTTAATCAAGCTCCATTTCTCAATTTGATTCCCGGCTAGTTTAAATGTCAACTATCATCCAGAAAAACTATATACATATGTACAAAAGATGCTTATTTACACATATTTTACAAACATGCAAAATTTTTGAAAAATGTTTTGAAATCATGAATGGATGAGGCATGAAGTGCAAGTTTTACAAAAAGATATTTACACACATTTACACAAGATTTTTGCAAACTTTTGATTTTCAAAACATTTTGGAAAAGTTTTGTACTATATACATAATTTTGATACAAAAATATTTACACAAGCTTTACACAAAAGATTTTTGAAATCATTTTTACAAAAATAATTTGTACACTAGCTATTTATGAGCAAATAAAAGAGTGTTATGTACATGAAAAATTTTTTAATTTTTGTGATTTTTAGCCATTTTATTTATTAACACACTCACACAAAGTACGAGTTATGGCTAAAGTATATATGAAATATATACACACCCCCCTATACTTAGCTCGAACGATGTCCTCAGAGTCAAGAGCGATGAAGAAGACATAACTCGTGCTATGTATAGGGAAGTGAAAAGAAGGGCTATATACAAAGAAGAAGAATGAAATAGAAAAGTCAAAAGAAGCCTCGGGTCTTCCCCCTATACTTAGGATCAAGTAATCCTAAGTATAGCAGGCTGTACACTAAGGGAAAACCGAGTGGAGAATGTACAGGGTCTACCCCCCTATACTTAGGGTAAGATATCCCTAAGTATAGGCGGCAAAACAGGGGTAGACAGAAACAAAAGGAATACTCAAAAGGTCTTACATACCCCTATACTTAGGGTAAAGTGCACCCTAAGTATAGCATAATCACAAGATGAAGAAAGGGATGTGGGACTAAAGAATGTAGTGATATGGACATCTGGATCTATACAAGGCGGAAGATCAGTGAAACTCAGGCGTGAGATGCATTAGATGTGAGTCAAAGACCACATCTCACGCAAAATGAATAGGGGCAAGATCAGCGACCCGCGGCTCATGATCTAGAAATGGTTTGAGCCGCTGGCCGTTCACTCGAAAGGTACTCTCAGAAGACAACTCAGATATATCAATGCTACCGTTGTCGTGTACCTTTCTAACCAAGTAGGGTCCCTTCCATTTGCTCTGTAGCTTCCCTGGAAATAGACGTAGCCTCGCATCAAACAACCATACTCTCTGTCCAATCTCAAAATGCTTGTGGTTGATATGAGAATCATGCCACTCCTTCACTTTCTCCTTTTAATGTAGGCTGTTTGAGAATGCTGTATCTCTAAGCTCTTCCAGGGCTGCCAACTCTGCCCTCCTCTGGTCTCCCATACCATCTGGATCCATAAGAATATCTGTAACTGCCCAAAGTGACTTGTGCCTCAGCTCAACAGGTAAATGGCACGGCTTGCCATACACGAGGCGAAAGGGAGATGTGCCCAATGGTGTCTTGAAAGACGTCCTATATGCCCACAAGACCGAGTCCAAAAGCTGTGACCAAACCTTTCGGTCAGGGCGGACGACTTTCTACAGTATAGTCTTGATCTCCCTGTTCGACACCTCAGCTAGACCATTCGTCTGTGGATGGTAAGGTGTAGGAACACGATGGTCTATACCGAACTCGCTAGCAAGGGCCTTCACCTGGTCATTGATGAAATGAGACCCCCCATCAGAAATTAGAACTCGTGGAACCCCGAACCGCGTGATGATGTGCTTCCTCAAAAATCTGCAAACTGTCCTCGCATCAGCGGCTCGGGCGGGGATAGCCTCCACCCAACGACTAACATAATCCACGGCCAACAGAATGTACTCAAATCCCTGACTCTTAGGGAATGGACCCATGAAATCGATGCCCCATGCGTCAAAAACCTCACAGAAGTGAATGGGCTGCATCGGCATCATATCACGCTGTCCACAAGTGCCCATCCTCTGACAGTCAGTACACCTCTTCACGAACTCATCTGAGTCCTTGAAGAGGGTAGGCCACCACAAGCCGGATTGGAGCACTTTCTGGGCCGTTCTCCTCCCAGAATGATGTCCTCCTGCCTCAAGCTTGTGGCAGTAAGTGAGGACGCTATGGTGTTCCTTCTGAGGAATACACTGATGCCAGACGCTATCCCCTCCTTCGTGGTAAAGGATGGGATCCTCCCAGTGGTAGGACTTGGCCTTCGCAAGGAAGGTCTCAAGCCTCTGCCTGGGCCAATCTTGTGGGACTTTCCCAGCAACGAGAAAGTTCACAATATCGGCATACCACGGGAGTGAGGCGATAGCAAGGATCGCCTCATCTGGGAAGGTATCTCGAATGGGATCAATCTGCTCAGACTCCTCAGGCTGCCCTAAACGGGAGAGATGATCCGCCACCACATTCTTGACTCCAGGCTTATCCTTGATCTCAATGTCGAACTCCTGGAGTAGAAGGATCCATCTAGTAAGTCTGGCCTTGGCATCCTTCTTTGCCATGAGGTACCTGATGGCGGTGTGATCTGTGTACAAAGTCACTCTAGATCCAATGATATAAGATCGAAACTTATCTAGGGCGAACACTACGGCTAGCATCTCCTTCTCTGTGACCGTGTAATTCCGCTGAGCGGAATCCAATGTGCGGCTAGCGTAGTGAATGGCAAATGGAACTCCATCCCTCCTCTGTCCCAGCACAGCCCCTACGGCAAAATCGGAGGCATCCGTCATGATCTCGAATGGGAGAGACCAATCAGGCGGCTGGAGGACAGGAGCCTCAATCACACACTGCTGGAGAGTCGCAAAGGACGAAAGACACTTGTCATCGACAAGGAACTCGGTGTCTTTCGTCAAGAGGTCAGTCAACGGTCGGGCAATCCTGCTGAAATCCTGAATAAATATCCTATAAAATCCAACATGCCCCAGGAATGACCGTAGCTGCCTCAAATTGGACGGCGGTGCGAGTTTTCTAATGACATCAACCTTGGTCGGATCCACCTCCATGCCCCTGTTGGAGATGATATGACCAAGCACCGTCCCTTGAGTCACCATGAAGTGACTCTTCTCCCAAGATAGAACCAAATGGAACTCAATACATCGCTGGAGTACTCGGTCTAGGCAGTCAAGACAGGAGTCGAATCCGTCGCCGTAGATCGAGAAATCGTCCATGAAGACCTCCAAACACTCCCCTACCATGTCCTAAAAGATCGACAGCATGCACCTCTGAAAAGTCGCAGGGGCATTGCATAGCCCGAATGGCATGCGTCAAAAGGCATATGTACCAAAGGGACAGGTAAAGGTGGTCTTCTCCTGATCCTCAAGAGCGATGGCCACCTGGTTGTAGCCCGAGTACCCATCCAGGAAGCAATAATGGCTCTTCCCTGCCAGTCTCTCAATGATCTGGTCAATAAAAGGCAGGGGGAAATGGTCCTTCTTGGTGGCCTGGTTGAGTCTCCTGTAGTCAACACAGACCCTCCAAGAGGTGGGTACTCGTGTAGCAATCTCCTCTCCCGACTCACTGATCACAGTCGTGATGCCCGTCTTCTTGGGCACCACATGCAAGGGGCTGACCCACTTGGAGTCGGAAATGGGATAAATAAAATCTGCACTCCACCATTTTGATATTTCCTTCATCACGACCTCTCTCAGGTTGGGGTTCAGCCGCCGCTGGAACTCACGCGACGGCTTTGCCCCCTCCTCGAGATAAATATGGTAGGAGCACACTGATGGACTAATCCCATGGAGATCTTCTACGCTCCATCCGATTGCCTTGCGGTTCTTTTCAAGAACCCCCATCAAACGGGATTCTTGCTCTCCAGTCAGATCGGCGGAGATGATGACTGGGTACATCTCAGGTTCGCCCGCAAGTAACCGATACTTCAGCGAAGTAGGGAGCGGCTTCAGCTCTGGACAGCTGGGCGCTGGCAAATCTGGCTGCGGAAGGAAATGTGTCAATACTGCTAAGTCTGCCAAATCTGCCTGGGAGAAAGAAAGTGAACTCTCGCAAACTGGATCTGGAGAAGGCTGCTCAACTGTGCTGTCTCTGATCTGCTCTGCATCTACCTCCTCCTCATCTGTAGGCTCAGGTGGACTCAAGTCTGGCATCTGATCATCACAATCTACCCAATCAGACTTTGAATCCGAAGGATCTGCATCAAATACGGTGGCATCAGTACCACCGAAACACAAGGTGGCCTCAGCACCACCATCACTGAAATCCGTGTCGCGGTCAAGAACCGGCTCTGCTGCCTCCTTGGTATCCTGGACCAGGGCTGTGCTCTCCAATCTCTCCTCTATTATCATCTCGGCATCAGCTGTGTCTGAAAATGAGAGGATGGCCTGTACTGCAGGATCTGCCCATGCTGCCTCATCATCTGTGATCACAAAATCACAGTCCTGGTGGATGTCTGGCTCGGCGTCTGTCAGCTGCTCTGAATCTGTGCTAGCCTCTGAGCGTGCTCTCTCTCTAGCTCTGTAGTCCTCAACCGTCTCTATTTGTATACTCTCGCCCTCAACGCGAAAGTATACCTTCCCACTGTCATGATCAGTCACCGCCTTGGCTGTGTCCAAGAACGGACGACCGAGGATGATGGGGGTATCGGCCACTGAGTCAGGGATCTCCATGTCCAACACTACGAAGTCCACGGGGAATTTCAGGCCCTGAATCGTGACGATAACGTCTCGTAGCAACCCCTTCGGCCTCTTGACAGATCGATCAGCAAACTGAAGGACTTTCATGCTCTGTCGAAGAGTGCCCAACTCGAAGCGGTCGAGAAGGGCTGCCGGAAGGAGGTTGATCGACGATCCGCTATCCAATAGAGTCCGGTCGAACCTCTGCTCACTAATCTGGTATCTGACATACGGGGCCCCTGAATCTGGCCTCTTGGCCGGCAGACGGTTCTGAATCGCGAAACACGTGGCTTTCGTCAGCACATGAATCTCTGAAGTGTGGTTCCTCCTCCTCCTTCTGACTGTGGTCCTGTCTCTCAAAGATCGCTGGAGAAGGGGGATGTGCTGCAAAGCCTCCTGGAGGGTCAGCTGGATGTGAAATCTGTCGATCATGCTCTGGCTGAATTCCTCCTGCTCCCTCTTTTTTGGGTCTTTTTCTTTTTTCTTCCCCTTCCCATCTGAAGGGCTCTAAGGAAGGGGATCGCAGGGTCCTTCGCAGATGAAGGACTAGGAAAAGGCCTAGACGGCTCGACGACCGGATCCGCACATACATTAAGCACCACAGTGGGACTAGAAGAAACTAAACCTTTTCCTTTATTCACAATAGTGTTCTGAGATACATGAGAATGAGGAAAAACATTTGATCTCTCTACACAAACACCGGTGGCCTCAGTACCACTACGGGCTGGCTCTGCTACTGGACGTCTCGCGGCCTCAGTACCGTGGGCTGGCTCGGCTCCTCTTGTGGCATCAGCACCACCTCCTCGAACTGGTGAAGCGGCGGCCTCAGTACCGCCGGTGGAATCAGCATCCTTGGTGGCATCAGTACCACCGTCATCATCGTGTACGGCCTTAGTACCGCTCTCCTCCTCCTCCTCATCTGGCGCCCTGGGTGGATCCTCGAGTCGTCGCTCAGATGAGGCGCCGCCTGCTGGTGCTCTACCGCTCCTAAGTGTAACGAAATCAGCATCAAACAGATCTGAAGACATATCATCAAATGGATCACTAGGAGTGGTGTGCTCAGTGGAAACTACCTGCTCAGATTTCCTCTTCAGGTTATTCGGATTCAGCTCTATCTGTGCAGGAATGGCGGCCTTCCCTCTCACAAGGTCCCGCATCTCCTGGCGGAACTCGTCCATCTCCCGTCTGAAGGTAGCCTGCTGGTCCGTGAGGAGGCGGGCTATGTCATCCAAGGCGGGGCTCTCATGGGAGCCCGACGGGTAGCCTCTATGGTGCTGAGGCTGCTGGAACTGGTGCTGCTGGTAAGAGGGGTAGGAGGAAGGATGCTGCTGCTGGTGTGGTGGGTGAGCCTCTGCTCACGTCTCCAAGACTGTCCCTGCTGCTAATAGGGACGAGGAACGAAGGACGACTGCTGATATGGCTGGTGGGCTGGGGGCTGCTGCTGCGGCTGGTGATCTCTCTGCTGGCCATACTGCCCTCCCTGACCGGATGACTGCTGCTGGGGCTGGGTACCTCCATTCCCCTACCTGAATCTGGGATGGTCTCGTCGGATCCCAGGCTGGGGGCGGTCATACCAAATCCCGTTGACATCCATCAACGGCTCTACATCGTAGGGGGCTGGCGGGAGTACTGCCAGAGGCTGATCCGACTGGTATACCACCATCTGCATGTCTGGAGATGGTGGGGACTGGTAAGAGGGCTGTTGTTGCTGGTACGGCTCCGCCTGTACAAGGTGAACCTGTCTAGGCTGCTGAAAGGTGCTGGAGCGCTGGGACGAGCTGCTGCTGCCGCCGGTGTCGCCTCGCGACTGAAGACGGGGTTGTGAAGCCGTCTGTGCCTCCTGGAGACACATGAGCTGGGTCTTCATGTCGCTCAGAGTCTGTGCCATCTGTTCCATCTGCGTGATGCTCTGGCACTGCTTCTTCTCGATCAGCTCCATCCGATCCAACTTCTCGCTGATGATGCCCATATCCGCAGCGGACGACTCTGCCTGTGCTGCTGCAACTGCGGATGAACTGGATGGACCGGCGTCGACCTGTGCTATCCTCTGGTACTGCACGGGTCCTGGCTGCTGCTGGGGTCTCCCCTGAGTGTACAACTGGGTCTGGGACATCACCATGTAATTCTCGGCCATCTCCTCGTAGATGGCCCAGACCTGGTCGTGGTCCTTGGCGAAGTAGGACCCGCCGCAAGAAGCATTCACCAAGCCCTGGAGCTCTGGCGTCAACCCGCTGAAGAAGCTCTGCACAAGGTTCGGCTTCGAAATGTCGTGGTGCGGGCATCTGTCGGTGAGCTCTCGGAACCTCTCCCATGCCTCGTGGAATTGCTCATTGGGGAGCATGGAGAAGTTGCTAATCAGGGCCCTCGCTGCATTGGTCCGCCCGAGTGGATAGTACTTGTTCAAGTACTCGGTGCAGAGCTGCTCCCAGGTGTAAACAAACTTCCCTAAATGCTTCAGCCAGGTGGCTGCTCTGTCAGCTAAGGAGAAGGGGAAGGCGATCATCCTGATCGTGTCCTGGTCCACCTGACGGTCGTGGACAGTGCTGCATATCAAGAACTCCTGGAGGTGGAGATGGGGCTCCTCTGTCGCGAGTCCGTGGAAGAGGGGGAGTAGCTGCAAAGTGTTCAGGGGGAACTTGAAGTCCCCCACGATCACTGGAAGTACTACCCAGTGGTGCGTCAGAGTCGATCCGGGGTTGTGTAACTCCCGCATCGGTCTCGGTGGTCCTCCGGCCGCGGCTGCGGCGGCTGCTGCTGCTGCGGTGGCTGCTGCTGCTGCGGCGGCTGCTGCATCCGCATCATCTGGGATCCTCGGTCCCTCTCTCCTCTGCTATAGCTCTTCTCTCATCTGCTCCATCTCTATCCTCATGTCAATCATGAATGCTCCCTGATCCCTCAGCTGCTGCTGGACGGTCTCTAACGAGGCGATCAGGGTGGAGTTGATCGTTCCCTGATCCAATACGAAATGCTCAGGCTGACGGGAACGATCCTCAGAACTGCCGGCCATGACGTCTGCTGCAAAATCAAATGAGCCCAACTCAGGTGCTGTCAAATCTATCAATCTCTCCTCGGGCTCATGTCGCTCAGGTCCGAAAGAAAGGGGGTCGAGGGAGAACAGGGCGGAGTCGTACTCGGGCTCGGAGAGCTGGTCTCGGCTCTCGCAGGCCAACCTAGATGATTGGGTAGACGTGCCCGAGAGCGGTGCAGCCAGAGGCTGCCTAAGAGAGCGTCTACCCATCATCTTGATCTGGCGAGTAGTGCGGATGAGATCTGGAGAAACTATGATCAGAATGCAAACCCCCCGGTTCACCAACGCAACACGAGCTGAAGACCGTGAAAGTTCGGTCAAATTATATTGTCAATTTTTATTAGGTGAACACACAAGATATCAGAGCGCTTACGTGACCTGTTAGGATACCCGATGCTACCCCAACCGACTGGCACGCACGGAGAAGTTGGTAATCAGTCGGGAATAACACCGGAGGGCTCTACCTAGGGTGCGGGTCACTCTCTCGCGCAATCAAACCATACAATGAGGGGGTTGCTCTCCCCAAGACAAACTTATGGTGAGTGTCTTTTAGGGTCAATAGTTTTATCCAGTCCCAATTTTATGATTTTTCTTTTTAATATTTTTCAAATAAAAACAAAGGCCTAACGAATTTTTCGGTTCTCCTGGTTATTTAGTCCAAAATAGGGGGGAGAAGACGAAAAAGCCGATGCGCGATGAAATCAATGATGCATGCTGAGTCAGAAATGCGTACCTTGTCTCCAGCACTCTACATGCAAGCGATCTGCGCAGAATTTAAAGACAGAAAAGTAAACTACCCTAAATGATGCAACGGGAAAAACCGAGTCCTAGATCAGCAATTTCTACTCGCAGAACCGTCTAATCGGTCACCGACCTCCAAGCCAAAGGGTCCGGTCTTGGCCCACCCCTCCCCTGCCCGACAAATCGGGGGTAGGAGAAAGCACTTTACAGGGTGAGCTGCGGCACGTAGGCTACGAAGGAGATGAGTCGATTATTTTTATTAATTGATTATTAGTGAGTCCAATTAGCGCACTATAGGAACAGGAAAATAGTTAAGTGTGGGGACCCTACTAATTACGGCACAAGCAAGAGAAAATCCTAAAGCTAGGGGCTCGATGAAAACCGCGTAAACACCAAAAAAGGCAGAAAAAAATGAAAAGAAAACAAAGCCGCGTAAAAAGCCGCGAAAAACTCTAAGGGTCCCCCGAGCACACCGGTGCTCGGCGAAACAGACCCGCTAAGTGTTCAAGAGTCCACAAGTCCAGTCTGAGTCCATGTATTATTACAATAATAATAATAAAAATAAAACCTAATATAACCTCACCCACTCAACTCTCTCTCTCTCTCTCGCTCTCTCATGCGGCTTCGTAGAGAAGGAAGCCGCCTCCAAGTTCCTTGGTTGCACCGGCTTCTCGAAATCGGCCACCTCGGTCCTCGGGCCCTCGCAAGAAAAAGAGATGATTGGTCAGACTAAGATAATCAAATAAAATAAAAAGAAAATAAATGAAACTGAAAATGAGGGTATATATGCAAAAATACAAAATAAAATAAACACTCAAAATAAATCAAAAACAAAAAAAAAAGAAAAAGAAAATAAAACAAAATAAAACAAAAATAAAATATAAACAAAAGCCGCGAAAAAGCCACGAGCTCTGAACGAGCCGCGAAAAGCCGCATGAACAAAAATGGAAATAAAATAAAAACTACTAAGCCGTGCTCCCCGGCAACGGCGCCATTCTGATGTCTGGCCTGAGCACTCGGGTATAAGGTACTAAATAGGTCGTCGTGACCCAAGCGATCAAGCGCGGACAATCAAGAAAAATGAACCACTAATAGAGATAAAACAGATAAAACATAAAGTAGCGGTCCTGCTATTGGATTAACCTGGTATAGCGACCAGGGTCGAACTCAAGGAGCACGGGTTGGCCTTTCGGCCTACGAAGTAGTAAAAAGAAATAAAATAAAAGAGGAAAATATTTTTAGTGGTTTTTAATTTGTTTTATTTTTTTTGGATTTTTTTATGTATTAAGAAAATAAGAAAAGTAAACAAGCACACACTTCAACAAATTATTAAATGCACTAAAAATCAATCAAAAATTCCAACAAAAATATTTTTGTGTGTTTTATAATTCTTAGTGTTTTTGGTGAATTTTTTAGAATTTTCTGATCTTTATTTAATTTTCTAAAAATCAAAAAGTGGCTGAAATCAAAGGTACTGTCCAGCCGAGCTCAAAAGGCCTAGATAAAATATCTAAAGCCCGCAAATGAGCTGGGAGGTAATTTTCCTGTAAAGGGAATTAAACAAGGAAAATTTAGGCACCTATTTTATTATTTTTGGATTTTTGGTTTAATTTTAGAATTTTTGTAAGTTTTTAAGTGTTTTTCAATTTTTAGTGGTTTTCAGTAATGAAAAATAGCTAAAATTGGCTAGAAAATCAAGCTAAGTAAATCAAACAGTAGACAATTTTTCTGGAATTTTTAAATGAGTTTTAATATTTTTTTGGGTTTTTAAAGTTAGACAGTAGCAAAATTAAAGGTTTTTGAATTTTTAAAAATAACAAATGAAAACAAAAATGTCTTCAAAAATCCTTGAAAATTTTACACCATGGCAGGAGCCATGTATCCAATTTTCGTTGGATTTGGAGGTGATTTGCTATTTTATTCAAAAATAAAGAGAGGGTATAGTGCATAGGGACCAAAGTGCAAATACCCAGGAGTCTGGGGGGGTCTGGTGCAATTTACCCAGCAAAACACGCGCCACGCGCGTACCTGGGGCACTCAGGGACCCAAATGCAATAAAAATAAGTCCCGAGGACTTATTGGTAACAGGTACCAAAAGTCCAAGGGCTTATCTGCAAAATACCCACGAATATCACGCACATGTTCAAATAAACCACGCACAGGGGTATAAATGCAAATAAGTAAAAACTTTCATTCAACTGTTAACATTCAGAACAACAGGGCATAAGATGCAAATATCCCAACAAACCACGTGACGAAGCACGTGTCAGACCATGTACAGGGGTATATCAGCAAATAAAACAAGCGCACGGGTCTCTATGCAAAAATACCAAAACTTAAACAACTACGCTAAATATTTACAAGACTAAAAACAAAATAAAATAACTAAGAGGGCCTAAGGGTAAATTACCCTTTATTATGCGGAGCGGCTGGATGGAGGGCACGTGGCGCATCCGACGGTGGTGAACAGCGGCCTCTCTACAGCTGGGCTCCTCGCGATGATCCGACGCTCGAGGTCAAGCCACGTGGCGTAATCGATGGTGGTGGCTCACTGTGGCTTAACCCACGAGCATCGGGCGGCTGGGATCGCCTCTCCAAAGATCTGGCGGTGCAGGTGCCTCCTGAGATGGACGGTCTGGATCGGAACTGGAGGGCCGAGGCGATCGGACGGCGACGGAGGGTGCTGGAAGAACAGGTCGCCGGCGAGATTCGCCGGCCTCTGGCGTGCGCTAGACTCCTCCTGGAAGCACTCTGAAGGTCGGAGAAGAAACGTGGTGTGCTCCCGCGTCTGCCGGTAGGCTCCGATGACCCAACCGGACTCTGGAGAGCTCCGGCGAGGTCGACGGAGGCGAGGCTCCTAGCCTGAATGACCAAAGCCCTCAGATGGGCTTGGTAGCACCTGCAAAGACCACCAAGAGACTCACGGGTCGAGGGCAAATTGCCTCGACCCGGTTAGGCGGAACGACGGTGAACTGGGGGTTGAAATGGCGAGCTCTGGCGAAGGGGGTAGACGGAGGAGCTCGGCTCCCAGCTCCTGTGCGAGCTGGGTTGTATGGAGGGGTGAAGAAGGTGCGTCGCAGGGAGGCGGATGCGATGGTCGATTCCGATGATCGAACGGAGTGATGGGATGGTCGGAATCAGCTCGAGACGGTGGCGGTACGAATTGGGCGTAAATGGAAATTAGGGGAAAATAAAGACCTACAAGGTTACCTGGGTGGATGAAGAGACTGGGGAGGAGCTAAGGAAGCTCCTGGTCGTTGCCTCGAGGAGCGTCTCCCTCCGAGGCTCGGTGCTCACGCTGGTGGTGGAGCAACGACGGCTATGCTCGCCGGATCAGTGGATACGCCTCCACTCCTCGCTTCGACGGCGCCGGACGCAAGCTGTCACTCTCGCAAGTGCGCTGGAGCTCACAGGAGGTGGATACGAATGGCCAAAGATAGAGAAATGAGGTGGCGGAGCAACGCTTATGTATGGGTGCAGGTCCGGGAAAAATAGCTCGGGTCCGGCTCCATGGAGCACAGATCCCTAGGATCTATGTTGGGCGAGATTCTCGGGTACCTGGGGAGTGATTAGGATCCTGGGTTAGGCTAAATGGTGCTCGGGTCTGGCAGGGATAAATGGGGGAAGTCGGGTTCTCGAACCAGACCCGCGGGAGGTGGTCCTGGGGGGGGGGGGTAGTTGACTGGGCGGTCAACACTCCCCAGGGCCAATAGGAACGGGCCACGTGGCTTAATCTTGGAGGTGAAAATTAAGGTAGCAAATGGCCGAATTTGCAAAAAGTTAAAACATGAAATATTTTTATTTTATTTTTTTCTTTTTTTAGTGATTTTTAATAATTTTTTTGAAATAAAAATAAGGTATGTACACTATATGTACTATATAGGTATATGTACACTATTAGGGTTTTAATTTTTGATTTTTAATTATTATTTTTATGCAAATTTATTCCTATTTTATATTTTATTTATTTTCATTATAAAATAAGGAATAAAAAGGTATTTTTATTTTATTTTTATCATTTATATACATAGGTAAAATAAATACATATATATATATACTTATATACATGGTATATTTACAATATGTTTTTGTATTTTTAGTTTTGCTATTTTTATTTGGTTTTTGTTTTGATTGTTTTTATTTTATTTATTTACACTATATAATAAAGAATATTTACAAAAAACTATAAAAATTAATTTTATTTATTTATAGGGCTAAATAAATATGTAGGTGAGTCTATGTACAATGTGAAGGTGATATTTTTGTTCTTTTTTATTTTCATATTTTTATCTTTTGTTTTTATATTTATAAATATAGACACAAATTTACAAGCCTATTTTTGGTGAGGAAAACACCTTTATTTTATCTACATAAGTATGTACACACATGAGCCCCTATCTCCCTCTACTTTGGCTTTTATGCGGTCAGGCCCATGCTGAGCCCTCCCTTGGGTTAGGTTGCTCAATATTTATTCTAAATATTTCCCTCTTTTTCTTTTTAATCTTTATTCTTTTATTTTTGCACAAAAACATGCTAATTATAAGTTTTTACACAATGCATGCTTTTGGTAATTATTCCTATTTACACATATCTACATGTATTTGCAAAGGTTTTTGTAGCTAAAATATAAGAATAAAGAGTGATGAATGAGTATTCATCAACAACATGTGGAGATGAGTACTTGCCAAGAAATCATGAAGAATCTGAAAGATATGTTTGGTGACATTAACCGCACCCAGCGGTGCAATGTTATGAAAGAACTCGTTTGCTGCAAGATACATGAAGGGACTTCGGTCCGTGAACATGTACTCAAAATGTTTGGGTACTTATTGGAGCTGGAGACTTTGGGGGCAACCATGGATGGAGACATGCAATCTGATTTCATTCTGATGTCGTTGCCCAAGTCTTTCAATAACTTTGTAGTGTTATTCCACATGAACAAGCTGGAATTGACAAATGCTGAGATTCTTGCTGCATTAAAGTCTGCAGAAGATGTAATGAAGAAAGATGGTTCCGCTGACAGTGCAATGGTTGCACAGGTCAGAGGGAAGCGCGGACGGAAGCATGGTTCTCGAAAGGGCCTGGCCCAGAAGAGAAAGATGAAGGGACAAAGTGTTGGCTCGTCTTCCAATGCATCCATTCTAGTGGTGTCGAAGAAAACCGATATCTGTCACCACTGCAAAAAGCTAGGGCACTGGAGGCGTAATTGCCCAGATTACCTGAAGTCGGTCGACAAAGGTAAAGCCCCAGCAGGTATGAAATCCACTTTTATCATTGAAACTAGCTTTCTCGTTGGACGAGAAGGAAGTTGGGTTGTTTATTCTGGTGTTTATGTTCATGTATGTAATTTGTTGCATTTGTTTCAAGAAACTAGAAAAATTGAAGAAGGGGAGATAGTCATCCAGATGGGATCTGATGCAAGTGTTGCAGTAGTCGTTGTCGGGACTTGTCGACTACCATTATCTAGTGGAAGAGTCCTAGTACTTAAAGAGTGTCTTTATGTACCTGAAGTCAGAAGGAATATAATATCTGTATCTAAACTAGTTAGAAGTGGATATTCGTTCCTGTTCTGTAATAAATTAGTCATAAATCGTCATGATAAATATATTGCAGATGGTATTTTGACTTCTGGAGGACTCTATGAATTGTGCATTAATAAATGTGTTATGAATGTTATAACCACTAATAAAAACCCTAAAAGATCCAAGGAGGATGAAAATCTTTCAAATGAGATTTGGCATCAAAGGCTTGGTCATTTGTCTGTTGATAAGATCAATAGATTAATTAAGGATGGACCTTTAGATTTTATACAGGTTCAATCTTTACCTACATGCAAGAATTGCATTCAAGGAAAAATGACCAGGATGCCTTTTCGTAACAAGGTTACAAGATGCGAAGGTATTATTTTCGTAACAAGGTTACAAAATAGATATCGATATTATTTGACGTTTATTGATGACCATTCGCGATACGGGTTTATCTTCCTATTACGTCATAAATCTGAAACCTTTAAAAAGTTCAAAGAATATAAGGCTTTGGTTGAGAACCAAACTGATAGGAAGATTAAACGAATTCGATCTGATCGAGGTGGCGAGTACCTCTCAGATGAATTCAAGGAATACCTTAAAGAGAATGGAATTATTTCCAATGTCACTCCTCCTGGAACTCCCCAACTTAATGGTGTTGCTGAAAGACGCAACAGGACCATCATGGATATGGTCCATTCAATGATGAGTAAAGCACATTTACCACTTAGTTTCTGGGGATATGCAGTAGAGACTGCAATATATATCCTGAATAAGATTCCTAGCAAATCTGTACCTAAGACTCCTCATGAACTCTGGTATGGAACCAAACCTAGTGTTAACCACTTGAGGGTTTGGGGATGCTTGGTCCATGCGAAAAACGTGGACACAAGTAAGCTAGAATCTCGCTCTCGTGAGTGTTACTTCATTGGGTATGTTAGAGATGGTATTGGATACCAACTCTATGACTCTGAGACTCAAAAGGTTTTTGTTTCCAGAGATGTGAAATTTTTGGAGAATGATTTCCTTAAGAGTCAAGATAAACATAAAGTAAAGGAACTCATTGAATCCCCTGAGGATTATGAGCTTCCTGAACCAGAGACTGAAGAGATAAATAAAGATGAAACACCCATACCTCTTCGAAGGAGTTTGAGGGTGGTTGCACCACCTGAAAGGTATGGGTTCCATGTGTCAAGTGAAACTGACAATGATCCTACTTCATTTGATGAAGCACTCGCAGATCATGACATGGAAAGATGGATGCTATCAATGAAGTCAGAGATTGACTCCATGCATAAGAATGGTGTATGGACCCTAGAGGATCCACCTAAAGGGGTAAAACCCATTGGGTGCAAATGGATTTTCAAGAGAAAGAGGGGACCTGATGGGAAAGTAGAGACTTTCAAAGCACGGCTCGTAGCCAAGGGCTACACACAGAGAGAAGGCATCGATTACGATGAGACATTCTCTCCTGTGGCTATGCTTAAATCCATTAGGACATTGCTAGCTATAGATGCATATCTTGACTACGACATCTGGCAGATGGACGTCAAGACGGCTTTCCTCAATGGATACCTCGAGGAGGATATCTACATGAAGCAGCCCTAGGGCTTCATGACTGAGGATGGAAAAGTATGCAAGTTGAAGAAATCCATCTATGGGCTCAAGCAAGCTTCTCGTAGCTGGAACATCAGATTTGACGAAACCATAAAGAGTTATGATTTTGTGCAGAATCCTGATGAACCTTGTGTGTACAAGAAGCTTAGTGGAAGCGCCGTTGTGTTCATCGTGCTTTATGTAGATGACATCCTTATCATTGGGAATGATACAGGGATGATGACCAGTGTGAAGATTTGGCTGTCCCATACCTTTGAGATGAAAGATCTTGGAGAAGCCTCCTACATCTTGGGTCTGAAGTTGTTCAGAAACCGAGAGAAGAGGATATTGGGATTGTCACAACATGGATACATTAAGAAGATTCTTGAACGAGTTCGTATGGATAGTTCCAAGAAAGGATTCCTACCCTTAAGACATGGTATCCACCTGTCTATAGGAATGGCTCCTCAAACTGTTGAGGAAAAGAAAGCCATGGCCGGATGCCCTTATGCATCAGCTGTAGGAAGCTTAATGTATGCCATGATGTGTACTAGGCTAGATATCTGCCATGCAGTGGGAGTGGTAAGTCGTTACCAATCCTGCAATGGAGAACAACACTGGAATGCAGTAAAGAACATATTTAAATATCTAAGACGGACGCAAGATTACATCTTGGTCTATGTAGATAGTGATCTCCAAGTCTTGGGATATACATATTCTGACTTCGAATCGGATATTGATGATCAAAAGTCGGCATTAGGGTTTGTGTTCCTGTTTAATGGTGGTGCTGTGAGCTGGAGAAGCAAGAAGCAGGACACTACAGCAGATTCAACAACAGAAGCCGAATACATTGCCGCATCGGATGCTACAAAGGAGGCGGTGTGGTTAGCGCATGTTCGTGCTGGAGCTTGGCGTAGTTTCCTCTGATACTCCCATCCCGCTACTCTGTGATAACACGGGAGCCATTGCCCAGGCGAAGAAACCCAGATGACATCAGAGGAGCAAGCACGTAGATAGGAAATACCACATCATTCGGGAAATTCAAAAGCGTGCTGACATCATCATCACCAAGATGGCCTCTGCCGACAACGTTGCTGATCCTCTTACCAAACCTCTGACACAGAAGGTTTTCGACCAGCATGTAATGAGTATGGGTTTAAGGATTGTTCCTGAATGGCTCTGAGGGCTAGTGGGAGATTGTTAGCAATGTGAGCCCGAGGCGAACCATTCCTACAATAAATGTTATTGTAATAAATGATTTATCAATAAAAGTTATTGATTATGTTTCACTCCCTTGCTGATATTGAATGAATGAATGCACTATAAGGTCCCTCTGTACAATATGGGTTATGTACCATGGCCAACTTGATAATCATACAGCTGTTGATTCATTGATTGAATCATAGAGGCTGATGCTTGGATGGATATCTAAGGAGTTAGATAGAGGACTCATCAAGCATCATCAATGATTGACAAGTAGTGATCTCCAGCCTGAGAAGGAGATGGCAATCCTTTCTCATTAGGTTGATATCTGATCCACCTCTTGATGCAGGTCCTCTACATGGGAATTGTGATTTGGAGGTATCAGATTAGTTGAGTTAATGAGTTGACTTAACGAGATCGAGATAACCAAAGACCTATGATGAATACTGTCACATCACAGGCAAACGTCCTCTGACCAGAGACAGATGTATTGCTATATGTCTGAGTGTGTACATTTGGCAGACCAATAGGTTGATGACCTAACCAAGGTCTATACACCGGCGAGTTGGTGTGCATGTAAGGGCATATGAGTAATACGATCTCTCAAAGGGATCATACAGGTTCACTTGTGAACCGGGAGACATGATCTCACTCATGAGGTATTGGGACTGACCAAATTCCATGCATGGTCGCCATGCTTTAGAAGCATGACATGAATTTGAAGGTAAGGTATATGTTTTGTGAAAGCATATGATCTGTACCATATCCCAAGGACCAAGATTGAGAAACTTGGTGATCATATAATGAAGATGACAGTGTAAAAGTTATCTATATCTTCAGGATGATCATGAGTCTTCCAGTATGCAGGATGTACAGGTATTAGGAATACCAGAGGGTGATTTGATCATAAATGATTGTATAACCATGACGCTTCCATTCCGAGGGAGTGATGACACAGGTTTGGATTTTAGTGACACCTCTCATTAGAGAAGTGACCTAATCTTAGTCCATGTACTGGACATTGATCTGAATGAGATTCAGATGCAATGAGAAGATTAGGTTTACGGTCTTGATTTAATCAAGCATCTATGAGAGGTCCATGGGATCTGGATTTGAGATGTGATCTCAATATCCAAGTCGTTATACGTGGAACAATACAATCGCCATGTCCTTATCTCCAAGTATCTGAGGAGAAATAACATTGTTCTTGAATGGTTCCAGAATAATTCCATAAGATCTAAGCATTGAGAAATTGATAATTAAGTGTGATTTGATTATCATGATGTATGAGGAATTATCCAATATAATTAAATGTGATTTAGTTATTATGGATAAGAATAATGTGGATAGTAATATCCAATTATTCATAATATATTATAAATGTGATTTATAATGTATTAGAGAGAGCTAATTATAATTTATATTTGTAGATTAATTATTAATGTGTATTGGATACACATTGTCTAATTAATTGAAAATGTAAATTCTATTTTGTTTTGGGTTGTGAATGTGATTCACAATTTTCCAATGTCAAGATTGCAATATTCCCAAAATTAATTGAGAATTATTTTTTGGTGAATAAAATCCCAACAAAAAGTTATTGGAAATAAATAATGGAGAAAATCAAGGAGGCATGCAATCTCATGGAAATCCATGAGATTGCCTCCATAAGGAAAGAGGTGGCGGCACCCAATTCCTATATGGAATGGGTGGCCGTCCCCCCTTGAATGTACATGGAGATGTAATATCCATATATAATCTCTCCTTATTTATTGATGTGAATTTAGGATTGATTTATATTTGATTTTGTCAAATATATTTTAATCTAAAGTTGTTGGCTTTTACCTACAACAATCTTGACCATTGGATTGACATAAATCAATCTCATCCATTGATTTTATATGTCCCATGGATTGAGATCCATGGATCCCAAAACCCTATAAATAGAGAGGCATACCTTTCTCTCTATTACATGCTATTTGGTAGCACATCTCTCTCTCTCTCTTTCTCCTCTCACACGCCAACCCTCTCTCTCCCTCTTCTTGGTGGCCGTCCACCATACCCTAGAGGAGAGACTCGTCGACGCCTATGCCACCGTGCCGCCGCTTCAACGCTCTGTGGTTCTCCGTCTACTTGGAGTGCTTCGCTCACGAAGGATACGTTCGATCTCGTACGATGAGATCAGGAGCAACCGTGCTTGGATCATCTTGTTGTATTGCGAGGACAACGCGACTCATCCCCGCGCTCGCAAGCCGTTTCTCCGACGATCGGACTTGAGATAGGAGGTCTCTTTTCTTAGAGACTCGATCAACCACGCTTCAAGAGGAATTGCATTATACTTGTTGTGGTTATAGATGAAATGATCCGAGAATCATTCTTGGATCATATGGTTTTATCGCATGAAAAATTTTAAATTCCGCAGCATCGAACAACTAGTACGACTAGTCGTTCTCCTTCGTATCTGATACGACGCTCACGCTTCCGTGATGCGCTTGAGGATTTTTTTCGTATCCTTCAAGGAGATGAGATCGTGTGGCCTGTTCGTTGTAGGCGATGATGACAAAGAGCATGCTGAAAGGTTGGGCGGTGATCGTGGGCCGCGAGGAGGAGGTCATGCGGAGGAGCTCGGGTGACGGAGAGCCCAGGTGGTGGAGGGGTTGCGGAGCAGCCGGGCGGCGAGAGGGCCCAGGCGGCGCAGGTACAGGGGGGGCTTCGACCGTGGAGCGGAGGACGGTGGTCTGGCGCAGCGACCGCATGAGGCGGCGCGGCCTGGCAGAGGGCCTCGCGGTCGGTGGTGGGTGGCGGAGGTGCACCGTGCGGACGACGGCGTATGGGGGCCAACCTGCTGCTGTTGATTTTTTTTATTTTTCTTTATACTATAAACATGAAGGATAATAATTTTTTTTAAAGAAACTGTAAACATAAATAAAATATTTTTTATTTTTTTTAATTTTCCTGCCAAACAAATGTGAGAGATAAAAACAATTATATGTTTTCTTTATATTATTTATTTATAAATAAAATAGGATGTGTGAACGGTTGCGGATCTTGGCAAAACAGGAGATATATCCGAGTATTTGACCACTGTGCGTGGTCGGATGTGATAGGTTGTGTGAGATAGAATAAGAAAAATGATGAGATCGAGAAAATGTCATGGATGATCACCGTCGGATTCGAAATCAAGTGTGATGGGAATTTTTTGGGGATTTTAGGATCTAAATATTAATCAAGATATCGAAGGAAAAATTAAATCTAAGATTTATCTAAAAAAAACGACGGGAAAGAAAATAGATCTCACCTCAAGATCGGATACACCATGGTGGCCTTGACGAGGGCCGACTCGCTGTCACCGGACGGCTCGGAGACTGAACACCCTTCTTCGATAAGATTGCTCTTAGAGATCGGGCTCCTCTCCACCAAAGATTGATCCAAGAATAATGAAGGAAAAGGAAACCACTAAAAAGAGAAGAAAAAAATAAAAAAAGAAGGTACATACACTTAAGGAATGTATTTAGTGGTGAAATAAATAAATAAATAAATTAAAATTTTCAAAATAAAATAAAATAAATAAATAAAATTATAAAAATTAATTAGCCACCTTAATGGTGGCTATTAATGGTATAGAATAATATTTTTATATACAAGGTATGTTTTCAAATCAAATAATGAATATATTAAATAATTAAATAATTAAATAGTTAAATAAAAATTTTGTAATTAAATTAAATTTATTAATTAATGTTAGATATCTACTTTTTGATGATTTATATGTAAGGAAATTAGTTGTATACAAATATTATGTACATATAATACAATATACACATGTATAAATAAGGAAATAGTTTTTAAATAGTATTTTTTAATTTTATTTTTAATTTTTATTTTTTATAATGAAGATAATATTTACAATTATGTACATTATGTATAAAAAATAAATTCGAATAAATATGTACAATAAATAAGTGGTAAAACTGCACAAAACACTCCAAAAAACTGAATTTTCAACCGTAACTCCAAAAATTATGAAACTACAGTCATTTGAAAGATAATTTAATTTAGAGTATAATAAAAGTGAGTTTGCTTCATTTTGAGTTCGTATGGAGCCGGAATTGATATTTTAATTATTGCTTTACAGCTTTTTCTGAGTTTGATTATTTGTAGTTTGTGCATTATTTTATTTTGCAATTATTTTTATTATTTACAAAACATTTGTATTTACAACTTTTGTTTAGAAAAATATTTAATTCGAGTCAATTTGTATACAAATAAAATAGTGTAAGTTTTGTACAAATATACAGGGAAAACTTTACAAATTATTTTTTTTGGATTTTTGAATTAAAGACCCTATCCCCGCTACTTTATTCCTGGTCGATCAGGTCAAGTCTTGACCTTCTCTCAGGGTTCAGGCCAGTCTGCATTTATTCCATAAATACATTCTTTATTTTTCTTTTCTTTTTCTTTTCTTCTTTATTCTTTTTTTAATATAGCAGGTTTTAAAAATGCATATTTAACAAATGCATGCCAAATGATAATTTAATGAAATTAGTAGGTATTTACAGGTGCTTGACTAAGGAAATGAAGTTAAGATAAAAAAATAAAGACGATGAATCATGGATTCATCACTCCATAGTCATTTATGCCTTATAATGGAGCATTAATCATGGTGGTTACTTCATACACATTATTTTAGATTGCAAGAGTGTAGTGGATAGGGGTGTAAACGGACCAAATCTGAGCGAACCCACATTTTTTAAGTTCGGTTCGTTCATTTAATTGAGCTTAAACTTGTGTTCATGTTCGGTCCATTATTTTTGATCGAATTTGAATCGAACCTCTTTTAATCGAATCGAACCTAAGCGAATATCGAACTTGAGAATTCTCTAAAAAGAGGGAGTGAAAATAAAATAAATCGAAATATATCTATGTTTATAGTTAGAATAAACATTCATTCAGGTTTTTCTTAATCTAAGTCTTCTGCATCCTTTGAAAAAATTAGATTAATAAGGATTCATCTCTTTGAAAAAAGTATAATTATAATATATTTTTATATCTATTTAGATGAGCATAAGAAATAATGCAGGGATAAGCGATAAGTAAGGTTTATACTTGTACTGTTGATTTGAGGATAAAAGAGGGAAAAGTATCAGATACATAGATGATTAATGTTGTAACCACGATGTGATTATTTATTTTGAGATAATATTTACTGAGATAAAACATATTTATCCCGTAAATATAAACTTTTCTCCAGACAAAGTTCACTTATCCTGGGATAAAATCCACTTATCTCAAAATAAGATCCACTTATGAGGATAAGGATTTTTAAATATGTGTGTGTGCGTATGTATGTGTATGAGGACTGGTCCAATGAGAGCCAAAACCTGTGAGAGCATGGGAGCAGTGATTCTGACCACTAGATTCGAGTGATCCTGTGAGAGCATGAGAGCAGTGATTCTGGACCACCAGATTATGTCTTCTCTCTCTTTGTCATCTCTCTCCTGCTTGAATCCAGTGGTCTAGAATCACTACTCTCATGCTCTCACAGGTTTTGGCTCACACATGATCAGCTATATATAGGGTAAAATAGGGCTGCCCCCTGGGGGGAGCTAACTTGGCTCCCCCAACCCATTTCGCCCATTTTTTTATTTATTTTGAAAATTTCTTCCGTGGAATTTCATCACTATATCCCTATATTATGTCATTAAAATTTCGTGCGAAACAGAGACTCCTATGTCCTCCATCCAGACAGTCATTTTTTAACGGTAACGGAATTGCTAAAAACGACCCCATCCGGATGGAGGCCGTAGGAGTCTCTGTTTCACACGAAATTTTAATGACATACTATAGGAATATATTGATGAAAATCCACGGAAGAAATTTTCAAAAGAAAAATAAAAAAATCAGACCAAATGGGACGGAGGGAGCCAAGTTAGCTCCCCTCATGAGGCAGCGCCATTTTATCCATATATATATGGGAAAAAGGAAGCTGCACCCGGTGGTGCGGCCAATTAGGTGCACCCGGGTATTTTTCTCATTGGTTTTTTTATTTTTTTGAAGGAAGCATATGGGGATTTACTTAGTTTATTGAGTAGAATATGTGTTTCAAATTTCATGCAAAACAAATATTCCTAACATGTCCATCTAGATAGGGTCAATTTCAATAATTTTGATAACGTTAAAATGTGAGAGTCTTGATGGAGATGATAGAAGTGTCGAATTTAGTTGAAATTGGTATGATATCATGATGATATATGCTGACTTAAATCCCCCTAGGTTTCATTTAAAAAGCTAAAAAAATTAATGAAAAAATGGTCGGGTGCAGCTAGTTAGCTACACCCCCGGGTGCAGCTTCCTCAACCCATATATATATATATATATATATATATATATATATATATATATATACATATACATACATATATATATACATACATATATATATATATATGGGGCTGGGGAAGCTGCAACCGGGGGTGTAGCTAACTAGCTGCACCCGGCCATTTTTTCATTGATTTTTTGTGCTTTTGAAATGAAACCTAGGAGGATTTAAATCATCATATATCACCATGATATTATACCAATTTCAACTAAATTCGACACTTCTATCATCTCCATCAAGACTATCACATTTTAACGGTCTCAGAATTATTGAAATTGACCCTATCTAGATGGGTATGTTAGGAATGTTTGTTTTACATGAAATTTGAAACACATATTCCACTCAGTAAACTAAGTAAATCCCCATAGGTTTCCTTCAAAAATATCAAAAATCAATGAGAAAAATACGCGGGTGTAGCTAGTTGGCTGCACCACCCGGTGTAGCTTCCCTTTTCCCTATATATGGGGCTGGGGAAGTTGCATCCGGGGGTATAGCTAACTAGCTGCACCCGGCCATTTTTTTCATTGATTTTTTGTGCTTTTGAAATGAAACCTAGGAGGATTTAAATCATCATATATCACCATGATATTATATCAATTTCAACTAAATTCGACACTTCTATCATCTCCATCAAGACTATCACATTTTAACGGTCTCAGAATTATTGAAACTGACCCTATCTAGATGGGTATGTTAGGAATGTTTGTTTTACATGAAATTTGAAACACATATTCCACTCAATAAACTAAGTAAATCCCCATAGGTTTCCTTCAAAAAAAAATCAAAAATCAATGAGAAAAATACGCGGGTGTAGCTAGTTGGCTGCACCACCTGGTGTAGCTTCCCTTTTCCCTATATATGGGGCTGGGGAAGCTGCACCCGGGGGTGTAGCTAACTAGCTGCACCCGGCCATTTTTTGCATTGATTTTTTGTGCTTTTAAAATGAAACCTAGGGGGATTTAAATCATCATATATCACCATGATATTATACAATTTCAACTAAATTCGACACTTCTATCATCTCCATCAAGACTATTACATTTTAACGGTCTCAGAATTATTGAAATTGACCCTATCTAGATGGGTATGTTTGGAATGTTTGTTTTACATGAAATTTGAAACACATATTCCACTCAATAAACTAAGTAAATCCCCATAGGTTTCCTTCAAAAAAATCAAAAATCAATGAGAAAAATACGTGGGTGTAGCTAGTTGGCTGCACCACATGGTGTAGCTTCCCTTTTCTCTATATATGGGGCTGGGGAAGCTGCACCCGGCCATTTCTTTCATTGTTTTTGTGCTTTTGAAATGAAACCAAGGGGGATTTAAATCATCATATATCACCATGATATTATACCAATTTCAACTAAATTCGACACTTCTATCATCTCCATCAAGACTATCACATTTTAACGGTCTTAGAATTATTAGAATTGACCCTATCTAGATAGGTATGTTAGGAATGTTTGTTTTACATGAAATTTGAAACACATATTCCACTCAATAAACTAAATAAATCCCAATAGGTTTCCTTCAAAAAAATCAAAAATCAATGAGAAAAATACGCGGGTGTTGTTAGTTGGCTGCACCAACCAGTGTAGCTTCCCTTTTCCCTATATATGGGGCTGGGGAAGTGATGAATCCACGATTTATCGTCTTTATTCTTTTATTTTAGCCTCATTTACTTAGGAAATACTTGTAAATACCACTAATTCCATCAAATTACGATTTTGCATGCATTTGCTAAAATTGCATTTTTAACACTTTTTGTACATAAATAAAAGAATAAAGAAGAAAAGAAAAAAAGGATGTATTTGTGCAATAAATACAGACTGACTCGAACCCCGAGAGAAGGTCAAGACTTGACCTGATCGACCAGGAATAAAGTAGGGGGAGATAGGGTCTGCTGTCGAAAATCCAAAAAAATATTTTGTAAATATTTTTCATGTATATTTGTACAAAACTTACCATATTTTATTTGTACATAATTTGACTTCAAACTAATCATTTTTTTAAACAAAAGTTGTAAATAAAAATGTGTTGTAAATAATAAAAATAATTGTCAAGTAAAATAATGTATATGTTACTAATAATCACACCCAGAAAAAGTTGCAAAGCGCTAATTGAAACACCAATTCCGGCTCCATACAAGCTCAAATCGAACCAAACTCACTTCCATCATACTCTAAATTAAATTATCTTTCAAATGGTTGTGTTTCCATAATTTTTGGAGCTACAGTGAAAAAGTCGGTTTTCTGGGGTGTTTTGTGTAGTTTAACCAATTTTTATTGTACATATCTATTTATATTTATTTTTATATAATGTATATAATTGTAAATATTGTTTTTATTAAAAATAAAATAAAATAATAAAAAAATTAAAATAATCTTTTATAAAAATTATTTCCTTATTTGTACATATGTACATTGTATTATATATGAGGTAAATTGGGCTGCCCCCAGGGAGTAGCCAACTTGGCTACTCCCACCCCTATTTTTCCCTCATTTTTTTATTTTTTTGGAAAATAAAAATTTGTATATTCATCATTATATCTCTCTCACATTCTATTAAAATTTCGTCAGAAACAGAGACTCCTACGGCCTCCATCCAAACATGGTCGATTTAAAAAATCATGCGACCGTTAAAAAATGACGTGTGGATGGAGGGCTTAGGAGTCTCTGTTTCTGACGAAATTTTAATAGAATGTGAGAGGGATATAGTGATGAATATACATATTTTTATTTTCCAAAAAAATAAAAAAATGAGGGAAAAATAGGGGTGGGAGTAGCCAAGTTGGCTACTCCCTGGGGGCAGCCCCATTTTACCCATTATATATGTATAATATATGTATACAATTAACTTCCTTAAATAAAAATCACCAAAAAATTAATTATCTCACATTAATTAATTTATTTTATTTAATTACGAAATTCATATTTAATTTTTTATTATATTTATTTGGATTTATTTGGTTTAATAACTTGCCATGTATTTTAGATTTGATTCCATACCATATATGGCCACCATTAAGGTGGCTAATTGATTTCCACTAATTATTTATTTATTTAATTTATTTAATTCCGAATTTCATAATTATTTACTTATTTATTTATTTTATCTATTTAATTATTTTATTAATTTATCTAATAAACACCTTCTTTATTTGTAGATATTTTCCATTTTTATTTTTGTCTCTTTTTAATGGGCTCCTCATCCCTCATTTCCTCTTGATCGATCTTTGGTGGAGAGGAGCCCGATCTCCGAGAGGTTTCTTGTTGCAGAAGGGTGCTTAGCCTCTAAGCCGTCTGATGACAACGTGTCGGCCCTCGTTGAGGCCATCATAGCATTTCCGAACCCCGAGGTGAGATCCACTTTTATTTCTTATCGTTTCTCCTAGGTAAATCGTAGGCTTATATTTTTGCTTAGACATAGTTAATCTTTAGAATTTAGATCACAAAAATTCCATCACATTTTAATCCACGTCCGACACTGATTTGCCATCTCATTTCCCGACCCTCACATTTTCATTTCTACCTCTCATAACCTCTCACCTCCGACCACGCACGGTGGTCGGAGTCACGGATCTTTCTTTCATCTCGTCGAGATCCGCCCGTTCACGATTCCCATTTTTTGTGTATAAATAAAAGATATAAAATTATTCTTCTTGTTTATCTCATATTCGTTCTTGCAGAAAGAAAAAAAAGGAAATAAAATTTTGTTTACTCTTTCTCTCTAACCTTTGTTTGCAGAAAAAATTATTATTTTTTTGTCTCTAACATTTTGTTTTGCAGAAAAAATAAAAAAAATAAAAAAAATTAGTATTTTTTTGTCTCTAACATTTTGTTTTGCAGGAAGACATAAGAAAAAAAAAACATAAAAACAAATAAAAATAAAAACAAATAAAATTTTTTCCTTTCTATTTTCTTTTACATCTCTTGTTTACTGTTCAAGAAAATAAAAAAATATTTTTATTATTTCTGATTACATAAAAATAAAAAAATAAAAAAAAGCAACATGCACGGGTCATCACCCCCGTGCCTCCCCTTCACCGACCGCGCGGTCTCCTTCCGCGCCGCGTGCCCGCAGCGCACACGCCTCCAGGCCACCCTCCGACACCGCGCCCTTCGGCCCTGCACCGCGCCGACCTCCAGGCGCCGCCCGCGGCCCCGCTCCCTCGACCCGGCCGCAGTTTTCATCCACCGTGCGTGCATGCGCCCTCGGCCCTCCACCAGAATCGGAGCCGCCTCCACCGCTCAGGCCGCGCCCCCTCTCCGTCGTTCTTCGCCTTACGCGAGGCGGCGCGACCACACGCTCACTGCCCCCGACGCCATCTTCAGCCCGGCGCGCCACCGATCCTTCCTCTCAGGCGCCCCCTTCATGTGCGGCCTGGAACCGCCTTCCTCATGCCGCTTCCTCCGTGCCTGCGTGCGCTGCCCATGTGCTCCCCAGTGGCGCGACCGCCCCTCCTCTTGCGACCGCCCCTCCTCCTGTGCCCCCATCTGCCCGCGGCCGCATTGTGCACCTCCTGCGTCGCCCTCGTCCTCTCAAGGGGCGGCGGCGGCCGAGATCATCTCCCCCTTCCATCTTGTTGAAGAAATAACGAGGCACAGTAACCCTAGGGGAGGGTAATAAAAAAATTTGAAAGAATTACAAAGTTGTCCTTGAAAGTTTTCATAAGTGCAAAGAGTCTCTCACTCCAGCTCCACTGGGTAATTTATGATTTGTTACCTGTTGTTTATTATTGTTTTATTTTCTGCCAAAAACTTTGAGCAAATTACAATTCAGTTCCTACATTTCAGACATGAACTTTGCATGATCTTCTTGATAGAATAAATGCTTTTACTTTTCGAAAAATTTTGAAAAAAATGGTGGATGTTCCTGGTATAGTCTTTGTCATTTTGTAAAATTTTCATCAATTTTCATTATCGTTTGATATATTCAAAAAATCAAAAACAATGTCTTTTTCCTTGTTAGATATTGAAAATTCAAAAAAACTCGCAAAATAGCCTAGAACATCCACAAAAATTCCTGTAGTTGTGTCTTGGTGTGTTTTAATTTCTGATCAATTTTTATACATTTTCCATTTATAAAACTCCAAAAAATTACAAAATACAAAAAATCTTAAAAAAATTGTAGAAAATTCTAGAAAAACCCAAAAAATGTGATTTCGGCTTCTAATTGTAGATATTATCTTGTAGTTTCTATTAAAAATAAAGTTCAGAGATTTTGAGCACTTAAAAGATTTTTAAATTTGCAAAATAATCTCAGCTGTGTATTGTTTCCCTCATTTCGCGCTGTTTCATTTTTATAAAATCACAAAAACATAAAAAAATTACGAAAAAAATTACCAAAAATATTTTAAAATAAATAAAACCAAAAAACATTTTCTTTTCAATTTTCCGAGCATTTTTGAATAGTTTGAAAAATACAAAAATAGTGGTATTTGTGTGTGTTTTATCACTTGTGAATATTGTTCTGCTTTTTAAAAATTTAAAAAAATAAAAAACAAAAATCACAAAAAAATATCTTTGAATTTGACTATAGAGTTTTTAAATCGTACTCCTTTTGTTCGACCCTAATCGCTATACCAGGTAAAAAGAATAGCGAATGCCGCTTACATGGCTTTCATTGATTTATCTATCTTAAGTGGTTTAAAATTTTTCTCGTTGACCGAATCACGCGGTTGAGAACAACGATGACTTTGGCATATTATTTTTCCATCTTGACATCGTACGATTTCCGCCATTCTGATGACACGCCTGACAACTTGGGTTAAGCAAATAATAAACAAGGGTTGTTGTGACCCAAATCACCAAGCACGGTCAATCGAGAAAATATTTTAACCACTCAAGAATAGATAAATCAAGAAATTGAAATGTAAGCGGTTTTCTCTATTCTTTTTACATGGTATAGCGACCAGGATCGAATACAAGGAGCACGTTTGAAAAACTTAGTAGTCAGATTTTGAAATGAATTTTTTAGTGGTTTTTGAATTTTTATTTTTTTAATTTTTAAAACAAGCACAAATAAATAGAAACACACGCACACACTCTTTTTGGTATTTTTCAAAATGATAAAAAATGTACAGAAACTTCCAAAGAAAATGTTTTTGTGTTTTATATATTTTAAAATATTTTTGGTAATTTTTTCGGATTTTTCTGATGTTTTTGTGATTTTCTAAAAATGAAATGGTGGAAAATAAATAAACTATTCACAGTCAGGAGTATTTTACAAGTTAAAAATCTTTTAAGGTCAAAATCCCTAAAAATTATTTTTAAAAGAAACTAGAAATCAGTATCTACAATTAGAAACTGAAATCAGTTTTTTTGGATTTTTCTACAATTTTTTATATTTTTTTAAGATTTTTCATTTTTCGCACTTTTTTGGAGTTTTATAAATGGAAAATGCACAAAAAATGGTCAGAAAATAAAAGAGATCAAAATGCACCTACAATATTTTTTGGAATTTTTAAGCAATTTTTCTAATTTTTTTATGAATTTTTAAATTTCGGGCAGAGAAAAATACAATGTTTTTGAATTTTTAAAATATCAAATATCAACCAAAATTCATGAAAAATTTATACAATGATATAGCACACAGCAGGAGCACACACAATTTTTCTAAGAATTTTTTGAACAATGAAAGTATTTATATCAGTCAAAAGAGTATGCAAACTATTGTTCTGGAAAACTGGACTGAATGGAAATTGTCTAATGTTTTTGCATCATATTATAACATAAATAAAACAGATGATGCAAAATATAAATTACCCAGTATGCATGTGATGGGCATGTGACTTCCGAGCATGTGGGCTTTTCTGTAATTTAAATAACTTCCAGGAGTTGCCTCATAATTTCTCCAAATTTTTTATTCAAAAGCCCACTAAGATTTGCTGTGTCTTGGCGCCTTCGTTCTTCAAAGATGGAAGAGGGGGCAGAGGGACACCCACTGCCGTCCAAAGGAGGAGAATGGAGCGGGCGGTGCGATGGAAGATCGACGGGCGGAGTGGCCGACGACGCCGGGCCTGGAGGGTGCCCAGCGCGAGCGGCGGAGCCTGGAAGTAGGTGGAGGAGATCGGTGGCTGGAGCAGTGTGCCGGCGCACCGGGCGGCGCGGCTGTGCGGAGGTAGCGGCACTGACGGGGGAGGGCGCGGACGCACCGCACGGGCCGCTGCGGGGTCGGGCCGCGCCGGGCGATCTGGAGGGCAGACTGCTCGCGTGGCTTCGGGTGCGCGTGGCTGCGGCGAGTCGCAACCGGTGTGGTAGCGGAGCGGAGCTCCGGCTTCGGCGGCGTGAGGCGCGGCCTGGGAGGTGGCCACGCGTCGGGAATGGAGCACGGCCCGTTTGGCGGATGGAGGGCTACGCGGAGGCGCGGGCCGCGGCCTTGCACGGCTGCTGCGGAGGCTGACACGAGGGTACTGCTGGAAACGGAGGTCGGCAGCGGCGCGGTGGTAGTCGAGCGGGTTGCGTCGCACGCGGCGGAGGGCGCTGGGGCGCGGGATGAAGGCGGCCGACGTCGAGCCGCTGTGCGGGGCGAGAGGAGTAGCACGGGCAGCGCAGCCTGCTAGGGAGAAAGTGTGTGTCGGCACTGCAAATCGCCTGGGATTTTTTTATTTTTTTATTTTATTTTTTTATATTGTAAACTGCAAAAAAAAACTAGGGTCGTTGTGACCCAAATCACCAAGCGCGGTCAATCGAGAAAATATTTTAACCACTCAAGAATAGATAAATCAAGAAATTCAAATGGAAGCTGCACCCGGGGATGTAGCTAACTAGCTGCACCCGGCCATTTTTTCATTGATTTTTTGTGTTTTGAAATGAAACCTAAGGGGATTTAAATCATCATATATCACCATGATATTATATCAATTTCAACTAAATTCGATACTTCTATCATCTCCATCAAGACTATCACATTTTAACGGTCTCAGAATTATTGAAATTGATCCTATCTAGATGGGTATGTTAGGAATGTTTGTTTTACATGAAATTTGAAACACATATTCCACTCAATAAACTAAGTAAATCATCATAGATTTTCTTCAAAAAAATCAAAAATTAATAAGAAAAATGTGCGGGTGCAGCTAGTTGGCTGCACCACCCGGTGTAGCTTCCCTTTTCCCTATATAAACTTGTGCTCAAGTTTGGTTCGTTTATTTCTTAACCGAATCTGAATCGAACTTTTAGGAGCTAAACCAGAGTGACACTTGCCTACCCAATCGGCACTACAACTTCAGAATTTTATGACACCCATAGGTGGAAAATGAGAAGAAGAATAAAATTATGCCAAAAGCAACTACAACATATGCGGAACATATAACTAATTTCCCGATCCCATCAAAATGTAATTCATGCACACCGCCTTGCCGGTTATTGCAAGAACAATGACATTCTGAGACTTCACAAACATCCCCTCTGTTATGTATAAATCCTTGTAATGGATACATTGAATCTTTGCTTTAAAAACTATATATATGAAACGTTTTGAGGACGCCGTCAAAAATGGCATCTAACGCAACCAGTACAATTTATGCTGCCAAAATAAACCAACAAGCAAAAAAACAATAATTAACATTTTTTCTGGAAAACAACAACGAGCTGTACCGAATTGAAGATGACGATAGGAATTCATGGTTGTACACGTGAAGTACGTCATCCAGATATATATTTCCAGTCAAATCAGGTAGCACCTCACCCTTGACGAATTTCAACTAAACGCCATTGCTTCCAAATTTGGTAAATCCCACCATATCTTATATTTCAATCAATTGGTAGCTATATTTTGACCGCTACCCACCACAAAGATTATGTTCTTTTGTAGCAGTCGATTCAACAAATACGTCTAAGAATTGTCAATAAAAAGAAATTTTCCAGAATTTGTTGGATTAAAGTGCAACAAGGCCTCCATTATATAAACCACCAAATCCACCACCATTTTCCCACGCACCAACACTCGGCGTAAGCAAGACCAAGATCACCTACAACATACCTACTGTAACACCCCCAACTCCCGAGATACGGTAATACCGTGCGATAGCGGTATCGCACGACCGTGTGGTTCGGTGGCCACACTATGAAGTTCTGGAGGACTTCACCTTAGCTTACGGACGGCTAAGAATGGGGTTTACCGCATGACCGCGGGTTCCCCTTGGCACAACACAAGTGTTCGGCGGCACTTGATGAGCTTGAGCTGCAACATCCTACGTAGGAGCGTGGGGCCCACTGATGACGTGGCGTGATGACATGGCGTGCTGAGGAGGCAGACGACATGGCATGTTGACGGAGCGGGCGACGTGGCGTCGGTTGCAGAAGACGAAGGGATTACACGGAAGATGAAGAGCCAAGCGCACGAAGAGTCATCTAAGAAGACAAAGGGTCTCCATAGAAGACTAAGAGTCCTTGCATTCATTGTACATGTAATAATGGTGTCCCTTCGTATACCCCCAGGATGTCTATATAAGGAGGGGTAGAGCTCATTTGTAGATATCACACTCAGAGTGAGTCTCTTGCAATACAAAGAGGGTTTAGTGCCAAAGCTCTTGTGTCCTTGTGCTTGTGTGCTTGTGTACGAGCATTCTAGCGGCGTGGTTACTTAGCGTGCTGGTGTACGTCTACACGCCAAAGGGGAAGGCTGGTTAGCTTGGGGAAGCTAACGCCGCACAGGTTAGTCTCAAAAAAATTAGAGTTTGAGATTTACCCCTGTGACAACTGGTATCAGAGCGAGGAATGGCGCCCAACACCGGAGATCGTCTTATTTCCTTGGAGGGAATCGTGATGGAGATCCAGTCTCAGCTGGGTACTCATACCCAACGCTTAGCTCGTCTGGAGGATGATGCAGGCGTGGTGTCAGATGACGTTGGTGATAGCCAACGCTCGGTTGACGTGATGAAGGTACTCGGGGAGAAGCTAGAGGAGCTCGAGTCCCTGGTGCAAGATCTGCATGGGGAACTCTCCATCGTCAAGAGGGCGATTGCGAACGGGGGCGGATCCAGCGAGTCTCGAAGGCCAAAGGTCCCAGAGCCCAAGTCCTTTTCAGGTACGCGGAGTGCCAAAGACTTGGAAAACTTCTTGTGGGACATGGAGGTGTACTTCAAAGCTGTCAAGACTCCTGAGGCGGAGAAGGTATCCTTGGCGGCGATGTACTTATCCGACCACGCAAAGCTATGGTGGAGGAGCCGTGCATCCGAAGGATGTCCAGACATCTCGTCTTGGGATGAGTTGGTGAAGGAGCTGAAGGAGCAGTTTCTACCCACCAACACTGCTTGGGTAGCGAGGGAGACGCTCCGAAGGCTGAAACAGACGGGAACCGTACGGGAGTACGTCAAGCAGTTCTCATCATTGCTGCTGGATATCAAAGGTATGTCTGAAGAAGACAAACTCTTTAATTTCATGGTGGGTCTTCAGAACTGGGCTCAGGCGGAGCTCAGGAGGCAAGGAGTGAAGGACCTCCAGACGGCCATTGCTGCTGCGGATGCGTTGGTCGACTACAAAGTCCAACCCACCACCGAGAAGAAGGAAACTGAGAAGACCAAGAGAAAACCCAAAGAAAAGAGCAAGGGAAAGTTCAAGAAGTTCGGCAAGGCTGAAACTTCAAGGGAGGGTGTGGAATCCTCCAAGAAGGCCGAGCAACCCAAGGGGAAGGGCTGCTTTATTTGTGATGGGCCACATCGGGCGCGGGAGTGTCCGAAGCGGGAGAAGCTGAACTCCATGACCATGGAGGAGAACTCAGACGAAGAGGCGCGCATGACGAACCTCAAGTTGCTGCGCAACGTTCGCTTGTGTCCGCTGAAGTCGGGCAAAGAGGCGAAAGTGGAGGTGGAGCGCGAGGATCCAGAGTTGGTGTACCTCGATGTTGTGGTACACAAGAAGACCCTTTCGGCCATGATCGATACTGGAGCAACGCACAACTTCATCTCCAGCAAAGAGTTCGGGAGCTTGGGAGTTCCCTTGGAGAAGAGTCAGTGCCGCGTGAAGCTTGCCAACTCCGAGTCTCTGCAGATCGAATGTATGGCAAACTGCACTGTTCAGTTGGGTGAATGGCAGGGAAAGGTACGCTTCCTCGTGGTACCTCTTGACGACTTCCAAGTCATTTTGGGAGTCGAGTTCTTGAAGAAGGCGAAGGCGTCTGTCACGCCTTATCTGGGAGGCGTCTTCTTCGCAGCTGCAGATAGCCCCTGCTTCATCAGGGCTATCAAGAAGAAAGGGCAGACGGGAGCTATGTCTGCAATGCAAGTCTGCAACGGGCTAAAGAAAGGGGAGATGACGTATCTTGCTACGGTACGCGTCGAAGAAGATGGCGAGGAGACACAGCCATGCCCCAAGGCGGTAAAGAAGATGTTGGACGAGTTCAAGGACGTGATGCCGAAGGAGCTGCCCAAGGAGCTTCCACCGAAGCGAGATGTGGATCACGCCATCGAGTTACTGCCAGGTACGGTGCCCCCTGCACTTGCACCTTACAAAATGCCCCCTGCACATCTGGAGGAGTTGCGGAGACAACTCAAGGAGCTGGTGGACGCTGGTCTGATGCGTCCAAGCAAAGCACCATATGGAGCACCTGTGCTGTTCCAGAAGAAGAAGGATGGGAGCATGCGGATGTGCGTGGACTATCGCGCACTGAACAAGGTGACGGTGAAAAACAAGTACCCCGTCCCCAACGTCGAAGACCTGTTCGATCGCTTGGGCCAAGCCAAGTACTTCTCGAAGATGGATCTCAGGTCAGGATATTACCAGGTCCGCATCAAGGAGGGAGACGAGCCAAAGACGGCGTGTGTTACGCGTTATGGGTCTTTCGAGTTCCTTGTAATGCCGTTTGGGTTGACTAATGCCCCGGCTACTTTCTGTACTCTCATGAATGATGTCTTCCGCGAGTATATCGACTCGTTTGTTGTAGTGTACTTGGACGACATAGTAGTGTACAGCAGGACTCTGGAGGAACATGTCAAGCATCTGCGGATGGTGCTTGAGAAGCTGAGGCAGAACCGACTATACTTGAAGTCGGAGAAGTGCGCCTTTGGTCAGGAGACCATCTCCTTCCTCGGGCATATCGTGGGCGGAGGCACGATACGCATGGAACCAAGGAAGACGCAGGCGATTGAAGAGTGGGCAATCCCCACAAAGGCGACAGAGCTACGATCCTTCCTCGGATTGGTGAACTACTACAGGAAGTTCATCAAAGGATACTCCAAGAAGGCGGCGCCCCTGACGGACCTACTTCGGAAGGATCAGCCTTGGAAATGGACGCGTGAATGCTAGGAGGCATTCCAGAAGCTGAAGAGGGCGGTGGTGGAAGAACCTATTCTACGACTTCCAGACTTCGAGAAGCCATTTGAAGTCCACACCGACGCGTCCGACTATGCACTTGGAGGTGTACTGGTGCAAGATGGGCATCCCGTAGCTTACGAGAGCCGCAAATTGAATCCAGCGGAGAGGAGGTACTCCGTGCACGAGAAGGAGATGACAGCAGTGGTCCATTGTCTGAGGACATGGCGCCACTATCTTCTCGGATCAAGGTTCGTGGTGCAGACGGACAACGTGGCAACGAGCTGCTTTGCCACACAGAAGAAGCTAACTCCCAAGCAGGCGCGATGGCAAGACTTTCTTGCCGAATTCGACTTCGAGCTTCGCTACAGGCCTGGACGGACCAACCAGGTAGCAGACGCTCTCTCGAGGAAGAGCGAACCAGAAGAGCCGAAGGTTGCGGTGATTGCATCGATCACCCGCGTGTCTGGAGACATGCTGGAGCGCATTCGGGAGCAAACACAGGAGGATCCGGTCACTTCACGCTTGGTGCAACGCGTGAACGATGGCGAAGTCCGGAGATTCTGGATAGAGGAAGGCGTCCTCTATGCAAAGGGCAGGAGGCCCTATGTCCCTTCGAGCGGCGGCTTGAGGAAAATGCTGCTGAAGGAAGCACATGACGCACAGTGGGCTGGTCATCCAGGAGTGGAGCGCACACTGGCACTCCTCTCCTCAAGCTACTTCTGGCCGAAGATGGAGGAAGACGTTGAAGTCTACGTGCGCACTTGTCTTGTATGCCAGCAAGACAAGACAGAGAGGAAGAAGACGGCAGGACTGCTGGAGCCCCTGCCTATCCCTTCACGTCCGTGGGAGAGCGTCTCCATGGACTTCATCACTGGGTTCCCAAAGGTGGATGGGAATAATGCGGTAATGGTGGTAGTTGATCGCTTCTCCAAATACGCGATCTTCGTACCAGCACCCCAGGAGTGCACAGCGGAGACCACAGCGAAGTTGTTCTTGCAGAACGTGGTGAAGCACTGGGGGATACCATTGGACATCGTGAGCGACCGCGATGCCCGGTTCACAGGTCGGTTCTGGACGACCTTATTTGAGATGCTGGGATCCGATCTCAAATTCTCTACCAGCAATCACCCGCAGACGGATGGTCAGACGGAGCGGATCAATGCCCTGCTGGAAGAGTACCTGAGGCATTATGTGACGGCCAATCAGCACAATTGGGTTAGTTTACTGGATACTGCCCAGTTCTGCTACAACCTACAGCAGACCTCCACCACAGGCCAGAGTCCATTCGAGATCGTGATGGGTAGGCAACCCGTGACACCGCACGAAGTGGCTAAGCAGAATAGCCAAGGACGGTGCCCTGCAGCACATCGCTTTGCTTTGGAGAGGCAGGATCGGTGGGAGGAAGCGAAGGATGCGTTGGCTCACGCTCAACGCAGGATGAAGAAGGCGGCTGACAAGAGCCGTAGGCCGGTCGAGTTCCAGGTTGGGGAGAAGGTGCTGCTGAAGCTTACGCCCCAGATTTGGAAGAAAATTCTGAGGAAGACAGCGCACAAAGGGTTGATTCCTCGTTACGATGGACCCTTTGAGATAGTTCGACGTGTGGGACCGCTCGCCTATCAACTACGTCTTCCAGAGAGACTGAAGCTGCATCCCGTGTTCCATGTCAGCTTCCTGAAGGAGTACCATGAGGACAGAGAAGATAACACCAGGAGGGCATCGAAACGTGCTCCTCCTAACGTCCAGGTTCAGCACACGAGGGTTGCTGAGAAGATTCTTGACAAGCGCGTGGAGGGCCAGAGCAAGAAGAACCGGAGGATCTTCTTCCTTGTCAAATGGAAGGGACTCCCAGAGGAGGAGGCAAGCTGGGAACGTGATACAACCATGTGGTAGTTCGAGGACCTCATTGAGGATTTCCTGAAGACGCAGGATCAGTCGCGGACGCCTGATGGATCAGGTGGGGGAGGCATGTAACACCCCCAACTCCCGAGATACGGTAATACCGTGCGATAGCGGTATCGCATGACCGTGTGGTTCGGTGGCCACACTATGAAGTTCTGGAGGACTTCACCTTAGCTTACGGACGGCTAAGAATGGGGTTTACCGCATGACCGCGGGTTCCCCTTGGCACAACACAAGTGTTCAACGGCACTTGATGAGCTTGAGCTGCAACATCCTACGTAGGAGCGTGGGGCCCACTGATGACGTGGCGTGATGACATGGCGTGCTGAGGAGGCAGACGACATGGCATGCTGACGGAGCGGGCGACGTGGCGTCGGTTGCAGAAGACGAAGGGATTACACGGAAGATGAAGAGCCAAGCGCACGAAAAGTCATCGAAGAAGACAAAGGGTCTCCATAGAAGACTAAGAGTCCTTGCATTCATTGTACATGTAATAATGGTGTCCCTTCGTATACCCCCAGGATGTCTATATAAGGAGGGGTAGAGCTCATTTGTAGATATCACACTCAGAGTGAGTCTCTTGCAATACAAAGAGGGTTTAGTGCCAAAGCTCTTGTGTCCTTGTGCTTGTGTGCTTGTGTACGAGCATTCTAGCGGCGTGGTTACTTAGCGTGCTGGTGTACGTCTACACGCCAAAGGGGAAGGCTGGTTAGCTTGGGGAAGCTAACGCCGCACAGGTTAGTCTCAAAAAAATTAGAGTTTGAGATTTACCCCTGTGACAAATCCACCACCATTTTCCCACGCACCAACACTCGGCGTAAGCAAGACCAAGATCACCTACAACATACCTACCATGACCACCAACCACCACCAAGAGCGCGCCCTCCGCTGCCTCCACCATGTTTCTTCGCACCTCTTGACGCCCTCCCCTTGCGCTGCCACTGCCTCCATGGTGGCGGCTACCGACCTCACGGGGAAGCTCAAGCAGTGCCTCCGGATCCCACGCCAAGAGGACAGGGACAAAGCATTCGAGTTCTTCAAGTCCAGGCCAGAACTGCTGACCCCGGTGGACATCTCCCTATCCGAGCACCGTGAGCTCGTCTTCAGGCAGCTAACGGCGCTCGTCAAGGACGCCGGGTTCCGGCTGTTCCAGTACCTCTTTGAGGACATACCCCGGTTCGTAGCGGTGTTCGACGCGGCCGGGAGGATTGATGCCTCCCTTGGCGTCAAGATAGGGGTGCAGTGCGGCTTGTGGGGAGCGTCAGTGATAAATCTTGGTACTCAGAAGCACTGGGACAAGTACTTCGAGAAGATTGAAGCTTTGGAATACACCGGTTGCTTTGCCATGACTGAACTTCACCATGGTAATTAGTAATGTCCGCTTTTTTGGTACTAAATTACTCCGGAGTGAAGGAGAAAATTATTCTGAAAACAAAATGTCCAAGCCATGTCGATGATATTCTCCATTTTTTGGTGCAGGTTCTAATGTCCAAGGATTACAGACCACGGCCGAGTTCGATCCAAGCACCGATGAGTTCGTCATAAACACACCGAACGATGGAGCCATCAAATGGTGGATCGGGAATGCTGCACTCCACGGGAAGTTCGCAACCGTCTTCGCCCGCTTGATCTTACCCAACAAGGAGGATATGGGCATTCATGCTTTCGTCGTGCCGATTCGCGATTTGAACACGCTTGAGGTGCTCCCGGGGGTGGAGATCCAGGATTGCGGGCACAAGGTTGGACTCAATGGGGTTGACAATGGTGCACTGAAGTTTAACTCGGTTCGAATTCCGAGGGACAATCTGCTCAACAGGTTCGGGGACGTAACGAGGGATGGCCAGTACAAGAGCAGTATTAACTCGAGTGGGAAGAGGTTCACGGCCATGTTGGGCGAGCTTGTGGGAGGCAGAGTGGGGATTGCGTACTCATCGATGGGTATGCTTAAGGTTGGGGTGACTATCGCAGTCAGGTAATGGAAAATCTATCTTTTTGTTATTTTTTGATGGAAGAATCACCTAATAATATATGTGGAGTAACTAAGCTTGAGTTTCTACCAACAGGTACGCATTACTCCGGCAGCAATTCGGGCCGCCAAAGAAGTCGGAGGTAAGCATCTTGGACTACCAGTCCCACCAGAGCAAGCTCATGCCGATGCTCGCCTCCGCCTATGCCTTCCACTTCGCCTGCGTCAACATGGTCCAGAACTATTCCTCCGCCCGTCTTTCAGGCAACGCGATGGCCCTCGAGGACGTCCACTCCCTCACCTCCGGTCTCAAGGCCTACATCACCTCCTACACCGCCCGCTCCCTCTCCATTTGCCGCGAGTCCTGCGGCGGCCACGGCTACGCTGCCGTCAACCGTCTCGGTATGCTCCGCAACGACCACGACATCTTCCAAACATTCGAGGGGGACAACACTGTCCTCCTCCAGCAAGTGGCCGCGGAGCTCCTCAAGAAGTACAAGGAGAAGTTCCAGGGTGGTGCTGTAGCTGCTACCATGAGCTACTTGAAAGAGTCCATGAACTCTTTGCTATCTCAGCCCAATCCGGTCACTGCAAGATGGGAAGGAGAGGATCACCTAAGGGATCCTAAATTCCAACTAGATGCTTTCAGAGTAAGTAAATGACACCATGATTAAGTCCAACTAGATCATGTGTTAGTCGCAATCTCGCTGACGTGCTTTGTGCTTGCATGGATGCAGTATCGTACATCGAAGCTGCTTCATAGCGCCGCTATGAGGCTGGCCAAGCACACGAAGGAGGTGGGAAGCTTCGCCGCGTGGAACAAATGCCTCAACCACTTGCTGGCCCTGGCAGAGTCACACGTGGAGTCCATCATACTCGCCACCTTCGTTGACCGTGTCCAGGGCTGCCCAGACCCCAAGGCCCGCGCCGCCCTCAAGCTTGCCTGCGACGTCTACGCCTTGGATCGCATCCGCCTCGACGTCGGCACCTACAGAAACCAGGACTATCTCGCCCCCAACAAGGCCAAGGTGATTATACCCTTCGATCTTTGACTTTTACGAATATGGGTGCGATTGTGATCATCGATTAATCGTCTACTGGGTTTTTTATTGGGTAATTGCAGGCGATCAACAAGTTGACGGAGAATCTGTGCTACCAGATGAGGTGTATGGCCAAAGAGCTGGTCGATGCCTTTGATTTCCCCGACCATGTCATAAGGGCACCCATCGCCCTCCAATCTGAGGGCTACGATAGCTACACACAAGGCGTGGGCTTTTGATTAACTAATAACAATCTTTGCACTAAGGTATTAATGTGACGAAGTGCGTGCATAATGAATGCTGCGTGGCATCCCTCTGCACCGGTGTCGCAATAGTCTCTTCTGCAAGGTCCAGTTTTTACAAGAGAGTAGCGGCTGTAATGTGCAATTTTAGCATAGTTCGTGGCACAGAGAATGATTTTCTTCTTCTTTATTCTTGAATTTGATTTTTTTGTTCTAATTTCGTCCTTCCTTGCTTTGAAGTACCAAAGTCGAAGAAATAAGATGGGGCGTTATACTTATGCCCTGTGAACAACTATATTACACAAAAATATATGTGAAATTCAAGTTTAATTACATATATGCCCATGTGATGGTTACTTTTTCGTTATATTCATGTATGGCGAGCATGAAATTACTGTACAAGACATGTAAACCTCAGCTCTTATCGGATGATCATGCACACAAAAGTCCATTTGTTGAGTCCTTACAAACAAAGGGAGTATATCCTATGGTGCAACTCATTTTACACCAGAGGTGTTATGATCTCTCTTTTTTTTTGTCATATTGAATCCAAATTCTAACCATGTAGATTGAATATTTGATTAATATTATCCATATCTGCCAAATTTTTCAAAAATCCGATGTCATGTGTTATTTTATCTTGAGGGTCAAAAGTCCGAACAACATTTAACCAACTTAAATTCCATTTAAAAAGAACCAGACCTTTGACTATTAAAATAATAAAGCAAATGACATCGATTTTTGTGAAATTCAGTAAATTTATAAAACATTAATCAAACATTCAATATATGCGCTTGGAATTTTGAAATCCACTTCTGAAAAAAGAGAGAGGATCACATCGTCTCGGTCATAACATGGGTTACAACAGAGGATCTGTTCCCACAAACAAAATGCTTTATTGGGAATTTGGGAGGGGATTCTGTGCTGAATATGTATACACTACGGAAAATTTTATGTACGATGGATGGGTGACATACAGATGGGAAGAAAGAATGTTCCTGACGAAAATCTCCTTCTCACCTCCTACTTATCGACCCCTCTTGTTATAGACCATATACATGATCACCTCATTCTTCTTTCCCCGTCACCAGGAGTTCAGAGTTGACCAGTGATGGATGAGTTCAGTGGCTGCCATCTTGGAGTTAGCAACGAAGTAGCCTCGATCAAGCAAAAGTTAAGGTTAGAGTGGAGAAGCATGCAAATGAGGTTGTGGACACCAAAAACAGTAGTGAGGTAGCTGCTATGGAGGAAAAGAGAGGGTTAACATCCCGGATATACCAAGGAGATGCAAGAGACAAAGAAAGGTGATGGGGATGAAGAGGTTGGGATCAAGGTAGATGAGTTCTTGGCAGCCATTGGTGATGTCTTGGGGTGTCTATCGCGATAACAAATCGAGTCGGCCCCAGACCAGACTCAAACTCACTCACAAACTTGGATTCGAGCTTGGACACGATAACCTTCGAGTTCAGGAATGATAACTCAAACTCGAACTCGTTGAGTCCATGTTGGCTCATGAATCTCTTAACGAGTCTTTTTGTAGTAGGTTGATTGTATATTCCTTGCATGTGAACTTTCATTGAATAAGCAATTGAACTCATTAATAATCTAAGGTTTGGAGATGGGGGAGGAGGTGCCATAGCACCGCAAGTGTGGAGAGGGATGTGTATGGCAGCTTGTTCTGCTTGTGTAAGATGGAGAAGACGGAACTTGTAGCGCTACGTTGGCCTTGGAAGTGGTTTTGTTGATGTACAAGAAGGAGAGTCCCAATGTGAGATGATGGAGGAGAAAAGAGAGAAGGAGCTGCATGGTTGTGCGTGGGGAGAGGGATTGCTATCACCTATAAGGAATTTTGTAACTTTTGTTACCTTTTTCATCATATGAAATTGGAGAGAATTTTGGGGATTAAAACATAGAATGGGCAAATAGTGAAGGCAAGGGTATTCACCTCGCACATCTTGGAAGCTTGGAGATCATAAGATATGGATCTAGGTCGACTATTCACACTAGTCGTAAGGGAAAACAGAAATTAAAAATTTTCGATGAAACCACATGACATGGGAACCATTCTCATGTTGTTTCATCTTGATCACAAACAAGTATTAGGGTTACCTCTTGTAGTGTGATTGTGATCCTTATGTCTCTAAAAGAAGAGACCTCTTGTCTCAAGTCTGATCTGACGGAGCGGGCACTTACGGGCACGCGGAAGAGATGTGTGCTTCCACAATCCAAGTTGATGATCTGAGTGATGAATATGTAATTTATCACTCTAATTAACTGAAATAGAGCTTCAGCCGATAAATTAGGTTCATTCACATGTTTAAACATAAAAATTAACATTCATGCACCTGTAAGTAATTTGCACATTTCATCTTGCATTCATATTCATCTATACATTTCACCTAATTTCATCTATTTTTAATTAATTCATGCTAACTCTAATTGACATGAAGCTAATCCCATTGCGTACATAACACTAACCTTAATAAATGAAAAATCCTAAAAAAAACTAACTTGTACATACTTAAAATAAACCCAAAACCCAATCTAGGACAAAGAGCCATAATTATTGACACCTCTCACAATGCCAAATTTCACTCTACTAACTTTTAAAGTAATGTACATTCAATTATCTATAAATCAAGACTAAACTAAACAGAATCGGAGTTCATTTGTGAAATTTGGGTTTTAGGACCTAACTGTATATTGTACATATTCGCTTATTTTGGCTTGTTATTTCATGTACGTATTTGATACTTTTTATTTATTTCCTTTTTATTTATTTATTTCATAACATGATCTAATTAACTACTAAAACGAAAAAAATAAAAAAAGTAATGAAAAATACAAACTATCACTTGAGCACCTTAACTTAATTCACCTGCGTACATTTTACCTCTTTAATTTGTTCTGACCTCTTATTAATCCGTATAAATATAAAATAATGCGTTAGAATTTATTACATTGTTTCACATAATGTTTGATTTTGCAGTCATTATTCATCTATAGAAAACCTAATAAAAAAATACAAAACTATAAAAATTGATATTTAATATACGTAAATTATCACCAAATGTTCATATCTTGCAAAGTTGAGTCCATTTGTATTTGAATCCTTCATAAACATTGCCGAGTGTATTTAGGGATACAATTTTCATTCTAGGCATTTTCTATTGGAGGTCATTTTCTATTTTATCTCCATTTTCTTTGCATTTTAGTGTACTGGTCAAGGTCAACATTCCACGCGCCAAGTCCTCAATGGCCCATGTCAGGTGACAGGGAAAACCTGCCCTCCTATTCGATCGACCATCTTTGTCCTCATGCATGCGCGCACCACCCATCTTGACTGTTAGATCAAACCCAAATCCAATGGTCAAAACACCCCTATTTAACCCCAATCGCCCTCACGTATTGCTCACCTAACTTAGCCTAACTGTTGGATCTTTTGATCTAACATCCAGAACCCATCTCCTTCCTCAAAATCCATCTCTCTGCTACACCTCCTCCACCTCGCCACGACTGACTTCAACTGAACACCTCTGTCTTTCCGATCACCTCCTCCATTCACTCCGATCAACCACCACCACCCTCGTCCCTAACTCCCAGGTCGTTGACCCATATGCCTGATGACACGCCTGGCAACTCGGGTTAAGTATGCAAATAATCAAGGGTCGTTGTGACCCGAATTACCAAGCGTAATCAACGAGGAAAATATATAAAACCACATAAAAAATCAGTCAATGAAAAGTAATGTAAGCGGTCTTCGCTATTTAATTTACCTGGTATAGCGATTGGGGTCGAACATAAGGCGCACGAGTGAAAAACTCAGTAGTCAAATTTCAAAGTAAAATAAAATGAATTTTTAGTGGTTTTAAATTTTTCAAAATTTTTAATTTCCAAATAAGGAACAATATGCATAAGGAAAGAAATACACACACCACAATCTTTTTGTATTTTTCAAAATAGCCAGAAATGCTCAGAAAATTGCAAAGAAAATATTTTTGGGTTTTACAATTTTTAAATTATTTCTGGTGATTTTTCCAAGTTTTTCTGATATTTTTGCAATTTTATAAAAATGAAACAGTGCCAGAAAAAGGCAAACAGTGCACAGCTTGGAGTAATTTGCAACTTAAAAATATTCCAAGTTCCCAAAACTCCTGGGAATTACTTTTATGCAAAAACATAGACAAATATATACAAGCATGGACTCAAAATTTTTTATTTTTCTAGAATTTTATACAAATTTTCTAAGATTTTTGATATTTTGAAATTTTAGGGGTTTTGAAAATAATTAGCATGTGAAAATTGGATAAAAATAAAAGATAATAAAAAATATCTAATCTACTTTTTTGGGAATTTTTAGATCAATATTTGAATTTTTTTATGAATTTTTCAAACACCAGCCAAAGGAAATGACATTATCTTTAAATTTTTTAAAATATTAAATAAAAATAAAGTGCAATGAAATTTATACACAATGAAGACGGACACAACAGGAATATATACAAATTTTGTAGAATTGTTTGACCATGAAAAACATTTATTCAATAAGAGAAAGCATGTAAAATAGATGTATGTAATAAAGGGACTGATTTGCAAATATTTAGAGTTTGTGTATTAAATAAATATAAATAAGAAATAAAGTGTGAGGGGAAAATGTATTTACCAAGAGAAAATAATGCACTGCACGTGATTGGCTGGAGTAGGGGCTAATTTGCAATTTATGAAATCTCCAGGGGTTTGAATGTAATTTGACTAATTTTTTTATTTTAATAATCACCTGCCTAAGGCTTCATTTCCTTCTTCATCAAGCAAAAGGGTGCTAGGGCCGACGCTCGCCTCCCTTCTTCTTCTCGCACGCGTACGCGTGACGGGGGTGCTTCTAGCGGCAACGAACGGTGAAGCTAGGCTGCGGTGGAGGGTTGGCATTGTGAAGGAGGGAGGCGATAGCGGAGCTGGTGGCTGGCGGGCTTGCGCGTGCTGGCGGGGCTCATCACGGAGGTGCGACGGTGATGGTGCCATGCGGTGGAATCGGGAAATGGTGCAGGTGGCGGCGCGGCTTCGCGGGCGTACGTTGGGAGTGAAGGCGGAGTGTGTTGCGGGCCGTGGAGCTGCTGCTCCCCCAAGGAGCAAGGAGTCAATGGCAGAGCTCCTTGTGATGACAGCGCGTGTGGGCTCGTGCGGAGGGCCGGAGGTGGAGGTGGTCTCCGTAGGGCTGGGCCCCGCGGGCGGAGCTGGAGGTTGGCGGTCCGGCGGCGCTGCTGGGGAAGATACGCAGGCTGGGGGCGATGCCGGCGGCCGTGCGGGCTACAACCGCGGGTGGCGTCGCTGGCGGTGTCACTGTGTGAGCGGCGACCGATGGAGCTAGCGGGGATGGACGTTGACTGGAGGCTGCCGAATTTTTATTATTTATTATTATTATTTATTATTATTTTATAACCTGCAAACAAAAAAATGTATTTTTTATTTTTTTATTGTTTCTGTAATACAGATGTTAGATAGAGATAAAAAACTATATATGTTCTTATTTTTTCATTTTCCTGCAAAATAAAATGTTAGAAAAAGAACATTTTTTTATTCTGTATCAACATAGTAGGATGCGAGCATGATGCCTCGAACTAATCAAAATCAAACATGAAAGAAATGTGAGCGGGTGTAGATCTAGTGAAGCGGAAGATAAATCTGAGTCTCCGGTCTCCGTGCGTGACCAATGTTGAGTGTTGTGAGAGATAGAACGTGAAATGTAGGGAACTCGATGTGAGATGATAAATTGAAATCGGGATGGATCAAATCAGGATGGATATATATATATATATTTGGAATTAGGATCTAAAATCTAATCATGAATCGAAGCACAAATTAAATCTAATAATTATCTAGAAAATACCGAGAAATAAAGTAGATCTCACCTTGGGATCGGACATGCCTTGATGGCCTCGACCGAGGATCGACTCATTGTCACCAGACGAGTAGGAGGCTGGGCACCCTTCTGCGACAAGAAGCTCTTGGAAATCAGACCACTCTCCACCAAAGATTAATCAAGAGGAAAATGAGGGAGGAGGAGCTGAATAAAAAGAAGAATAAATCCAAAAAAGGAAAATAGGTACAAAAAGGAAGGTAATCAGTGATTATCTAAATAAATAAAATAAAATAATTAATTAATAAATAAATTAAAAATAAAAATTCATAAGTAAATCAAATAATTAAAATAATTAATTTACAAAAATTAATTAGCCACCTTAATGGTGGTTTATTTAAGGTAGAAAATCAAATCTTATATACATGGAAGGTTTTCAAAACAAATAATTAAATAAATTAAGTAAATTTTCGTAATTATATTAATTTAATTAATTAATGTTAGAAATTAATTTTTTGATGGTTGTTTATATAAGGAAATTAGTTATATACAAGTAATATACACATATAGTGCATTATACACATGTACAAATAAGGAAACTATTATTATTATTATTATTTTACATAATTATGAATATATTTACAATTATTTACATCGTGTAAAAATTAAAGATGAATAAATATATACAATAAATAAATGGTAAAATTTTTAAAAACCACCACAGAAAACCGACTTTTCAACCGTAACTCCAAAAATTATGAAACCATATCCATTTTAAAGATAATTTAATGTAGAGTACAATAGAAGTGGGTTTGATTCAATTTGAGTTTGTATGGAATCAGAATTTATCTTTCAGTTGTCACTTTACGGCTTTTTCTGAGTGTAGATACTTTTACTCTATACATGGTTTTACTTTATAATTATTTTTATTATTTACAAAATATTTTTATTATAATTTCTATTTAGAAACATATATAATTTGAGGTCAATTTGTATAGAAATAAAATCATGTATGTTTTGTACAAATATACATAGAATAAATTCAAAAATAAAAAGGAAGAATATTTACAAATTAATTTTTGACTTTTTGGATTAAAGACCCTATCTCTCCCTACTTTATTCCTGCTCGATCAGGTAAAGTCTTGACCTTCTCTCGAGGTTCGAGCAAGTCTGCATTTATTTCATAAATACATCATTTATTTTTCTTTTCTTTTCTTTTTCTTCTTTATTCTTTTATTTGAATATAAACAGTGTTAAAAATGCATATTGAAGAAATGCATGTTGAATGTTAATTTTATAAAATTAGTGGGTATTTACAGGTATTTGACTAAGGAAAATAAAGCTAAAATAGAAGAATAAAGGTGATGAATCATGGATTCATCATTCCCTATACATTACCTTTGCTAGTTCCTTATCAAACACTTATTTGGAAAATAAGTGGAAACAAAAATAAAGAAAGGAAAAGGAAAGAACTTAAACCGTTGATTTTTAAACTTATCTTATAAAATTGGAGTATAGAGCTCGGTCAGACCTTTGGATTACTAGTTTGGCGAAACCTTATTGGGAAATGGGTTTAAGACTCAACAGCCCTCAAGTTCCACTATTCAATGGTCAGATCGCCTTAATCACTCGAGTCAAAACAAGTCTACATACACAAACTCTAGTATGAATCTGTACTTGTACGGTTTATGTGTTTTTTGGCTCCCCACTTCAGAAATGACAAAGAAACAACCTCCCTCAATAAGGTAACTCTAATTCCCTGATCTAGCAACTCTTTCCTCGAGGACGAGGATATTCCCTTCTAAGTTCAAGTACAACCAGCTCAAGAAGAGGAGATGGAGAAAAAAATGGACGGTAACCAGTGTGGTTACCTATCCTTGGATGCATGACCGGTGTATGCCAAGTCACCCGTTGCAAGCTTACAAAAATTTGACTTTGAAGCTCTTATTCTTTTTTTTCACTTGTATATACACTTCGACAAGCATTTTACTTTTCAATCAGGTCTGTTCAGTTTTGGAGATTCTGCATTTTTTCTCTCTTTTTTTGGAAATATATACAAGGTGCAGCATGTACATAAGGAGTTTTTCCTCTTGAGCTAGTAGACTATCCTTCTTTTGAAGCATTATTGCAATCCCACAGCATCCTGTCTTTAGACCTCAATGCTACTAGATCAGGTTGAGATGCACTACCCTCCCTAGAGGAAGACAACGGGTTTTGCCTAGATGTACTACTCTCGTATGCTACTCCAAGCCAAGGTCAATGCCTCCTCACCACCTCATCCGTGTTGAGCCACGTGTAAAGTGCATGTGCAAGTCAAGTCATTGTTTGCGAGAGTCATGCATGTGTTGTTAAGTTCTCTATTTAGACATATCAAGATGATATGTGAACATAGCCTACTGGACTTGAAGAATTAAGTCTCAAGACCTGAAAAATCCTAAACTCATATCCTATAAGGTTCCTCTGACATTATGTGGATTAATGTCTTAACTAAGCTCCATTCTTCAATTTTATTCCAGACTAGTTTAAATGTCAACATTACTCTGGAAAATGCTCATGTAAATGTGAGAAAATATGTACAATACAAAGAAGAGAGAAAAAGTCCTTTTTTGAAATAATTTTATAATTTTGAACTTTTTATGGATTTTTAAAAAACATGATGCTGATGTAAAAATTTTTTTAATGCAAAATTTTGTAGACTTTTGGTTTATATATATATATATATTTTTAGGGAATTTATTTATAAGGGTTAGGGTTAGTTGATACACATATTTACATGGGAGTGAGTCAATTGTTTACAAGAATTAGGTGAAAGGATTTAGAACTTGAGTGTTAGCCATTTATACAAGTACATATATACAGTTGGTAAAGAATTTTATGGATGATGCCTATATTCCTCAAACTTATTTGAAAATAATTTTACAAATACTTTTGAAAACTATAGTCTGAAATATTTTTTTTCAAATAATTTTATAAACATTTACAAACATTTGAAAACTATTTTGTAAACACTTTTCAAATAGTCTTACAGATCTTTTTCAAAATATTTTTTCAACCATTTTCAAGACATTTGCAAGTAGTTTATAAAATAATTTTATTTCACAAAAAGAAAAATTTTTACAAATCAAAATACTTTTACAAAGGTTGAAAATATTGTTCAAAATATTTTTCAAATAGTTTTCAATAGATTTTTCAAATAGATTTTCAAACTACTTTCAAAATATTTTTCATAATATCTTAACCTGTCTTATTAATGAGTATATACAAAAAGAAATTTTAGGAAATATCTACATCTTTTTATTAGTTGATTTTACTGAATTCTACATGTATTTATACAGTATTTTAGCCATATTAAAAATACACGGAAGTACAACTTATGGATAAAGTATATATACGATATATACGACACCCCCTATCCTTAGCTTGAACTATGTTGACGACTCAGAAATCCGATCAACTAAGATGAAAAATAATCACAAGTCGTTGTTCTCAACCAATCGATTCAGTCAACCAGAAAAATATATAAAACCACTTAAAAAAAATCAATCCTTGAAAAGTAATGTAAGCGGTCTTCGCTATTTAATTTACCTGGCATAGCGACCACGGTCGAAAAGAAGGAGCACGATTGAAAAACTCAGTAGCCAAATTTCAAAAACAAAATAAAATGAATTTTTAATGGTTTTTTTCATTTTTTTTAATTTCAAATAAGTAACAATATGTACAAGGAAAGAAATACACACACCATACTTTTTGTATTGTTCAAAATATTTAGAAATATTCAGAAAATTACAGAAAAATATTTTTTTGTTTTATCAGTTTTAAATGTTTTTGGTAGTTTTGCAAGTTTTTCTGATATTTTTGTGATTTTATAAAAATCAAACAGTTGCAAAAAAGGAAAAAAGTGCCCAACATAGAGTAATTTGCAATTTAAAAATATTTTAAGTCCCCAAAACTCCTGAGAATTATTTTTATACTAAATATAAATAAATATCTACATACAGGAACTGAAATCACAATTTTTTATTTTTTCTACAATTTTCTACAAATATTCTAAAATTTTTAGTATTTTGCATTTTTTGGGTTTTGTAAATAATTAATGTGTGAAATTTAGAGAGAAAATAAAAGAGAATAAAATACACATACCTATTTTTTTTTGGAATTTTTAGAGTAATTTTCAAATTTTTTATGATTTTTAAAATTTCAAGCATAGAAAATGACACTATGTTTGAATTTTTTAAAATATCAAATAAGAACAAAATGCCATGAAATTTATATTCAATGAGGAGACACGTGACATGAATATAACATAATTTTTACAGAATTTATAGAGTCTCAAAAAGATTTATTTCAATCAAAAGAGCAAGCGAATTAAAGTCTGGATACACAGAGACTGAAATGCAATTTTTAATATTTTTGCATGAAAATAGAATAATAATTAAACGTGGAGAAAAGAGATACAAAGTATCCAATGATGCGTGCAAAGCATGTGACTCTCCCTAGCGGGGGCCTTTTTGAAATTTGCAGAAATCTCCAAGGTTTAAATTGTAATTTTCCCAATTTTTTATTTAAATAAACCCTCCCCTAGGGTTTCTATTCTTCTTTCCCAAGCTAAAGGGGGCTAGCTGCCACCCTTTATTTTTCTCTCCCAAGCCACCCGGACAACGGCGCGGGCTTGACGGCCTTGGAGCGGCGGGGCGAAGCCGAAGGTGGGCCGTGATGCCTGTTGGAGGAGGGGTGGCGGAGGCGATCTGCGCGGTGGCACGAGGATGGTGCGGTTTCCAGGTGCAGTGGTAGGCACGATCGGCACCTGCGCGGTGGATGTCGGGCGAGTAGAGCATCGGTCAGGCGGAGGAGGAGGTCTCGGTCGGCGGTGGTTGAAGGAGCAGGGTCGCGCGATGGCGTGTACTAGAGGAGGCAATGGGGGACTGGCGGAATACTGGGACGGTCGGTGGAGGACCCAGGCGCAGCCACTAGGCGGCACTGCAGGGCGGAGGAGGCGGCTACGCGGACGGTGCCGCTGTAGGTGGCAGCGACTGACACTAGCAATGATGGGGCGGCGGGCGCTGCTTGCATTGGTGGGGCGGTGGGCCTGTTGCCTGATTGTTTTTTTTTAATTTTTTAATTTTTATTTTTTTTATTTGTAAATATAAAAATAGAAACGAAAATACAAGTTTTTTATTTTTTTAAAATACAATCACATGAAAAATATTTTTATATTTTTTTGTAATATTTTTTATTATTTTTATTTTTCCTGCAAAACAAATGTTAAATAGAGATAAAAAAGTATCTATTTTTATTTTTATTTTGTTTTTATTTTTTTCCTTTTTAAATAAATACGGTGCATGAACGGGTGCGGATCTGGAGAAGAGGAAGATAGATTTGGATTTCCGACCACCGTGCGTGGTCGGAGGTGCATGGTTGCGTGAGGTAGAATGGAAATGAAGAGGTCACGAAAATGGCATGGATGATCGGAAAACAGAGGCAGATTCGGTTGTGATGAATCAATTAAAACTATGGATCTAGATCTAGAATGAGATTGAAAATAAAATTTATGCTACGATTAGTCTAGAGAAATGAGATAAAAATTGGATCTAACCTGAGGGAGGCGGGCACCGTGATGACCTCGACGACAACCGATCCGCTGTCACCGGATGGCTCGGGGGCTGGGCTCCTCTTCGACCGACGGGATTTCATGAATGAGGCTCCTTCTCCACGAAAGATTAATCAAGAGCAAATTAGATAGGAGGAGCTCAATAAAAAGAAGAAAAAAATCAAAAAGGAAAATATGTACAAAGAAGGAAGGTGTTTAGTGGTTGAATAAATAAATAAATAAATAAATAAATAAATTAGAAATAGATTTTGAAATTAATTAAAATAATTAAAATAATGAATTTACAAAAATTATTTAGTTACCTTAATGGTGGTTATTTAAGGTAGAAAATCAAATCTTATATACATGGTAGGCTTTCAAATCAAATAAATAAATTAATTAAAATAAATAAATCCAATTTTTGTTATTATATTATAATTAATTAATATTACATATTTTTTGTGATTTTTATATAAAGAAATTAGTTATATACAAGTCATATACACATATAATACCTTATACACATGCACAACTAAGGAAATATTTTTTTATTATTTTTTTGTATTTCTTGTTTTTATTTTAAATAATTAAGAAAACTATTTACAATTATTTACATTTTATAAAAAATAAAGATGAATAAATATATACAATAAATAAATGGTAAAATTGCAAAAACCACCCTTGAAAACCGACTTTTCAATCGTAACTCCAAAAAATATGAAACTACAACCATTTTAAAGATAATTTAATTTAGAGTACAATGGAAGCGAGTTTGATTCAATTTGAATTCATATGGTGTTGGAATTGGTTTTTCAATTATCACTTTGCGGTTTTTCTGAGTGTGGATACTTTTATTCTATACAAGATTTCACTTTGCAATTATTTTTATTATTTTCAAGACATTTTTATTTACAATATTTTTAAGAAAAATATTTAATTTCAGGTCAATTTATATACAAATAAAATCGTGTAAATTTTGTATAAATATACAAAGAATAAATTCAAAAATGAGAAGGAAGAATATTTACAAATTATTTTTTGGATTTTCTGGATTAAAGATCCTATCTCCCCCTACTTTATTCCTGGTCGATCAAGTCATGTTTTGACCTTCTTTCAGAGTTCGGTTCAGTCTACATTTATTTCATAAATACATCCTTTATTTTTATTTTTTATTGTATTTCCTTTTTCTTTTCTTCTTTATTCTTTTATTTATATATGAATAATGTAAACAATTCATATTTAACAAATGCATGCTGAATGGTAATTTTATGAAATTAGTGGGTATTCATAGGTATTTGACTAAGGAAATGAAAATAAAATAAAAGTATAAAGGCAACAAATCGTGGATTCATCATTCTCCTATACTTTACCTTTGTTAGTCCCTTAGCAAACACTTATTTGGAAAATGAGTGAAAACGAAAATAAAGAAAAGAAAAAGGAAAGAACCTAGACAATGCTGATTTTTAAACTTATCTTCATAAAATTGGAGAATAGAGCCCGGTCAGACCTTTGGATTATTAGTTTGGCAGAACCTTATTGGGAAACAGGTTTTAGACTCAACAGCTCTCAAGTTCCACTATTCTATGGTAAGATCGCCTCAATTAGTCAGGTCAGAACACGTCTACATATATAAACTCTAGTGACTATGAATCTGTACTTGTACGATGTATGTGTATTTTGGCTCCCCACTTCAGAAATGACAAAGAAAAAACCTCCCTCAGCAAGGTAACCTTATCCCCCGATCTAGCAATTATTTCCTCGAGGAGCAGGGATATTCCCTTCTAAGTTCCAGTACAAGCAGCACAAGAAAAGAAGATGTAGAAAGAATGGACAGTAAACAGTGTAGTTACCTATCCTTGGATGCATGACTAGTGTAGCCAAGTCATCCGCTACAAGCTTACAAAAATTTGACTTTGAAGCTCTTATTTTTTTCACTTGTATATACACTCCGGCAAGCATTTTACTTTTCAATCAAGCATGTCCACTTTTAGAGATTCTATATTTTTTTCTTTTTTTTTCTTTTTTTTGAAAATATATACAAGATGCAGCATGTACATAAGGAGTTTTTCCTCTTGAGCTAGTAGACTATCCCTCTTTTGAAGCATTATTGAAATCCCACAACATTCTGTCTTTAGACCTCAACATCGCCAGACCAAGTTGAAGTGCACATTCCTCCCTAAAGGAAGACGAGAGGTTCCGCTTAGAAGTACTACCCTCGTATGCTACTCCAAGCCCAGGTCAAATGCCTCCTCACCACCCCATCCATGTTAAGCCACGTGTAAAGTGTGTATGCAAGTCAAGCCATTGTCTACGAGAGTCATGCATGCATTGTTAAGTGCTCTATTTAGATAAATCAAGATGATATGTGAATATAGCCTAGTGGACTTGAAGAATTATGTCTCAAGACCTGAAAGATCCTAAACTCAGATCCTTAAGGTTCCTCTGACATTAAGTGGATTAAAGTCTTAACCAAGCTCTATTCCTCAATTTTATTCCAGATTGGTTTAATCATTAACATTACTCTAAAAAATGCTCATGCAAATGTGAGAAAATATGTACAATGCAAAGAGAAAGAAGAAAAAAAATCTCTCTTTTTTTTGAAATAATTTTCTTATTTTGAACTTTTTATGGATTTTTGGAAAAAAATGACGCAAATGTAAAAAGATTTTTTAATGCAAATTTTTGTAGATTTTCGGTTTTCATATATTTTAGGGATTTTTTATAAGCGTTAGGGTTATTAGATAAGATACACATATTTACACGGGAGTGAGTTAATTATTTACAAGAATTAGGTGAAAGGATTTACAAATTGAGTGTTAGTAATTTATACAAGTAGATATATACAATAGGTAAAGAATTTTATGGGTGATGCATATATTCCTCAAACTTGTTTGAAAATAATTTTACAAATACTTTTGAAAACTATAATCCAAAATAAATTTTCCAAACAATTTTATAAACATTTACAATCATTTAAAAACTATTTTGTAAATAATTTTCAAACAGTATATATTTATTTTCAAAATAATTTTTCAACCATTTTCAAAACATTTGCAAATAATTCTATAAAATAATTTTATTTCACATAAAAAAATTTACAAACCAAAATACTCTTACAAAGTTGAAAATATTTTTCAAAACATTTTTCAAATAGTTTTTAATAGATTTTTCAAATAGATTTTCAAACTACTTTCAAAATATTTTAACCTGACTTATTAATCAATATATACAAAAAGAATTTCAAGGAAATATCTGCATCTTCTTATTAGTTGTTTTTACTGAATTATACAAGTATTTATACAGTATTTTAGACATATTAAAATACAAAAGTACGAGTTATGGCTAAAGTATATATACAATATATACGACACCCCCTATACTTAGCTCGAACTATGTCCTCATAGTGATCAGAAAGAGATGAAGAAAGACATAACTCATGCTTAGTATTGGGATGTGAAAAGAATGCTATACTACAACGACAAATGAAAGAATAAAATCAATAGGGATCGGTGATCCCCCTATACTTGGGATCAAGAAATCCTAAGTATAGAAGACTATACACAAGGGGACTACCGAGTGATAGAATGTACAAATATTACCTCCCCTATACTTAGGGTAAAATATATCTAAGTATAGGCAGCAAAACAGAGGCAATAGAATCAAATGGATAATCACAAGTCTGACCCCCCATATTTAGCGTAAAGTGCACCCTTAGTATAACATAATCATGAGATGAAGATGGGGTTTTTAGACAGAAAGAATGAATGATATGGACAGAATGGATCTATACAAGTAAGACAATGTTGAGGTACCTCTCAACAAGCGCTAGAGTTTACGCCCCTATCTGAGCGCAAAGGCTAGGATAACAATGTATCAAGGTCAAGGACGACATCTGTAATGCGAATACCGTACTACTGCTGTCATCTCGGTGGGAGAACAACAACAGACTTAGAATGGTTAAAAGAGACACCTGAATATGCACTCAAGTGGGTGTCGGCTACCGAGAAAAGAGAAGATGATGCATGATCATTCTCTGATAACACAAAAGAAATCATCGGCTCAAGGTCTGAATGGAGTGAATGGATGGAGCCGAAGAAATCGAACGTGAAGAAGGAAGGATCTGTCAGGGAATCCTCCACATCAATCACCATCTCGAATAGATAAGGAAGATCAAGATCATGAGACTCTCTATAAAAATCGATATACGATATATATATATATGTATATATGGTAGAGAAATCAGAATCAACATTGAATAACTCGATGATCGGGTCATCCTCACGAGGGTCGTCGAGGAGAGAAAACTCATAGAAATCGGACTAACCGATGGCTCGATCTCATGATCCGACAGATCGGAATCACGCCCAGGCAGTGAAATCGAGTACAAGGGACATAATGCATCCTCCCGTAGATAACCCTCGGGGAGTAATGGAGGCTCGTCGGTAAAAGATGGGGAATCAAATCGTGATTGGGGATCTACGTTGTCGTCAAACACCAAGTTCCTGCACCAAAATAACTCATCAGCTCTAAACGGTATCTGAACAACCTCGAGGCATGGCATGCCGCTAGTCAACAATGCGGAAACAGTAAACATCTCAAGATCTGATCCTCGAAATACGACAATGTTGTCAATCATCAGGTCCTCCAAAAATGTATCGACCTCATCAAATGGGAGGACACACAGCTCAAAGATGGGACTATCTAGGTTTGTCAAATCAAAATGGTGTCCCTTATCAAGCTCTCTATGCTGAGATGGATCTAAATGTGTATCTGAATCTTTGAGGATCTTAAGAAGAATGAAAATTGAATCAGCTGGATATGGACACTGAAATGACTGAAAGGACAGTTGAAACAATGTGGGATCCTCCTCCATTTCTTGTGATAAGCAGATCTAGAATACAAGAATCCTTGATGTGGAAGTGCGGGACTGGCTCAAACTCTAGGTGTAAAACCAACGGGAACTCGACCAATGTCCGGCTTTATGAACTCACAGTGGTGGTCAACACATCCATCATATGAAATGTAGTAAAATCCACATCCTCAGACTGGTGTGTGCTATCTAAATTGGCATGAAGTGCCACACACTCAACTGGTGTTAGATCTCCATCATGTGTCGTCCCGAATAAATCATCTGATGAATATGGAATGTCTGAAAGAGCTCTCAACATGGTCTCAAATAAATCCATGTCGGTACTATGGTGTGAACCACCACATGAGGTAATGAGTAATGCAATATGCTCTGCGGTCATCCCCCTCATAAAGATCTGAACAAAGTAAGACCTTGAGATTCTATGGTATTGAAATCTCCTCACTTGGTCTAACCGAAGCTATGAATCTCTCAATGGCTCCTAGGGGTCTACTGAAAAATCTCGAATGCAACACCGCATCATATCTACTCTACATTGGGGGTAGAATCTCTGCAAGAACAATGATCGTAAATATCCTCACATAGAAAACTTCTGTCCCAATCATCGGTGCAAACTCTTGGCTCTACCATGAAGTGTGAAAGGGAAGGTCATAAGCTGTAACTCCTCAGAAGTGGTATCTGAATACGCTCATGAATCACAAAAATCCTCAAACTCAGATATATGAATATATGGCTCCTCATACACTCCCCCTGAAAACTTCAGCAGGAGATTAATGAACTCTAAATCCAGAATGAAGGGACTCAATGTAGAAGCAGACTGTGCTTCCTGATCTGGGTACTCATCCATCATCCCAAGATAAAGTCGTATAAAACTCGTAACTGCTACATGTGATCTCCTACGGAATGCACTCTCATTTTCAGCAAGGTGATTACCCATGTATAGTATCTGGTCAATCTAAACTCTTTGGATGTCTACTCTTAGGACAACATGCCCAAAATAAGAAGGTGGGTAGGGAGAAGATGGGATGTTGGTCGAAGTTCTAACCTCCCAAGAGAGTGGGCAGGAATGATGGGAATGAAATGAAGCAGTCACAAAATCCGACTGAAATGGAGTATGGCCCATCATGAAGAGAGGGAAATGAAGGGAGGGAGGGTGGGATAATAGAGACGGAGTGAAGGTAATAAGGGAGACAGAAGGTGACTGCTACTGATCTAGAGAAGATGATCGTAACCAACTCACACCAATCACATACAAACACAATGCAAACCCCTAATTCACCTACTCAATGCAATGTGAAGACTGTGAAGATGCAATCAATTTTCTTGTCAATTTTTAGAGTTAGGTGATCAAACAAAGTTGTACAAACACTTAGAAGACTTAATGGGATTTGGGCACTACTCCTTAGTGTGTACGCGAGCAATTAAAAGCGCAAATAATGAGGGGGTTGCTCTCCCAAAACAATGATGAATTAGTTACGTTTAATTTTAAGAGTCAAGTTCAATTAGCAGTCCTAATTTTTAATTTTTGGTTTTCCCCTTTTTTGGATTATTTTTTCAAAAATAGCGTTCAATGAGTGTCCAATTTCCTATTTGAATTATGTGGGTGAAATCAAGGGGAAATCGGAAAAGCCATTGCGCGATGAAATCCAATGATGCATGCAGAGATAGAATTGCGTACTTGTCTCCAGTACTCTACATGCATGGTGATCCGCACATAAATTAGAGACAGAAAATAAACTAACTATATGATGCACGGGAAATCGGCCTTTGATGAGCAATTTCTAATGATCGTGAAGAACATATAGCTAACTAATCCGAGAGAGGCCTGAGTCCGGTCTCAGATGTCGATCGTTGTCCGCCACAATAGATCCTGCCAGCGTTGTGTACGACCTCTAACGGCGCATGGCCTCTCAAACAATTAAGTTATTTTTTTAAAATTTAGTTTTAGCTAGGTATCTATAGGAATATGCCAGCAACTAAGTGTTGGGCCTTAGCTAATTACGTCATAATCAACAAAAATATTAAGTCTAGGGGCCAAATCCGTGAGAATCAAATAGAAAGTAAGGCGGTGAAATAAAAAATGAGAAAACAACGGTGAGGTTCCCCAAGTGCACCGACACTTGGCGAAACAGACCCCGAAACGTCTAAGTGTCCAACAAGTCCAACGTTTAATTATTACAATACAGATAATTGTTCTCTAAAAATAAAATAATGGTCTTCTATCATGCTCTGCGCTTCCTCCTGTGCGGGTCCTCAAAAAAGACTCCAAGTCATCCTCCAAGCGGTTCCTTGCACAAAAAGCAAATAAGAGATGGTCAAAAACGGTTATAATATATATATATATATATATATATAGAGAGAGAGAGAGAGAGATAGAGAAGTAAAGCTGAAAAATGACTACAAAACCGTGCTCCCCGGCAACGACACCATTCTGATGGCCCGGAAATCCGATCATCTAATATAAAAAATAATCACAGGTCGTTGTTCTCAACCAATCTATTCAGTCAACGAGAAAAATATATAAAACCCCTTAAAAAATCAATCCATGAAAAGCAAGGTAAGCGGTCTTCGGTATTTAATTTACCTGGTATAGCGACCAGGGTCGAGCACAAGGAGCACGACTGAAAAACTCAGTAGTCAAATTTCAAAAATAAAATGAATTTTTAGTGGGTTTTTTTTTCATTTTTTATTTTCAAATAAGGAACAATATGCACAAGGAAAGAAATACACGCACCACACTCTTTTTGTATTTTTCAAAATATTCAGAAATATTGGGAAATTGCAAAAAAATATTTTTGTATTTTATAGGTTTTAAAATGTTTTTGGCCATTTTCCAAGTTTTTCTGATATTTTTAAGATTTTATAAAAATCAAACAGTGGCAAAAAAAGAAAAACAATGCACAACCTGGAGTAATTTGCAAAAAAGCCCAAAACTCCTGGAAATTATTTTTATACTAGAATATAAACAAATATCTACACACAGGAACTGAAATCACATTTTTTGATTTTTCTACAATTTTATACAATTTTCTAAGATTTTCAATATTTTGTAATTTTTTTGGGTTTTTCCAAATAATTAGTATGTGGAATTTGTATAGAAAATAAAAGACAATAAAATACACCTAATCTATTTTTTGGAATTGTTAGAGTAATATTCAAAATTTTATGATTTTTGAAATTTCAAGCAGAGAATATGACACTGTTTTGGAATTTTTTTTAAATATCAAATATGAACAAAATGCCATGAAATTTATAAACAATGAAGAGACAAGTGATAGGAATATAATACAATTTTTACAGAATTTATAGAGCCTCAAATGATTTATTTCAATCAAAAGAGCAAGCAAATTAAAGTCTGGATACACAAGGACTGAAATGTAATTTTTTAATGTTTTGCATGAAAATAGAACAATAATTAAACACAGAGAAAAGAGATGCAAATTACCAAATGATGCGTGCAAAACATGCGACTCTCCCTGGTGGGGATCTTTTTGAAATTTGTAGAAATCTCAAGGGAGTAAATAGTAATTTTTCCATTTTTTTATTAAAAAAACCCTCTCCTAAGGTTATTATTCTTCTTTCCCAAGCCAAAGGGGGCCAATCGCCGCCCTATGTTCTTCTCACCCAAGCTGCCTGGACGACAACACGGGCTTGACGACTTTGGAGCGGCGGGGCGAAGCTGGAGGTGGGCGGTGGTGGGCTGCGACGCCTGTTGGCGTAGGGGTGGTCGAGGCGAGCCACACGGTGGAACGCGGACGAGGCGGTTTCCAGGTGTAGTTGGCGTGCGTGTTGGCGCATGCACAGTGGACGTCGCACGAGTAATGCGCTTGTCTGGCGAAGGAGGAGGTCTCAGTCGACGACGGTTGAAGGAGCAGGGCCGCACAGCGGCGTGCGCTGGCAGAGGCAGCGGGGGTACTGGCGGAGTACTGGGACGGGCAGTGGAGGACCCAGCCGTGGCCGTTGGGCGACGTTGTTGGGCAGAGGAGGCACCTATGCGGGCGGCGCCACTGGAGGTGGCAGCGGTTGGCATTGGTGATGATGGGGCGGCGGGCGCTGCCTACGTTGGTGGGGCGGTGGGCCTGCTGCGTGATTGTTTTTTTATTTTTGTATTGTAAATTTAAAAACAGAAATGAAAATACAACTTTTTTTTAGAAACAGTCACACGATTTTTTTATATATATTTTATATATTTTTATTTTTTATTTTTCCTGCAAAACAAATGTTAGATGGAGATAAAAAATGTATCTATTTTTATTTTTATTTTGTTTTTATTTTTTATTTATAAACAAAAAATGGTGCATGACGGATGCAGATTTAACGAAGTGAGAGATAGATCCGGATCTCCGACCACCGTACGTAGTTGGAGGTGCATGGTTGCATGAGGCAGAATGGAAATGAAGAGGTCACAAAAATGGCGTGGATGATCGGAAATCAGAGGCAGATCAGGTTGTGATGAATCAATTATAACTATGGATCCAGATCTAAAATGAGATTGAAAATAAAATTTATGCTACGATTAGTCTAGATAAACAAAAAAAATTGGATCTAACCTGAGGCAGGCGGGTGCTGTGATGGCCTCAACGACAACCTATCTACTGTCACGGACGGCTCGGGGGCTGAGCTCCTCTTCGGCCGATGAGATTTCGGGAATGAGGCTTCTTCTCCACCAAAGATTGATCAAGAGCAAATGAGAGAGGAGGAGCTCAATAAAAAGAAGAAAAAAATCAAAAAGGAAAATAGGTACAAGGAAGGAAGGTGTTTAGTAGTTTACTAATTAATTAATTAATTAGAAATGAATTTTGAAATTAAATAAAATAATAAAAATAATTTACAAAAATTAATTAGCTACCTTAATAGTGGTTATTTAAGGTAGAACATCAAATCTTATATACATGATAGGTTTCAAATAAAATAAAATAAAATAAAATAAATACGTAAATCCAATTTTAGTAATTATATTAATTTAATTAATTAATGGTAGATATTTTTTTGTGATTTTTATATAAGGAAATTAGTTATATACAAGTCATATACACATATAGTACGTTATACATGAGTACAACTAAGGAAATAAATTTATTATTATTATTTTTATTTTTTTATTTTAAATAATTAAGAAAAATATTTACAATTATTTATATTTTGTAAAAAATAGTGACAAATAAATATATACAATAAATAAATGGTAAAATTGCAAAAACCACCCTAGAAAAATGACTTTTCAACCATAACTCCAAAAATAATGAAACCACAACATTTTAAAGTTAATTTAATTTAGAGTATAATGGAAGTGAATTTGATTCAATTTGAGTTCGTATGGAGCCAGAATTGGTCTTTTAATTATCACTTTATGGTTTTTTCTGAGTGTCGATACTTTTATTGTATACATGATTTTACTTTGCAATTATTTTTAATGTTTACAAACATTTTTATTTACAATTTTTGTTCAGAAAAATATTTAATTTGAGGTCATTTTATATACAAATAAAATCGTGTAAATTTTATACAAATATACAAAGAATAAATTCAAAAATTAGAAGGAACAATATTTATAAATTCTTTTTTGGATTTTTTGGATTAAAGACCCTATCTCCCCCTACTTTATTCCTGGTCGATCAGGTCAAGATTTGACCTTCTCTCAGGGTTCAGGTCAGTCTACATTTATTTCATAAATACATCCTTTATTTTTATTTTTTATTTTATTTTTTATTTTCTTTATTCTTTTATCTGAATATTAACAGTGTTAAAAATGCATATTTAACAAATGCATGCTGAATGGTAATTTATGAAATTAGTGGGGTATTCTTAGATGATGAATCTGTGATTCACCACTCTTAAAGTTGAAAATAGATCCTTGTTCCTGAGTATTTAGCAACATATTTCCCTTTATCTTGCATAAATAACATTCATGCATGCAAGCATAATATATGCATTTTAGCATTCATAATTGCATTAAATAAGAAGCCAATTCATTTGTAAAATTCACTTTAAAATATCCACCAATAATTCACCTAATTATCTGTATTTTATATCCCCTCTAAAATCAAATACACCTTCCCTATACTTTGTATAATACTATTTAATAATATAAGGAAGAAGGCCAAAAATCCTTATCCTGTAAATTGCCAAATCAAGCACCAAACTCAGTTGGAAAACCTAGACCTTAGAATGCCAATATCCCTCTCATACAACCTCCGAATTAGGTCTACTCACCTTCAGATTAATACACATCCAGAGACCTTTAAAATGAGACCAGTTTCATATTCGAAGCTCGTATGCAAAACTTGGGTTTTTGGGCCCCCTTGTATACTATATGCATGTATATTTGTACTCTTGTATTTTGTACCTTTATTTGACCTCATCTCCATTTTTGGTCAACATAAAAATTGTAGATCTCATCGAGATCTACAATTTTCATTTTTTTTGAGTTTTTTCCAAATTCGGCCATTTGTCCCTACATATTTCAATTTCTTCTTTCAAATAATCTGATTGGACCACGTGGCTTCTTCTGGTTGAGCCACATGGCCCGGCGCCTTTGCACTGTACGCCCTCGCCCCCTGCCGTTGGATCTCTTCTTGATCCAATGGTTCCCCTATCTCCATGTTCTCTCTTTAATACCCACCGTCTGATCACACTTAAAAGCCATCACAGCCGCCCGTTGGCGCTTTGATCTCCGCTCCCCATGTGCGCTCTATGCGCCATTCGATCTTGCCCTCGTCCCTTCATCTCCACCGTTCTTTGACACCCTCAATATCTACCATCCGATCACACTCCTGATCTAATCACTCCCGTCCAATTGCGCCCCTTCCACAGCACGACACGTGGTGGACCCAACCACCCTTCGATCGCGTCGCCCCAGACTTCGTCCAAGCCGCCCGTTAGCGCCCTTCTTTTGGTCGTTGGATCTCAAGATCCAACGACCAAAACACCTCCGTCTACCTCCCGACGCCTTCTCCCCCACGATCTCCACCTCGCAAACCATGTTCCCCCTTTTAATTTTTCCCGAGTCTTCGTCCATCTTCTCCACTCGCCAACACCCCCATGATGTCCTCCCATCATCCCTCATCCTCATCGAACCCCTTGAACGCCATAACCTCCACCCACCTCGCTCCACGATACCCACAACCTCCATCGCTTCGCCACCTATGCCGTCACCTCCACCTTTAAATATCCACCGCCTTCAACATTCACCCCATCCGCCAGTACAGGAGGTTTCTCCGAGTTCCACTCTCCTCATCGGTGACAGCGATTGGGCACGACATCGAGCGAATACGGTCGACTACCTCCGGCGAGATCCGCGGCATACCTCCACCGTGTCGCAGCTCCTCCATGGTGCTGCACGAGCTCGGGACACTACCGGCCCTTGAGCAAAGACCAGGGAGCTCTCATCTGAGCTTCTGACCCCAGATAGACCCCTCCATCATCTTCTCCGATCTCTACCTCCCTTCCACGTGATTTTCTCTGATTTTATTCCGCTTCTCTACTCGATATCATCATCTACTGACCATCGCTCGAGTTTCGCACCGAAGCTTTCATCTTAGCGCATCCCTCAGGTCACCTTCATGCTCTATCGCAACACGTCCGACTACTGCTCTGCCGGTAACAGCGGAGGGACACACTAGTATTCATCCACCTCGCCCCACATGCCTCGCACCCCTCACTTCCTCCCAGCAAGCACAAGCACCATCCTTTTGGCATTTACTAAAAGTGCAGGAGCATCATTCATCATTGGCCGGACATCTCACTGGAGCTTCTTCGAGCTCCTTCTTCTTCGACATACCTACCCTGTCTGCCTCTTCCAGGAATCCCAGCTTCGTGACCAAGCATCAATGAATTTATTCGACTGATCAGGAGCTTCCAGGGATCCTCACTGACCACTGGCGCAGGAGGCGGAGCAAGAAGCCCATCGCTGGAGCCCCGCCAAATCCGCCGTAGGAGGCAGCAGACCGAGGAGGATGAAGTATAAGGACCGTAGGATCGTCTTGATCTGGCGATCTTAATCCTGACATGTTGCACCGAACCCGCAACCATTGGATCATTTCAATCCAACAACCAATATTGGGCCACATCACCATTAGTTGCAGCTCCAGGTATCGTTGGATTTTCCAGATCTAATGGTTCTCGATCGCGCCACGTTTCGAGCCTCTCCCACCGTTGGATCACTTTTGATCTAGCGGCCCAGCATCAGCCACGTGGAGTCTCTGAGCCTCTTCCCCGAACCTGGACTCGGAGCCATCGAAGCTGATCCGAGCCATCCGAGCCTCTGACCGAACCTCGACCGCCATCCAGCCTAGCCCCGCACGTGGTTCTCATGTGAGGGTTGGGTAAATTACGCATAGGCCCCTGCAACTCTCTGAAATTACCAATTGGAGGAGATGGTGACTTGGAGTGGAAGACAAGTAAGAAGAAGAAGCCGCCAAGTCTCTACCTGAGGAGAACTTGGTGGTAGAGGAGGAGCAGCACCACCATCACCACCACCGGCAGAAGAAGAGGACTTCTGGGTCCTCGAAGAAGCAAAAGAACCACACCAGCAGGTAGTCCACAGAAACCGATGAAGAGCCCACTCCTCCATCTAAGGAGGACATTCCAGCGGTCGTGGAGGACGCATCACCGGTTTCTCACCAGCAATTTTCTTTTCATAGTCTGAGTCAGAGTCAGTTTCAGAGTCCGAGTCCTGTACAGAACTCAGTTCCCATTTTGAATGAAAATATTTCAGTTTCAGAATCTGAGTTGGATTCAATAATCCCTTTCCCTCGAGCTCTCAAGGGTGGAAAGAAGAAAACTAAAAAATCCAAAAAGATGACCCTGAGATGGCAGAGTTCTGTAACAAACATATCAAGGTCACAATCCCCCTTTGACAAGTATGTGGTGATGACACATGCGTTTCAGAAATACCTTAAGGTGAGATGCACACTTACTAGGGTTAGAAGGAAGACCAAAAGCCATGTTGAGAAACACGTTCTGTCAGTGGCCACGACTTGTGCAATAAAGAACTCGTTTTTAAGGAAACAAAGAGACATGGGTGCACATTATGTGGTGAGCATGCACTCTCCTAGACAACGACTCCTCAATCAACTTAATGCCTACAATCCTCTATGAGCGGCTTAATCTCGGACCTCTTAGGAAATCTAGAGCCCTCCTTCAATTCGCTGATAAATCAACCAAGAGGTCCCAAGGATAATTGAGGAATGTTGTCATCAAATTCGAGGGTCAAGAATACAGGATGGACTTTACTGTCTTAGATATGGAAACCCCTCGTAATTGGAGAGATTCCCAGATCATCCTAGGCAGTCCCTTTCTCAGAACAACGGGGGTCTTGTTTGATTACAAGATTGGGAAAATCCAATTCCAAACCCTAGACAGAGATGAGGAACTTGAGATGAAGCAAACCAGATGGTAGAGACCATATTCCGAATCCAGCACTAAGTACTCTTCATCGGAAGCAGACTGCGACCATGTAGACACAGTTGGGCCATGAAGACAGAACCCAGCAAGCACCGATGAGTCCCTCCCCTCCGGAGAAGATCCAATGCATGAGTCAGTTTGCGAGGTCCTTAAAAACGAGTACAGCTCAGAACCTGCATCCCCCTACATCTTCGATAACTTAGAGGCCCAGCTGGGCCTGTCTGTCCTTCCCTCTTTAGGACAATCAGAAGATGAGGATGACAAGTCGGACGTGGCTTTTGCCGATTGCATGGAAACCTTAGACGATCCGACTCCAGAGCCGAATGAATTGGTGGCAGTAATTGCAGAGACAGATCCAACCACTTTCAACACTAAACCAGAATCGATTTAGCCAGACTTCCTAGACGATCACACATTACCTGAGCTCAAACCTTTACCCACAACACTTAAGTATGCCTTCCTTGCGGGTCAGGAGAAGAAATATCCGATCATCATCAGCTCGCGATTGACCGAGCTTAGAAAAATCCTGAGTCAGTCATTTCTGAGCTTTTAGGCAAGGACATGGAGTTTATTGTTAATCATAAATGTCTTGAGGCCTTTAAGCTATTGCAAGGAATGATCATGGACGCTCCGATCCTACAAGCCCCAGATTGGTCTCTACCTTTTGAGATCATGACGGACGTATCAGATTTTGCTATTGGGGCTGTGTTAGGACAGAGGAGGGACGTCATCCCGTTTGCAATCCACTACGCAAGCAAAGTGCTTGATACCGCTAAGCGTAACTATACAGTTACGGAAAAGGAGATGCTTGCAGTAGTATTTGCCTTGGATAAGTTCAGATCTCATTTAATCGGATCCAAGGTAATTGTGTTCACTGACCACTCATCACTACGATACTTAATGGAAAAGAAGGACGCAAAGGTGCATCTTCTTAGGTGGATTCTACTTATCCAGGAGTTTGATTTGGATATTTGTGATAAACCTGGAAAAAAGAACGTAGTAGCTGATCATATCTCCCGTCTCGAAGATCTTAATACTTCCGAGGATTCACCAATTCGAGACTCCTTCCCTAACGAGTCGATTTTTGTTGTCGACTCACTCCCATGGTATGCCAATATCGTGAACTACCTTGTCTCCAAAAGGTTCCCGAAGATTGGCCCAAGAGCCACATTGACCGACTCAAGTCGGATGCTAGACATTGCCATTGGGAGGATCCGATCCCTTTTTTGAAGGGCCGGATTGTGTCTGGAGACAGTGTATTCCTCAGGAGGAATACCAGAGTGTCCTTTCTTTATGCCACAGCTTGGAGGCAGGAGGACACCACTCTGGGAAGAGGACCGCATGGAAGGTATTTCAGTGTGGCTTTTACTGGCCGACTCTATTTCGCGATGCCATCACCTTTGCGAATTCGTGCCCAGTATGTCAGAAAATGGGAGGAACCGTTGGTTCCAAGGATGAGATGTCGATGCAGCCTGTCATCATTTGTGATGTCTTTGATGCCTGGGGCATCGACTTCATGGGCCCATTCCCTGTTAGCCACTGATTCGAGTACATCCTTCTTGCGGTAGACTACCTATCCAAGTGGGTGGAGGCTATCCCAACCTGAGCCGCAGACAGCAAGACTGTTCGTAAATTCATCAGAGAGCATATCATCTCTAGGTTTAGGATCCCCAAATGATGATATCAGATGGGGGTAGCTGATTGACATGCCTGGCAAATCGGGTAAAGGTAATCAAGGGTCGTTGTGACCCAGGTCACCAAGCGGTGTCAGTCGAGAAAAATATAGACCACCAAAATCAGATAAAAATCAAACAAGCTCAAGTAACGGTCTCGCTATTATATTAGCATGGTATAGCGACCAGGGTCGAACACAAGGAGCACGTGATGGCCTTGCGGCCTACGAAGTAGTCTAAAATAAAATAAAATAAAATAAAAGACTTTTTTGGTGGATTTTTAATGTTTTTATATTTTTTGGATTTTTAATGTAATTAAGAAAATAAGAAAGCAAATAAACAAGCAACTTGGGTGAATTTTTTAACTACTCAAAATACACCCAAAAATTCAAACAAAAATGTTTTTATGTTTTTAGAGTTTTTATTGTTTTTGGTTAATTTTTTGGTAATTTTCTGATTTTTAGGGAATTTTATAAAAATCAAACAAGGAAGAAAAACCAAGGTACTGTCCAGTCAGACTTGGAGGGCCAATTTAAAATGCAAAATGGCCCTATCAAGGTCTGAAGGTAATTTTCCTATAAAGTATAAAATGCAAGGAAAATTTAGGCACCCGAATTATTAATTTTTGATTTTTCTTTTATTTATTAGAATTTTTATGGGTTTTATGGGGTTTTGTAATTTTTATAGGTTTTATAAAGCTAAAAATGACCAAAATTGGTCAGAAAATCAAACAAGGTAAAGCTGATTTTTTTGCAATTTTTAGAGGTGTTTTAATATTTTTTTGTGATTTTTAAATTAGACAGTAAAGAAAATGTGTGTTTTTGAATTTTTAAAAATACCAAAGGATAAAAAATGTCTCCAAAATTTATAGAAAACTTTACACCATGGCAAGAGCCATGTATCCAATTTTCATCAAATTTGGAGTTTGTTTGCTATTTTATTAAAAATAAAAACAAGGGTACAGTGCACAGGGACCTGTACGTAAATAAAACAAGTTCCAGGGGGTCCGGTGCAAATTCTCCAAGAAACCACACGCGAGGCGCGTGCCCTGGGCACTCAGGGACCTAATTGCAAGAAAACTTAAGTTCCTGGACTTTTTAGTAGCACGTACTAAAAGTCCAGGGGCTCAAGTGTAAATTACCCACAAAATATAGCACATGCACAATTAAACCATTCACAGGGGTATTTATGCAAATATCAAAAGTATAAACTCATTCATTAACATCCTGAAACCCTAGGTGTATACATGCAAATAACCCAGACAAGCACGTGTCGAAGCACGTGTTCCACTACAAGCAGGGGTATAAACGCAAATACAAGAAACGACAGGGTCCGCAATGCAAATTACCAAACGCAAATAAAAGTTTTAAAATATTTACAGGACTACAAATTAACACCTAAAAACCTAAGGGCCTAAGAGATGTTTACCCTTTATTAAGCCGGTCGTCGGATGATCGCCACGTGGAGATCGGACGGATGAGATGCGACGTGGCTAACCCTCGACGATCGGGCGGTTCTGATCTCTCCTCTGATGATCGAACGGCTGGCGTGGCTCCTCTAATGGACGTCTGGGATCTGATCTGGAGCTGGAAGAGGATCGAATGGCTGCGGAGGATGCTCGAAGAACTGGACTCCGGTGAGGTTCGCCGGGCTCGTGTACGCGCTGAAGACCTCCTCGTGGGCTGCTGAAGATCGGAGGAGAGTCGCCTTGGCCTCCCGCGTCGAATGGTTCCCTCCGATGGTGCCGAGGAGCTCTGGAGAGCTCTGGCGGCACTGGCGGAGGAGGAGCTGCTGTGCCTGGATGTCGAAGCCCTCAAATGGGCTCCTCTGGACCTGCAAAGATGTGCAACAAGCTCCGGGGTCGAGGGCAAAATGCCTCGACCCGGTTAGGGGTGATGGAGGTGGTCTGTGCATCAGGGCGAAGGGGCTCCGGCGAGGCGACAACGGAGGAGCCCCAATCCCAGCTCCTGTGCGAGCTAGGTTGGATGAGTGTGCGGAGAACGTGCGCGGAGGAAAGGCGAAGATGATGAGCTATTCCGATGATCGGGATGAAGGTGAGGGTGGTCGGAATCGAAGATGGACGGCGACGGGTGAAATTGGGCGAAATGCAAAATTAGGGAAATAGGGAGAGAGAGAAGGCTACCTACTGGATGCGGTCGACTGTGGAGGAGCTGGGGATGCTCCAGGTCCTTGCCTTAAGGGCCGTCGGTGCCCGAGGCTCGAGCGTCACCTCCAGGCGGCGCACGACGGCGCAACGTCACCGGATCGATGGTATACACGCTCCCTCCTCGCTGCAACACCACTGGAAGCGAGCTGTCACTCTCGCAGAGGCGATGGAGGTCCTTGGGTGGGGAATGGATGAGCCAAAGATGAGTGAGGAAGGAGGCAGAGCTCGGCTTATATACGAACGAGGGTCCGACAAGAATGGAGTCGGGCATGAAGCTCGGAGCATGGATCCCTAGGCTACTGATCGGGCGTGCCTCTCGGATGCAAGGTGAAGAAGTGGAGCCCGGGATTCACGGATTTGGTTGTCGGATCGAGTGTAGGAAATATCGAGAAATCGGGTTGGAGGCTCAGATCCGAAACCCTGTGGTCCAAGGGGGGGAGTTGACCAGGGGGTCAACATCCCCCGTGGACCAATGCGGACAAGCCACGTCAAAAAGATTTAGAAATTAGAAATGAATTAGTAAATGGCCGAATCATGAAAAACTTAAAACATGAAAAATGTTTATTTTATTTTTTCAATTTTTTGGTGATTTTTAATTAATTTTTCAAAATAAAAATAAGGTATTTACACTATAGTGCTATATATAGGTATATATACAATATTGATTTTTTAATTTTTAATTTTTAATTTATTATTTTTGAACATTTTTATTCCCATTTTATGTTTTATTTATTTATAACATAAAATTAGGAATATTTTGATGTTTTTATTTTATTTTTATTATTTATGTACAAGGGTTAAATAAATAGATATGTATAATTATATACAATGTTCTTTTTGGTTTTTAATTTTGTTCTTTTTATTTTGGTTTTTGTTTTTATGGTTTTTATTTTATTTATTTACACCATAGAAGATAAAATATATACAAATTTTTAGGGATTTTAATTTACTTATTTGCAAGGCTAAATAAATAGATAGGTGTTCTATGTACAAGGTGAATATATACAAGTGAATATTTTTATTTTCTTTTTAATTTTTCTATTTTTGTTTGGATTTTATATTTACAAATATATACAGATATATACAAGCCCATTTTATTCTATTTTTGGAGGAAAATATTTTTGTTATATTTACAGGTATATTTACACACATGAGCTCCCTATCTCTCTCTACTTTGGCTTTTATGCGGTCATGCCCATGCTGAGCCCTCCCTTGGGATTAGGTTGCTCAATATTTATTCTAAATATTTCCCTCTTTTTCTTTTAATTCTTTATTTTTTTATTTTTGCACAAAAACATGCTAATTATTAATTTTTACACAATGCATGCCTTTTGGTAATTATTTGTAAGTATCTACATGCATTTGCAAAGGTTTTTGTAGCTAAAATATAAGAATAAAGAGTGATGAATGAGTATTCATCACCCCCCTATACTTAACTTTGCTATTCCCTTAGCAAACACTTATTTGAAAAAGAAGTGCAAAAGAGAAAGAAAAAGAAAAAGAGGAGAATGTACATGGATCAAGGTTGAATATTAAACTTGCCTTCATTAAATTGAATTATGGAGCTCGATCAGATATTTGGATTATTAATGTGTCAAAACCTTATTTAGCCTTAGGTTTAAAACTCAACAGCCTCTAAGTTCCACCAATCTATAATCAAGACTCCTCAACAATCCAGATCAGAACAAGTCATCAAACACAAACCCTGAAGACCATGAATCTTTCCTTGTACTGTGAATGTAAAGTATAAGCTCTCCACCTCAGAAATGGCAACTTGACAACCCTCCCCAACAAGGTAACTCTATGACCCCAATCTGGCCACTCTTTCCTCGAGGAGCGAGGTATTCCTTTCTAAGTTCAAGTTCAACCGGCTCAAGAAGAGGGGGAAGAAGAGAATGGACCATGGCCAGTGTAGCCATGTATCCTTGGGAGCTCGACCAGTGTAGCCAAGTCTCCCTGCTGCAAGATACATAAGGTGGGACATGAATCTCAAGCTTGGCTTATTTGCACTATATACATACTCCGGTGGGATTATCATTTTCTCTCAGACCCACCACTTTTTTGGAGTTATTTTCTTTTTGCATTTTTTTTCAAGTGCATCTATACAACATATACATCTGCAGCATATATACAAGGAGTTTTTCCTCTTGAGCCAGTAGACTATCCCTCTTTTGAAGCATTGTTGCAACCCACAACTCCCGTCGTTAGACCTCATGGCAACCAAACCAAGTTGAGACACACTTCCTTCACTAAAGGAAGAAGAGAGGTTCCGCCTAGAAGTACTACCCTCATATGCTACCCCAAGTCAAGGAAGACTGCCTCCTCACCACCTCATCCGTAGAGAGCTCGGTGCAAGTGTTGTGTCCAAGTAAAGCCATTGTCTATATGAGTCATGTGTGTGTTGTTAAGTGCTCTACTTAGGCTCATTGAGATGACATGTGATCATAGCCTAGTGGACTCAAAGAATTGAGTCACCATGGACCTGAAAAGCCTTAACCCTAAGCCCTATAAGGTTCCTCTTAGAAATTAGGTGGATTAAGATCTTAATCAAGCTCCATTTCCCAATTTAATTCCAGGCTAGTTTAAATGCCAACTATAATCCGGAAAAACTATATACATATATACAAAGATGCTATTTACACAATTTTTACACAAATGCAAAATTTTTGAAAAAAATGTTTTGAAATCATGAATGGATGAATGCATGAATGCAAATTTTGCAAAAGTATTTACACACAATTACACAAGATTTTTGCAAACTTTTGATTTTCAAAACATTTTGGAAAAATTTTGTACTATATACATAATTTTTGATATGAAAATATTTACACAAACTTTACACAAAAAGTTTTTGAAAACATTTTTACAAAAATAATTTGTATACTAGCTATGTATGTGCAATAAAAGAATGATTATTTACAAGATTTTTTTTTAATTTTTGTGATTTTTAGGTTCTTAGCCATTTTTATTTATTAACACACTCACACAAAGTACGAGTTATGGCTAAGGTATATATAGAATATATACACCCCCCTATACTTAGCTCAAACGATGTCCTAAGAGTCAAGAGCGATGAAGAAGACATAACTCGTGCTATGTATAGGGAAGTGAAAAGGAAGGCTATATTCAAAGAAGAATGAATGAATAGAAGATCAAGAGAGTCTCGGCTTTTCCCCCTATACTTAGGATCAAATAATCCTAAGTATAGCAGGCTGTACAAAAAGGGTAAACCGAGTGGAGAATGTACAAGGTCTACCCCCCTATACTTAGGGTAAAATATCCCTAAGTATAGGCAGCAAAAGCAGGGGTAGAAAGAAACAAAAGAAATACCCAAAGGTCCTACATCCCCCCTATACTTAGGGTAAAGTACACCCTAATTATAGCATAATCAAAGATGACAAACGGGATGTGGGACTAAAGAATGTGATGATATGGACATCTGGATCTATACAGGCCAGAAGAACAGTGATAATCAGGCATGAGATGCAATAGATGTGAGTCAAGAGACCACATCTCACGCAAAATGAATAGGGGCAACATCAACGACCCGCGACTCATGATCTAGAAATGGCTTGAGCCGTTGGTCGTTCACTCGAAAGGTACTCTCAGAAGACAACTCGGATATGTCAATGCTACCATTGTCGTGTACCTTTCTCAAAAGATAGGGTCCCTTCCATTTGCTCTGTAGCTTCCCTGGAAATAGACGAAGCCTCACATCAAACAACCATACTCTCTGTCCAGGCTCAAAATGTTTGTGGCTGATGTGAGAATCATGCCACTCCTTCACTCTCTCCTTGTACTGTAGGCTGTTTGAGAAGGCAGTATCTCTAAGATCCTCCAAGGCTGCTAACTCTGCCCTCCTCTGGTCTTCTACACTATCTGGATCAACAAGTATCTCAGTGACTGCCCAAAGTGACCTGTGTCTCAGCTCAACAGGTAAATGGCACGACTTGCCATATACGAGGCGAAAGGGAGATGTGCCCAATGGCGTCTTGAAAGATGTCCTATATGCCCACAAGACCGAGTCCAAAAGCTGTGACCAATCCTTTCGGTCTGGGCGGACAACTTTCTACAAAATAGTCTTGATCTCCCTGTTCGACACCTCGGCTAGACCATTCGTCTGTGGATGGTATGGAGTGGCAACTTGATGGTCTATGCCAAACTTGCTAGCAAGGGCCTTCACCTGGTCATTGATGAAATGAGACCCCCCATCTGAAATCAATACTCGAGGTACCTCGAACCGCGTGATGATGTGCTTCCTCAAAAATCTGCAAACTGTCCTGGCATCAGCGGTTAGGGAGGGGATAGCCTCAACCCAACGACTAACATAGTCTATGGCCAACAGAATGTACTCAAATCCCTGACTCTTAGGGAATGGACCCATGAAATCGATGCCCCATGCGTTAAAAACCTCACAGAAGTGAATGGGCTGCATCGGCATCATGTCACGCTGTCCACAAGTGCCCATCCTCTGACAGTCAGTACGGCTCTTCACGAACTCATCAGAGTCCTTGAAGAGGGTAGGCCACCACAAGCCGGATTGGAGCACTTTCTGTGCCGTTCTCCTCCTAGAATGATGTCGTCCTGCCTCAAGCTTGTGGCAGTAAGTGAGGACGCTATGGTGCTCCTCCTGAGGAATGCACCTACGCCAGACGCTATCCCCTCCTTCGTGGTAAAGGATGGGATCCTCCCAGTGGTAGGACTTGACCTTCGCGAGGAAGGTCTTAAGCCTCTGCCTGGGCCAACCTTGTGGGACTTTCTTAGCAACAAGAAAGTTCACAATATCGGCATACGACGGGAGTGAGGCGATAGCAAGGATCGCCTCATCTGGGAAGGTCTCACAAATAGGATCAATCTGCTCAAAATCCTCAGGCTGCTCTAATCGGGAGAGATGATCCGCCACCACATTCTTGACTCCAGGCTTATCCTTGATCTCAATGTCGAACTCCTGGAGTAGAAGGATCCATCTAGTCAGTCTGGCCTTGGCATCCTTATTTGCCATTAGGTATCGGATGGCGGTATGATCAGTAAACAGGGTCACTCTAGATCCATTAATGTACGATCTGAACTAATCTAGGGCGAACACTACGGCTAGCATCTCCTTCTCCTTCTCTGTCACTGTGTAGTTCCGCTGCGCGGAATCCAATGTACGGCTAGTGTAGTGGATAGCAAATGGAACTCCATCCCTCCTCTGTCCCAGCACGGCCCCCACGGCAAAATCGGAGGCATCCGTCATGATCTCGAATGGGAGAGACTAATCAGGCGGCTGGAGAACATGAGCCTCTATAACATACTTCTTGAGAGTCTCGAAGGACGAAAGACACTTGTCATCGACAAGGAACTCGGTGTCTTTCGTCAGCAGGTCAGTTAACGGTCGGGCAATCCTACTGAAATCATGAATGAATCGTCGGTAGAAACCGACGTGCCCTAGGAATGATCGTAACTGCCGCAAATTGGACGGCGGTGCGAGTTTTCTAATGACATCTACCTTGGCCGGATCAACCTCCATGCCCCTGTTGGAGATGATATGGCCAAGCACCATCCCTTGAGTCACCATGAAGTCACTCTTCTCCCAAGATAGCACAAGGTGGACCTCTATACATCGCTGAAGCACTCGGTCCAGGCAGTCAAGACAGGAGTCGAATCCGTCGCCGTAAACCGAGAAATCATCCATGAAGACCTCCAAGCACTCCCCTACCATGTCCGAAAAGATCGACAACATGCATCTCTGAAAGGTCGCAGGGGCATTGCATAGCCCAAATGGCATGCGTCAGAAAGCATATGTGCCGAAGGGACAGGTAAAGGTGGTCTTTTCCTGGTCCTAGGGAGCGATGGCCACCTGGTTGTAGCCCGAGTACCCATCCAGAAAACAGTAGTGGCTCTTCCCCGCCAGTCTCTCAATGATCTGATCAATAAAGGGCATGGGAAATGATCCTTCTTGGTGGCCTGGTTGAGTCTCCTATAGTCAACTCAGACGCGCCAAGAAGTGGGTACTCATGTAGCAATCTCCTCTCCAGACTCACTAATCACTATAGTGATGCCCGTCTTCTTGGGCACCACATGCAAAGGGCTGACCCACTTGGAGTCGGAGATGGGGTAGATAAAATCAGCGCTCCACCATTTCGAGATCTCCTTCATGACAATCTCTCTCAGATTCGGGTTCAGCCGCCGCTGGAACTCACGCGACGGCTTCGCCTCATCCTCGAGATAGATATGGTGGGAGCACAGGGCCGGACTTATCCCCTGGAGATCTGCTACGCTCCATCCAATCACCTTGCGGTTCTTTTCAAGAACTCCCATCAGATGGGATTCTTGCTCTCCAGTCAAATCAGCGGAGATAACGACTGGGTACATCTCAGGCTCACCCGCAAGGAATCTGTACTTCAGCGAAGTAGGGAGCTACTTCAGCTCTGGACAACTGGGTGCTGGTGGATCTGGCCTCTGAAAAGTCTGCGTAAACGCTGCCAAATCTGCATGGGAGAACTGAAACTCTTTGTCAATCTCAGAAACTGGAGAAGGCTGCCCTGATGGACTGTCTCTGCTTTGCTCGACATCTTCCTCCTCCTCAGCTGTAGGCTCAGTGGAAATCAGGTCTGGCATGTAATCCTCACAATCTGCCCAATCAAACTCTGACTCTGAGGGATCTGTATCCTCTAAGTCGCATCAGCACCACCATCATCACAAAAATTAGTGTCGCGGTCGAGAACCGGCTATGCTACCTTAGAAGTATCCTAGACCAGGAATGTGCTCTCCAAGCTCTCCTCTGCTGTCGTCTCTGCATCAACGGTGTCTGAAAATGAGAGGATGGCCTGTGCTGCTGGGTCTGCCCAAACTTCCTCATCGTCTGTGATCACAAAGTCACAGTCCTGGTGGATGTCTAGCCCTGCATCTGTCAGCTGCTCTGTGTCTGAAGTCGTCTCTGAGCATGCTCTCTCTGGCTCTGTTGTCCTCGACCGTCTCTAATTGTACACTTTCACCCTCGATGCGAAAGTATACCTTCCCGCTATCATGGTCAGTCACCGCCTTGGCCATGGCCAAGAACAGACGACCGAGAATGATGGGGGTATCGGTCACGGACTCAGGGATCTCCATGTCCAACAATACGAAGTCCACGGGGAATTGCAGGCCCTGAATCGTGATGACAACGTCTCGCAACAACCTCTTCGGCCTCTTGACAGATCGATCAGCAAACTGAAGGACTGTCCTGCTCTGTCTTAGAGTGCCCAACTCGAAGCGGTTGAGAAGGGCTGCCGGAAGGAGGTTGATCGACGATCCGCTATCCAATAGAGTGCGGTCAAACCTCTGCTCTCTAATGTGGCATCTGACATAAGGGGCTCCGGAATCTGGCCTCTTGGCTGGCAGACGGTTCTGGATCGCGAAACACATGGCTTTTTTAGCACATGGATCTCTGAGTGGTGGTTCCTCCTCTTCCTCCTGAATGTGGTCCTGTCTCTAAGGGAACGCTGAAGAAGTGGGATGTGCTGCAAAGCCTCTTGAAGAGTCAGCTGTATATGAAACCGATCTATCATCTGCTGGCTGAACTCTTCCTGATCTCTCTTTTTTGGATTTTCTTTTTTCTTCCCCTTCCCCATCTGAAAGGCTCTAGGGAAAGGGATCACGGGATCCTTCACAGATGAAGGACTAGGAGAGGGTCTAGACGGTTCGACGGCCGGATCCACACATACATCATGCACCATAGTGGGACCATAAAAAACGAAACCCTTTCCTTTATTCACAACAGAGTTCCGAGATACATCATAAGTAGGAAAAACTACAGGTCTCTCAACAGAAGCATGGGTGGCCTCAGCACCACCATCGGCTGGATTGACTGGAAGACTCGCGGCCTCAGTACCGCGCTCTGGCTCGACATCAGGGGTGGCCTCAGTACCACCTCCTCCAACTGGTGAAACGGCGGCCTCAGCACCGCCGGTGGAATCAGCATCCTTGGTGGCATCAGTACCACCGTCATCATCTCCAGCAGCCTCAGTACCGCTCTCCTCCTCCTCGTCGGGCGCTCTGGGTGTATCCTAATGATGTAGCTCAGACGAGGCACCGCCTGCTGGCATCCTACCACTCCTAAGTGTGACAAAATCAGTATCAAAAAGATATCCAGTCATATCACCAAATGCATCACTAGGAGTGGTATACTCAATACAAGCTACCTGCTCAGATTTCCTCTTCAGGCTGTTGGGTTCGGCTTAATCTGGGCAGGGATGGCGGCCTTCCCTCTCACAATGTCCCGCATCTCCTGGCGGAACTCGTCCATCTCCCGTCGAAAGGTAGCCTGCTGATCTGTGAGAAGGAGGGCTATATCATCCAAGGCGGGGCTCTCATGAGAGCCCGATGGGTAGCCTCTCTGGTAGTGAGGCTGCTGGAACTGGTGCTGTGGCTGAGAGGGGTACGGGTGATGCTGCTGCTGCTGGTGAGGCTGATCTCGCCTCCAAGATTGTCCCTGCTGATAGGGACGAGGACCATACGACGACTGCTGCTGCTGCTGTAGTGGGTACACTGGGGACTGCTGCTGCTGCGGCTGGTGATCTCTCTGCTGGCCGTACTGGCCACCCTGACCTGATGGCTGCTGCTGGGGCTGGGCACCTCCGATCCCCCAACGGAATCCAGGATGGTCTCGTCGGATACCGGGCTGAGGGCGATCATACCAAATCCCGTTGACATCCATCAACGGCTCTGCATCGTACTGGGGTGGCGGGAGTACTGCCAGAGGCTGATCCGGCTGGTATACCACCATCTCCAAGTCTGGAGATGGTGGCGAATGGTAAGTGGGCTGCGGCTGCTGGTATGGCTCCGCTTGTACAAGGTGAACCTGTCTAGGCTGCTGGTGTGAGCTGGAGCGCTGGGACGAGCGGCTGCCGCTGCCGGAATCGCCTCGTGGCTGAAGACGGGGCTGGGAAGCCGTATGTGCCTCCTGGAGACACATGAGCTGTGTCTTCAAGTCACTCAAAGTCTGTGCCATCTTTTCCGTCTGAGTGATGCCCTGGCACTGCTTCTTCTCTATAATCTCCATCCGGTCCAGCTTCTCGCTGATGATCCCCATGTCCGCGGCTGATGACTCGGCCTGTGCTGCTGCTACCGCGGACGAACTGGAAGGACTGGCATCGACCCGTGCTATCCTGTGGTACTGCACGGTCTGTGGCTGCTTGGATCTGCCCTGAGTGTATAACCGGGTCTGAGAAATCACCATGTAGTTTTCAGCCATCTCCTCGTAGATGGCCCAAACCTGATCATGGTCCTTGGCGAAGTAAGACCTGCCACAAGAAGCGTTCACCAAGCCCTGAAGCTCTGGTGTCAGCCCGCTGAAAAAGCTCTGAACGAGGTTCGGCTTGGAAATGTTGTGGTGCGGGCATCTGTCAGTCAGCTCTCTGAACCTCTCCCATGCCTCGTGGAACTGCTCGTTGGGGAGCATGGAGAAGTTGCTGATCAGGGCTCTCGCGGCATTGGTCCGCCCGAGTTGATAGTACTTATGCAAGTACTCAGTGCGGAGCTGCTCCCAAGTGTAGACAAACTTCCCCAGATGTTTCAGCCAGGTGGCTGCTCTGTTTGCCAAAGAGAAGGGGAAGGTGCTCATCCGTATCGTGTCCTGGTACACCTGGCGGTCTTGGACAATACTGCAAATCATGAGAAACTCCTGGAGGTGGAGATGGGGATCCTCTGTGGCGAGCCCATGGAAACGGGGGAGGAGCTGCAAGGTGTTCGGGGGGAACTTGAAGTCCCCCACGATGACTGGTAAGACAACCCAATGATGCATCAGGGTCGATTCGGGGTTGTGCAACTCCCGCATCAGTCTCGGTGGGTCTCCTGCTCCTGCTGCGGCTGCTGCTGCTGCATCATCTGGAACTCTCGGCCCGTCTCTACGCTGCTCTTGCTCTGCTCTCATCTGCTCCATCTCTCTCCTCATATCCAACATAAATGCTCCCTGATCCCTCAACTGCTGCTGCACTGTCTCGAGGGAGGCGATCAATGTGGAGTTGATCGCACCCTGGTCCAAAACAAAATGCTCGGGCTGTGGACCTCTAGAGCGATCATCAGAACTGCCGGCCATGGTCTCTGCAAAATCAAATGATCCATACTCAGGTGCCGATAAATTTGAAAGTCTCTCCTCTGGCACTGGCCTCTCGGAATAGAAAGAAAGGGGGTCGAGGGGGAACAGGGTGGAATCATACTCGGGTTTGGAGAGCTGGTCTCAGCTCTCACGAACGAACCTAGATGAACGGGTAGACGCGCCCGAAAGCGGTACAGCCAGAGGCTTCCTAAGAGATCGTCTGCCCATCATCTTGATGTGGCGAGTGAGGTGGATGAGATCTGGAGAAACTATGATCACAAGCAAACCCCCAAGTTCACCAACGCAACGCGAGCTGAAGACCGTAAAGGCTCGGTCAATTTATCTTGTCAATTTTATTTTGGTGAATAATCAAGATATCAGAGCGATTACGTGACCTGTTGGGATACCCGATACTTTTTTAACCGACTGTCCTGCACAGAAGAAGTCGGTAATCAGTCGAGAAGAGTACCGGAGGGCTCTACCTAGTGTTCGGGTCACTCTCTCGCACAATCAAGCCAAATAATGAGGGGGTTGCTCTCCCCAAGACAAGTTTTTAAATGAGGTGTCTTTTAGGGTCAATAGTTTTAGCAGTCCCAATTTTATTGTTTTTCTTTTTAGGTCTTTTTCAATAAAAACGAAAATGCCTAACGAATATTTTGGTTCTCCTGGTTATTAAGTCAAAAACAGGGGGAGAAGACAAAAAAGCCGATGCACGATAAAATCAATGATGCATGCAGAGTAAGAAATGTGTACCTGTCTCCAGCACTTTACATGCAATATGATCTGTGCAGAATTGAAAGATAGAAAGTAAACTACCTATATGGTGCAGCGAGAAAACCGAGTCCCTAAGTAACAACTTCTACACGAACGAACCGTCTAGCTGGTCACCAGCCTCCGATCCAGAAAGTCCAGTCTCGGTCTACCCCTCCTCCTCCCGACAAATTGGGTTCAGGAGCAGCGCTTGACAGGGCAGGCTGCGGCACGTAGGCTCGAAAGAAGTGAGTCAGCTATTTTTATTAACTTTTTATTAGTAGGTCCAATTAACGAACTATAGGCACAAGCAGTCTATTAGGTGTTTGGATCCTACTCAGTACGGCACAATCAAACAGAAAGTCCTAAAGCTAGGGGCTCGAGAAAAACTGCGTAAAATCGGAAAAGGCAGCGAAAAACAAAAATCGTAAGGAAAGCCGCGAAAAAGCCGACTAACTAATGGGTCCCCCGAGCACACCGATGCTCGGCAAAACAGACCCGAGAAAGTGTCCAAGTTCAAGTCCAAGCTGTCCCTGTATTATTACAACAGTTCAAATGAATAAAAGTCTAAGCTAATCTAAACCTCTCCCACTCAGCTACTCTTTCACGCTCTCCTGCGGCTCCGTGCAGAAGGGAGCCGCCTCCGAATCCCACGGTTGCACCGGCTTCTCGAGAGTTGCCGCCTCGATCCTCGGGCCCTCGCAAGAAAGAAACAGAGTGTCACAGACCAAAGTAAAATAATCAAATAAAGACAGGAAACTAAACAAGGGTATATGTGTAAAAATGGCAAATAAAATAAACAAGCAAAATCAAACAAAAATAAAAAATAAAAGAAAGGAAAAAAATAAAATAAAACAAAAATAAGAGAAAAAGAAAAAGTCACGAAGAGCCGCAGACTTAGAAAGAGCCGCGGAAAGCCGCGAAAAAGAAAATGAAAAAGAAAAGACTACTAAGCCGTGCTCCCCGGCAACAGCGCCAAATCCTGATTGACAAGCCTGGCAACTCGGGTAAAGGTAATCAAGGGTCGTTGTGACCCATGTCACCTAGCGGTGTCAGTCGAGAAAAATATAGACCACCAAAATCAGATAAAAATCAAACAAGCTCAAGTAGCGGTCTCGCTATTATATTAGCCTGGTATAGCGACCAGGGTCGAACACAAGGAGCACATGATGGCCTTGCGGCCTACGAAGTAGTCTAAAATAAAATAAAATAAAATAAAAGACTTTTTTGGTGGATTTTTAATATTTTTATATTTTTCGGGATTTTTAATATAATTAAGAAAATAGGAAAGCAAATAAACAAGCAACTTGGGTGAATTATTTAACTACCCAAAATACACCCAAAAATTCAAACAAAAATGTTTTTATGTTTTTTAGAGTTTTTACTGTTTTTGGTTAATTTTTGGTAATTTTCTGATTTTTAAGGAATTTTATAAAAATCAAACAAGGAAGAAAAACCAACGTACTGTCCAGTCAGACTTGGAGGGCCAATTTAAAATGCAAAATGTCTATCAAGGTCTGAAGATAATTTTCTTATAACGTAGAAAATGCAAGGAAAATTTAGGCACCAGAATTATTAATTTTTGATTTTTCTTTTATTTTTTAAAATTTTATGGGGTTTATGGGGTTTTGTAATTTTTATAGGTTTTATAAAGACAAAAATGACCAAAATTAGTCAGAAAATCAAACAAGGCAAAACAAGGAATCTATAATTTTTTTGTAATTTTTAGAGTTGTTTTAATATTTTTTGTTATTTTTAAAGTTAGAAAATAAAGAAAATGTGTGTTTTTGATTTTTAAAAAAATCAAAAAGTATAAAAAATGTCTCCAAAATTTACAGAAAAGTTTACACCATGGCAGGAGCCATGTATCCAATTTTCATTAAATTTGGAGTTTGTTTGCTATTTTATTAAAAATAAAAATAAGGGTATAGTGCATAGGGACCTGTACGCAAATAAAACAAGTTCCAGGGGTCCGGTGCAAATTCTCCAAGAAATCACGTGCGAGGCACGTGACCTGGGCACTCAAGGACCTAATTGTAAGAAAACTTAAGTTCCTGGACTATTAAGTAACACGTACTAAAAGTCCAGGGGCTCAAGTGTAAATCACCCACGAAATATAGCACATGCACAATTAAACCATTCACATGGGTATTTATGCAAATATCAAAAGTATAAACTCATTTATTAACATCCTAAAACCCTAGGTGTATACATGCAAATAACCCAGACAAGCACGTGTCGAAGCACGTGTTCCACTACAAGCAGCGGTATAAACGCAAATACAAGAAACGACAGGGTCCACAATGCAAATTACCAAACGCAAATAAAAGTTTTAAAATATTTACAGGACTACAAACTAACACCTAAAAACCTAAGGGTCTAAGAGATGTCTACCCTTTATTAAGCCGGTCGTCGGATGATCGCCACGTGGAGATTAGACGGATGAGACGCGACGTGGCTAACCCTCGATGATCAGACGGTTCTAATCCCTCCTCTGATGATCGAACGACTAGCGTGGCTCCTCTAATGGACGTCTGGGATCTGATCTGGAGCTGGAAGAGGATCGAACGGCTACGGAGGATGCTCGAAGAACTGGACTCCGGCGAGGTTCGCCGGGCTCGTGTACACGCTGAAGACCTCCTCGCGGGCTACTGAAGATCGGAGGAGAGTCGCCTTGGCCTCCCGTGTCGAATGGTTCCCTCCGATGGTGCCGAGGAGCTCTGGAGAGCTCCGGCGGCACTGGCGGAGGAGGAGCTGCTGCCCCTGGATGTCGAAGCCCTCAGATGGGCTCCTCTGGACCTGCAAAGATGTGCAACAAGCTCCTGGGTCGAGGGCAAAGTGCCTCGACCCGGTTAGGGGTGATGGAGGTGGTCTGTGCGTCGGGGCGAAGGGGCTCCGGCGAGGCGACGGCGAGGGAGCCCCAATCCCAGCTCCTGTGCGAGCTGGGTTGGATGAGTGGGTGGAGAACGTGCGCGGAGGAAAGGCGAAGATGATGAGCTATTCCGATGATCGTGACGAAGGTGAGGGTGGTCGGAATCGAAGATGGACGGCGACGGGTGAAATTGGGCGAAACGCAAAATTAGGGAAATAGGGAGAGAGAGAAGGCTACCTACTAGATACGGTCGACTGTGGAGGAGCTGGGGATGCTCTAGGTCCTTGCCTCAAGGGCCGTCGGTGCCCGAGGCTCGAGCGTCACCTCCAGGCAGCGCACGGCGGCGCAACGTCGCCGGATCGATGGTCTACACGCTCCCTCCTCGCTGCAACACCACTGGAAGCGAGCTGTCACTCTCGCGGAGGCGATGGAGGTCCTTGGGTGGAGGATGGATGAGCCAAAGATGAGTGAGGAAGGAGGCGGAGCTCGGCTTATATACGAACGAGGGTCCGGCAAGAATGGAGTCGGGCGTGAAGCTCGGAGCACGGATCCCTAGGCTACTGATCGGGCGTGCCTCTCGGATGCAAGGTGAAGAAGTTGAGCCCGGGATTCACGGATTTGGTTGTCAGATCGAGCGTAGGAAGATTCGAGAAATCGGGTTGGAGGATCAGATCCGAAACCCTGTGGTCCAAAGGGGGGGAGTTGACCAGGGGGTCAACATCCCTCGTGGATCAATGGGGACATGCCATGTCAAAAAGATTTAGAAATTAGAAATTAATTAGTAAATGGCCGAATCATGAAAAACTTAAAACATGAAAAATGTTTATTTTATTTTTTGTATTTTTTGGTGATTTTTAATTAATTTTTCAAAATAAAAATAAGGTATTTACACTATAGTGCTATATATAGGTATGTATACAATATTGATTTTTTAATTTTTGATTTTTAATTTATTATTTTTGTACATTTTTATTCCCATTTTGAGTTTTATTTATTTATAGCATAAAATTAGGAATATTTTGATGTTTTTATTTTATTTTTATTATTTATGTACAAGGGTTAAATAAATAGATATGTACAATTATATACAATGTTCTTTTTGATTTTTAATTTTGTTCTTTTTATTTTGGTTTTTGTTTTTATGGTTTTTATTTTATTTATTTACACCATAAAAGATAGAATATATACAAATTTTTAGGGATTTTAATTTATTTATTTGCAAGGCTAAATAAATAGATAGGTGTTCTATGTACAAGGTGAATATATACAAGTGAATATTTTTATTTTCTTTTTAATTTTTCTATTTTTTTGGATTTTATATTTACAAATATATACAGATATATACAAGCCCATTTTATACTATTTTTGGAGGAAAATATTTTTGTTATATTTACAGGTATATTTACACACATGAGCTCGCTATCTCTCTCTACTTTGGCTTTTATGCGGTCAGGCCCATGCTGAGCCCTCCCTTGGGATTAGGTTGCTCAATATTTATTCTAAATATTTCCCTCTTTTTCTTTTAATTCTTTATTCTTTTATTTTTGCACAAAAACATGCTAATTATTAATTTTTACACAATGCATGCCTTTTGGTAATTATTTGTATTTACAAATATCTACATGCATTTGCAAAGGTTTTTGTAGCTAAAATATAAGAATAAAGAGTGATGAATGAGTATTCATCAGTAGCCACTTTATAAACCGAGATGCGAAGAAACTCTTGAAGAACTACGGCATCGAACACCGTGTCGCTAGTCCTTACCACCCACAGACTAATGGTATGGCTGAGGTGTCGAATAAGTAGGTGAAATCTATATTGCAGAAGCTTGTCCGCCTAGACAGGAAGGACTGGTCTCAGATCTTGGATCAAGTCCTATGGGCTTATAGGACAGCTTACAAGACACCTTTAGGAACCTCCCCATTCCGGATGGTATTTGGGAAGCCATGCCATTTGCCCGCGGAGTTAGTGCAGAAATCAGAATGGGCAATCAAGAAGGTCAATAAGAACACTCACCTTGGGCAGAAGTAGAGAGAAATGGATCTGAATGAGCTTGTCGAAGTCAGAAACCGAGCATACGACAACAGTTTGGTGTACAAGGACAATATAAAGCGTTGGCACGATAGATATATTAGATGAAAGACCTTTGTTCCTCGATAGAAGGTATGGTTGTTTAATGCAAGGCTGAAGATCTTCCAAGGCAAGTTGAAGTCCAAGTGGACAGGCCCATTCGTTGTCCGAGCGGTGCATGATAGTGGATGTGTCGAGATCTCGCAGACGGCGCACCGACATTCCTAGTGAATGGACAACTGTTGAAGCACTTCGTCGAATCCAATGAGAAGTTAGTCCTTGTTGAGGAGATTGTATTCATGCGTGAAATAGATTCAGCAGACACACATCGAGCCGCGCATGGGACCTTGCAGCAGTAAACTCTGGGCATCAACAACATCTGGAAAGATTCAAACCAATACCCTTGTATATATCCATCATTTCTGTACATTCTCCCTCCCGCGGCTCTAATAACTCACCCCAACTTCAGTTATCTCCATCTACGACTATACTTAGGATGACCATATCCTAAGAATGGGGGGGGGGTGAGTCAACTGAGTTTGTTCACTGTACATCCTCCAGATCACATTAGTCCTCATATTCACTTTAGTCCTATACTTAGGCTGACCTGAGCCTTAGTATAGGGGGGGGCGATGCCCGCCTTGTATATATTCATCCACTTCTCCTCTTGACCTCGTCCACCCCATTTTTGATCTTCTTCTACACTTAGGCTGTCAGAGCCTAAGTATAGGGGAGTAGGACGACTTCTATACATTTTTGCTCCCTTGGCTCTCTTACGCTTAGCACGAGCTATGTCTTTTTCCTCGCTTTCTGTGCTCTGAGGAAATAGCACACACTATGTATAGGGGGGCGTGTATATATTACCTATATACTTTACCCATAGCTCGTACTTTCACATATTTTTGTATATATTTTGTAATAATTACGGGATGGATAAAATTGGGGATTTTTTTTTGTAAAATACACTTGTATAATCTGTATAAAACTCTTGTAAATTGTTGTAACATAGGAGGTATACCAAATTCAGAAAAAATGATTAAAAAAATCAGAGGCTTTTTATTTACTCTTGCATATTATCTCTACATCTGAAAAGAAAAGAAAGAGAAAGAGTCTTGCATTTTCATGGCATCTACATCTCATCTACATATCTTGCATATGCAAGTTGAAAAGCTAGTGGGTTCTGAACCAAGTTATGAGTAGATATTGAGGATGGACTTGATTTGACCTTAATCCACCTAATTTCAGAGGAACCTTATAGGAACTGGAGTTAAGATTTCTCAGGTCAAGTGACTTAATTCTTTGAGTCTGCAAGTCTATGTTCACATGTCATCTTAATCAGTCTAAGTAGAATATCTCATGCACACGCATGATTCTTTTAGATAATGACCTAACTTGGACAAACACTACGCACGTAGCTCTTCATTGATGAGGTGGTGAGGAAGTAGAATCCTTTAGCTTGGAGTAGCATACGGGTGGAAACATCCATCCTCCTCTAGGGAGGGTAGTGCATCTCAACCTAGTCTGGTGGTGTTGACATCTAAGGACAGGATGCCGTGGGTTGCAATATGCTTCAAAAGAGGGATAGTCTACTGGCTCAAGAGGAAAAACTCCTGATGTACATCCTGCACATTGTATACAGTTTTGAAAAAAAATGCAAAAACTCCAAAAAAATCAAACAGGTCCAAGAGAAAAAAATACCTGTCGGAGTATGTATATTAGCAAAGAAATGCAGCTGGATGACTTGGCTACACTGGTCAAGCATCCCAGGATAGGTAGCTACACTAGCTACCGTCTATTCTTCTCTCTACCCCCTCCTCTTGAGCTAGTCGCACTTGAACTTAGAAGGGAATACCCTGCTCCTCGAGGAAAGAGTTACTGGACCAGGTAACTAGAGTTACCTTGTTAGAGGAGGTTGTTTCTGAGCCATTTCTGATATGGGGAGTTACATTTCACTTACACAGTACAAGTAAGAATCATAGTCATCAGAAATTTGCGTTTGAGGATTTGTTCTGACCTGACTGTTGACGAGTCTGGAATAGAAGACGTGTGGAACTTGAAGTCTGTTAGGTCTTAAGTTCAGATCCCAATAAGGTTCCACCACACAATTAATCCAAAGGTCGAGTCAAGCTCCATTTTCAACTTTTGTTCATGGCCTTGGTATGGAACCCAAAATCATTTCACTCTTGCATTTCATTTAGTTGCTCGGGGACGAGCAAGGTTTAAGTATTGGGGGTTGATGAATATGTGATTCACCACTCTTAAAGTTGAAAATAGAGCCTTGTTCCCAAGTATTTAGCATCATATTTCCCTTTATCTTGCATAAATAGCATTCATGCATGCAACCATAATATCTGCATTTTAGCATTCATAATTGCATTAAATAAGAAGCCAATTCATTTGTAAAATTCACTTGTAAAATATCCATCAATAATTCACCTAATTATCTGTATTTTATATCCCCTCTAAAATCAAATAACACCTTCCCTATACTTTGTATATTACTAGTTAATAATATAAGGAAGAAGGCCAAAAATCCCTATCCTGTAAATTGCCAAATCAAGCCCCAAACTCAGTTGGAGAACCTATACCTTAGAATGCCAATATTCCACTCATACAACCTCCGAATTAGGTCTACTCACCTTCAAATTAATAAACTTCCAGGGATCTTTAAAATGGGACCAATTTAATTTAATTCGGAGCTCGTATGCAAAACTAGGGTTTTTGGGCCCCCTTGTATACTATATGTATGTATATTTGTACTCTTGTATTTTGTGCCTTTATTTGACCTCATCTCTGTTTTTGGTCAACATGAAAAATGTAGATCTCATCGAGACCTACAACTTTCATGTTTTGCGTTTTTCCAAATTCGACCATTTGCCCCTTCATATTTCAATTTCTTCTTTCAAATAATCTGATTGGACCACGTGGCTCCTTCTGGTTGAGCCACGTGGCCCAGCGCCTTTGCACTGTCCGCCCTTGCCCCCTGCCATTGGATCTCTTCTTGATCCAACAGTTCTGCTATCTCCACGTGCTCTCTTTAATACCCGTTGTCTGATCACACTCAAAAGACATCACAGCCACCCGTTGGCGCTTTGATCTCTGCCCCCACGTGGTGCTCTATGCGCCATTTGATCTTGTCCTCATCCCTTCATCTCCACCATTCTTTGACACCCTCGATATCTACCATCCAATCACACTCCTGATCTAATCACTCCCGTCCAATTGCACCCCTTCCATAGCACGACACATGGCGGACCCAACCACCCTTCGATCGCATCGCCTCAGACTTCATCCAAGTCGCCCGTTAGCGCCCTTCTTTCAACCGTTGGATCTACAGATCCAATGGCCAAAACACCTTCGTCTACCTCCAGACGCCTTCTCCCCCACGATCTCCACCTCGCAAACCATGTTCCCCCTTTTAATTTTTCCCGAGTCTTCGTCCATCTTCTCCACTCGCCAACACCTCCATGATGTCCTCCCATCATCCCTCATCCTCGCCGAACCCCTCGAATGCCATAACCTCCACCAACCTCGCTCCACGATACCCACCAACTCCATCGTTTCGCCACCTATGCTGTCACCTCTACCTTTAAATACTCCACCGTCTTCAACCTTCACCCCCATCTTCCAGTACCGAAGGTTTCTCCGAGCTCCACTCTCCTGATCGGTCACAGCGATTGGGCACAACATCGAGCGAAGACGGTCTACTACCTCCAGTAAGATCCGCGGCACACCTCCACCGTGTCGTAGCTCCTCCACGGTGCTGCACGAGCTCGGGACACTACCGACCCTTGAGCGAAGACCAGGGAGCTCTCATCCGAGCTTGTGACCCTGGGTAGACCCCTCCGTCATCTTCTCCGATCTCTACCTCCCTTACGTGCGTTTTTCTCCAATTTTGTTCCACTTCTCTGCTCGATATCATCATCTACCGACCATTGCTCGAGCTTCGCACCGAAGCTTTCATCTTAATGCACCCCTCAGATCACCTTCACACTCTATCGCAACATGTACGACTACTGCTCTGCCGGTCATGGTAGAGGGACACGCCGGTGTTCACCCACCTCGCCCCATAGGCCTCGCACCCCTCACTTCCTCCCAACAAGCACAAGCACCATCTTTTTGGCATTCACTAACACTGCAAGAGCATCATTCGTCATTGGCCGGACATCTCGCCGGAGCTTCTTCGAGCTCCTTCTTCTTCGACATACATGCCATGTCCGCCTCTTCCAGGAATCCCAGCTTCGTAACCACGCGTCAACGAATTTCTTCGACTAATCAGGAGCTTCTGGGGATCCTCATCGACCACTGGCGCAGGAGGCGGAGCAAGAAGCCCATTGCTGGAGCCCCTCCAAATCCGCCGCAGGAGGCGGCGGATCGGAGAAGACGAAGCATAAGGATCGTAGGATCGTCTTGATCCGACGATCTTAATACTGACATGTTGCACCGAACCCGCAACCGTTGGATCATTTCAATCAAACGGCCAATATTGGGCCACGTCGCCGTCAGTTGCAGCTCCAGGCGTCGTTGTATTATCCAGATCTAACAGTTCTCGATCGCGCCAAGTTTCGAGCCTCTCCCACTGTTGGATCACTTTTGATCTAGCGACCCAGCATCAGCCACGTGAAGTCTCCGAGCCTCTTCCCCGAACCTAGGCTCGGAGCCATCGAAGCTGATCCGAGCCATCCGAGCCTCTTACCGAACCTCGACCGCCGTCCGAGCCTAGCCCCGCACGTGGTTCTCATGTGAGTGCTGGGTAAATTGCACAGAGGCCCCTACAACTCTCCGAAATTGCTAATTGGTCCTTACTAGGCGCGTCACGCGAGGAGCGCATGTCTTCTTGGGAAATTTGCATCTACCCCCTCAACATTATAGGTAATTGCATATACGTCCCTGTCATCACGTTTTATTTTAAGCAATTATTATTTCCTGTATTGCATTTTGGTCCTTGTATTTGCAAGCATCTTTAGGCATTCATTTAACTCATTTTTCAAGTTTGAAAATTGCATTGTGTAGCTTAATTTGTCCTCTTTCATATGTGATACTTGTCATATTTTTATGATAACAGTGGATTTTATTATTAATTAATTGGTGGAATTTTGTCATAATTTACCCATTTATGCCTTTTAATTTGTAGTAATTTCTCCGTGACTCCAAAAATCACAAAAACTTCACATTAGACCTAGGATAATTAAGTTATCATTGTTTCCAAAAATCATCTCATTTGCCGCACCCGAGGCCTGAATAAATCATTTTGTGATTTTCTTAATTAATTTTTAATAAGTCCATTTCACATAGAAATTTAGGTCTATTAATTTTCATGGATTCTTCACACTTAGACCTATCTAGGATAATTTTTAAATCTGAAAGTATTGTGATTAGGTATTTATTAAAACTAATTTAGTCAAAATCACCTTGCATTTATTTTTGATTCACGGTAAATTCATCTAGTATCATAAAAATCTAAAAAAATAGGGCAGTTTAATTTCATCATATTTCACCATCTGGCCAAGTTTCATAATTTTTGGAATCAATTTGACCATCTTTCTGAATTACCTTGGAAACTGGCCCGATTTTGCATGTGTCTTTTCTTTCTTGCATAAAATATATTAAAAAAGACCAAAAAAATATCACTTGAAAATCCGACCTTGGAAATCTGCTTCAAATCTACTTAAGGAGACAGCTACCTCCCTGAGTTCGACCTTGGGCTTGCTCAAGTAAAAGGAATTAGCCGCTCGTGATTAAATCATCCTTAATTAAAAGTGGTTTTTGATATGCTCTTATTACCTGACTACAACGAACGACGAAACATTAATTTGACCATTAATCTGATTAAATTAATAAGGGTCGAAAGACACACATCATTAGGTATTTGACTAAGGAAATGAAACTTAAAATAAAAGATTAAAGGCGATGAATTGTTGATTCATCATTCCCTATATTTTACCTTTGCTAGAACCTTAGGAAACACTTATTTGGAAAATAAGTGAAAACAAAAATAAAGAAAAGAAAAAGAAAAGAACTTAGACCAATGTTTGTTTTTAAACTTATCTTCATAAAATTGGAGTATAGAGCTGGGTCAGACCTTTGGATTATTAGTTTGGCGGAACCTTATTGGGAAAGGGGTTTAAGACTCAACAACCCTCAGGTTCCACTATTCTAAAGTCAGATCGCCTCAATTAGTCAGGTCAGAACAAGTCTAGATACACAAACTCTCATGACTATGAATCTATACTTGTACGGTGTATGTGTATTTTGGCTCCCCACTTCAAAAATGACATAGAAACAACCTCCCTCAATAAGGTAACTTTGGTCCCCCGATCTAGCAACTCTTTCCTCAAGGAGCGGGGATATTCCCTTCTAAGTTCAAGTACAACCAGCTAAAGAAGAGGAGATGGAGAAAAGAATGGATGGTGACCACTGTAGTTTCCTATCCTTGGATGCATGACCAGTGTAGCCAAGTCATCCGTTGCAAGCTTACAAAATTTTGACTTTGAAGCTCTTATTCTTTTTTTTTCACTTGTGTATACACTCCAATAGGCATTTTACTTTTCAATCAGGCCTGTCCACTTTTGGAGATTTTGCATTTTTTTTCCTTTTTTTTCTTTTTTTTTTGAAAATATATATAAGGTGCAACATGTACATAAGGAGTTTTCTATCCCTCTTTTGAAGCATTATTGCAATCTCACAACATCCTGTCTTTAGACCTCAACATCGACAGACCAACCATTCTGATGACCGTGAAAAATCTGATCAGCTAAGATGGAAAAATAATCAAAGGTTGTTGTTATCAACCAATCGATTCGGTCAACGACAAAAATATATAAAACCACTTAAAAAAATCAATCAATGAAAAGTAATGTAAGCGGTCTTCTCTATTTAAAATACCTGGTATAGCGACAATGGTCGAACATAAGGAGCACGATTGAAAAACTAAGTAGTCAAATTTCAAAATAAAATAAAAAATAATTTTTGTGGTTTTTGATTTTTATTTTTTTTCAAATATAGAAAAATATGCACAAGGGAAGAAATACACACATAACACTCTTTTTGTATTTTATTTAAAAAGTCAAATATGCTTAGAAAAATCTAGAGAAAATGATTTTGTATTTTATATGTTTAAAAATATTTTTGATAATTTTTATAGAGTTTTCTGATATTTTTATATTTTTCTAAAAATCAAACAGTGTCAAAAATGAGAAATAGTGCACAGCCTAGAGTAATTTTCAACTTACAATTATTTTAATTGCCCAAACTCCTAGAAATTATATTTTTCCAAATTATTGACAAATATCTACACACAGGAACTGAAATCACTATTTTTGGATTTTTTACAATATGTTATGATTTTTAATAAGATTTTTAGTATTTTGCTTTTTTTAGGGTTTTATAAATAATTAATATGTGATATTTGTGTATAAAATAAAAGATAATAAAATACATCTAATCTATTTTTTTAGAATTTTTAGATCAATATTCAACTTTTTATGATTTTCCATAGTTCAGATAGAGAAAATGACACAGTTTTTGAATTTTCAAAATATCAAATAACAACAAATGTAGTGAAATTTATATATAGTGAAGAGGAACACATCAGGAATATTCATAATTTTTTGCAGAATTTTTAGATCATGAATAACATTTATTTAAATGAAAAGAGCAAGTAAAATAAAGTATGTGATGATAGGGACTGAAACGTAAATGTTTGAACTTTTTGTAGAAAATATAACAATAATTAAACAAAAGGACTGAAAGTGCAAATTTCCCCTAAAGGGCATATTACGCATGTGACTCTTCCTAGCAGGGACCTTTTTTGAAATTGGTAAAACCTCCAGGCGTGAAATCGTAAATTTAACATTTTTTTCTCAAATAACCTCCCCCAGGGTTCCTATTCAGGCTTCGTTTCTTCTTAAAATAACAAGGGTAAAGGGGGCTGCCGCCCCTACCATTTCTTCAAAATCAAAGAGGGGGGCCGCTGACGTCGGGCGACGATTCTTCGGTGGTGGCGGCAGCTGGCAGAGTGCGCAGGCGGAGTGCGTGATCTCACGATCAACGAGAAAAATATATAAAACCACTTAAAAAAATCAATCAATGAAAAGTAATGTAAGCGTTCTTCGCTATTTAATTTACATGGTATAACGACCGGGATCGGTCACAAGGCGTACGATTGAAAAACTCAACAGTCAAATTTCAAAGTAAAACAAAATGGATTTTTAGTGGTTTTAATTTTTCAATTTTTTTATTTTCAAATAAGGAATAATATGCACATGGGAAGAAATACATACACCACCCTCTTTTTGTATTTTTCAAAATTACCAGAAATGCTCAGAAAATTGCAAAGAAAATATTTTTGAGTTTTATAATTTCTAAAATATTTTTATATTTTTCCAAGTTTTTCTGATATTTTTGCGATTTTATAAAAATTAAACAGTGGTAAAAAAGGTAAACATTGCATAGTCTGCAGTAATTTACAACTTAAATATATTTTAAGTGCCCAAAACTCTTGGGAATCATTTTTTTTGCAAATACATAGACAAATATCTACATGCAGGGACCGATTTCAAAAATTTTTGATTTTTCTAGAATTTTATACAAATTTTCTAGGATTTTTAATATTTTTCAATTTCTAGAGGTTTTGAAAATAATTAATGTGTGAAAATTGGACAAAAAATAAAAGACAATTAATAACACCTAACCTATTTTCTTGAATTTTTAGATCAATATTTGAATTTTTATGAATTTTTCAAATGTTAGGTAGAGAAAATTACACTATTTTTGATTTTTTTTAAAATATTAAATAAAATAAAATGTAATGATATTTATACACAATGAAGAGGAATATAACATGAATATATATAAATTTTTGTAGAATTATTTAGCCATAAAAAACATTTATTCAATAAGAGAAAGCATGCAAAATAGATGTCTGTAATATAGGGACTGATCTGAAAATAATTAGAGTTTATGTATTAAATATAAATAAGAAATAAAGTGTGAGGGGAAAACGTTATTTACCTAGAGAAAATAGTGCATTGCATGTGACTGGCTGGAGTAGGGGCTAATTTGCAATTTATAAAATCTCCAGGGGTTTGAATGTAATTTGCCCACTTTTTAATAATCACATGCCTAGGGCTTCGTTTCCTTCTTCACCATGAAAAAGGGGGATGGGGCAGTCGCCCGCCTCCCTTCTTCTTCTCGCAAGGGCACATGCGACAGAGGTGCTTCTAGCGGCAACTAACGTCGAAGCTGGGCTGCGGTGGAGGGTTGGCGTTGTGAAGAGGGCAGCGATAGCAGAGCCGGTGGCTGGCGGGCTCGCACGTGCTGGAGGGGCTCATCACGGAGGTGCGACAATGATGGTGCCAGGTGATGGAGTCGGGCGATGGTGTAGGTGGCGGCATGTCTTCGCAGCCGCGCATCGGGGGCGATGGTGGAGTGGTGCTGCGGGCCGTGGAGCTGCTGCTCCCCCCAAGAGCAAGGAGGTCAATGGTGGATCTCCTGGATGTGGCGGCACGTGTGGGCTCGCGCAGAGGGCTAGAGGTAGAGGTGGTCTCGGTAAGGCTGGGCCCTGCGGACAGAGCTGGAGGTTGGCGATCCGGTGGCGCCGCTGGGGAAGATGCGCAGGCCGGGGGCGATGGTGGTGGTCGTGCGGGCTACAGCTGCGGGCGGTGCCGCTGTGTCAGCGGCGGTCGTCGGTGCTGGTGGGGATGGCCGCTGGCTGGAGGCTGTCGAATATTTTTTATTTTTTTGTAACCTACAAAGAACAAAAAATGTATTTTTTTATTTTTTTATTTTTTCTGCAATACAATTGTTAGATAGAGATAAAAAACTATATATTTTCTTATTTTTTTATTTTCTTTCAAAATAAGTGTTAGAAAAAGAATAATTTTTTATTTTTTTTGTATCAACAGATTAGGATGCAAGCACGATGGCTCGATCTAATCAAACACGAAAGAAATGTGAGCTGGTGTGGATCTGGCAAAGCGGAAGATAGATCTGAGTCTCTGGTCACCGTCCATGACTAGAGTTGAGTGTTGTGAGAGATAGAACATGAATTGTAGGGATCTCGATGTGAGATGAAAAATCAAAATCGGGATGGATCAAATCGGGAGGCATATTTTTTTTGGAATTAGGATCTAAAATTTAATCATGAATCGAAGCACAAATTAAATCTAATAATTATCTAGAAAATATCGAAAACTAATGTAAATCTTACCTTGGGAGCGGACACGACTTGATGGCCTCGACGAGGACCGACTTGCTGTCATCGGACGACTTGGAGGTTGGGCACCCTTTTGCGACAAGAAGCTCTTGGAGATAGAGCCCCCTCTTGGAGATAGAGCTCCTCTCCACCAAAGATTGATCAAAAGGAAAATGAGGGAGGAGGAGCTCAATAAAAAGAAGAATAAATAAAAAAAAAGAAAATAGTTACAAAAAAGGAAGGAAATTAGTAGTTATTTAAATAAATAAAATTAGTTATTTAATTATTAATAATTAAAAATAACATTCGTAAATAAATAAATAAATACAATAAATAATTTTTTTAAAAAAATTAGTCAGCTTAATAGTAGTTATTTAAGGTAGAAAATCAAATCTTATATACATGGAAGGTTTTCAAATCAAATTTCATAATTATATTAATTTAATTTGTTAATGTTAGAAATTAATTTTTTGGTGGTTTTCTATATAAGGAAATTAGTTATATACAAGTAATAGACACATATAATACATTATACACATGTGAAAATAAGGAAATAATAAAAATTATTATTATTTTAAATAATTATGAAAATATTTATAATTATTTACATTGTGTAAAAAAATAAAAAAATGAATAAATATATATAATAAATAAATGGTAAATTGCAAAAAACACCCTAGAAAAGCAACTTTTCAAACGTAACTCCAAAAATTATGAAACCACATCCATTTTAAAGATAATTTAATTTAGAGTACAATGGAAGTGAGTTTGATTCAATTTGAGTTTGTATGGAGCCGAAATAGATCTTTCAATTATCACTTTACGGCTTTTTCTGATTGTGGGTACTTTTACTCTATACATGGTTTTACTTTGCAATTATTTTTATTATTTACAAAACATTTTTATTTACTATTTCTGTTTAGGAAAATATTTAATTTGAGTTCAATTTATATACAAATAAAGTCATGTAAGTTGTATACAAATATACAAAGAATAAATTTAAAAATAAAAAGGAAGAATATTTACAAATTATTTTTGGATTAAAGACACTATCTCCCTCTACTTTATTCCTGGTCGATCAGGTCAAGTCTTGACCTTCTCTTGGGATTCGGGTCAGTCTGCATTTATTTCATAAATACATCCTTTATTTTTATTTTTTTCTTCTTTATTCTTTTATTTGAATATAAACAATGTTAAAAAGACATATGTAATAAATGCATGCTGAATGGTAATTTTATGAAATTAATGGATATTTACAGCTATTTGATTAAGGAAATAAAGCTAAAATAAAAGTATAAAGGTGATGACTCGTGGATTATCCATTCCCTATACTTTAACTTTGGTAGTCCCTTAGCAAACACTTATTTGGAAAATAAGTGAAAACAAAAATAAAGAAAAGAAAAAGCAAAGAACTTAGACCATTGTTGATTTTTAAACTTATCTTCATAAAATTGGAGTTTAGAAGTCGGTCAGATCTTTGGATTTTTTGTTTGGCGGAACCTTATTAGGATACATGTTTAAAACTCAACAAACCTCAAGTTCCAATATTCTATGGTTAGATCGCCTTAATCAGTCAGGTCAGAACAAGTCTACATACACAAACTCTAGTGAGTATGAATCTGTACTTGTACGGTGTATGTGTATTTTGGCTCCCCACTTCAAAAATGACAAAGAAACAACCTCCCTCAATAAGGTAACTCTAATTCCCTGATCTAGCAACTCTTTCATCAAGGACAGGGATATTCCCTTCTCATTTCAAGTACAACCAGCTCAAGAAGATGAGATGGAGAAAAGAATGGATGGTAGCCAGTGTAGTTACCTATCCTTGGGTGCATGACCACCGTAGCCAAGTCATCCGTTGCAAGCTTACAAAAATTTGACTTGGAAGCTCTTATTCTTTTTTTCACTTATATATACACTCCGGTAGGCATTTTACTTTTCAATTAGGCCTATCTACTTTTGGAGATTCTGCATTTTTTTTATTTTTTTGGAAATATATACAAGGTGCAATATGTACATAAGGAGTTTTTCCTCTTGAGCTAGTAGACTATCCCTCTTTTGAAGCATTATTGCAATCCCACAACATCATGTCTTTAGACCTCAATGCTACTAGATCAGGTTGAGATGCACTACCCTCCCTAGAGGAAGACGAGGGGTTCTGCCTAGATGTACTACCCTCGTACGCTACTCCAAGCCAAGTTCAACTGCCTCCTCACCACCTCATCCGTGTTGAGCCACGTGTAAAGTACGTGTGTAAGTCAAGCCATTGTGTACGAGAGTCATGCATGTGTTATTAAGTGCTCTATTTAGACAAATCAAGATGATATGCGAATATAGCCTACTGGACTTGAAGAATTATGTCTCAAGACCGAAAAAATCATAAACTCAGATCCTATAAGGTTACTCTGGCATTTATTGGATTAAGGTCTTAACTAAACTCCATTATTCAATTTTATTCCAGACTAGTTTTAGTGTCAACATTACTATGAAAAATGCTCATGCAAATGTGAGAAAATATGTACAATGCAAAGAGAAAAGAAGAGAGAAAAAAGTACTTTTTAAAACAATTTTCTAATTTTGAACTTTTTATGGATTTTTGAAAAAAAATGATGCAAATGTAAAATTTTCAATGCAAATTTTTGTAGACATTTGGTATATATATATATATATAAACATTTAGGGTATTTTTTTATAAGTGTTAGGGTTAGTAGGTACACATATTTACACAGGAGTGTATTAATTATTTACAAGAATAAGGCAAAAGGATTTACAACTTGAGTGTTAGTAATTTATACAAGTACATATAAGAATTTACAACTTGAGTGTTAGTAATTTATACAAGTACATATATACAATTGGTAATTATCTTTATGGATGATGCTTATATTCCTCAAACTTATTTGAAAATAATTTTACAAATACTTTTGAAAACTATAGTCCAAAATAATTTTTTTCAAACAATATTACGAACATTTACAAACATTTTAAAACTATTTTGCAAACACTTTTCAAACAGTTTATACATATTTTTTTCAAAAAAAATTTTCAACCATTTTTAAGACATTTGCAAATAGTTTTACAAAATAATTTTATTTTACACACAGAAAAATTTTTACAAACCAAAATACTTTTACAAAGGTTGGAAATATTTTTCAAAACATTTTTCAAATAGTTTTCTATTGATTTTTCAATTTGAGGAAATATCTTTATCTTTTTATTAGTTGATTTTACTGATTTCTACATGTATTTATACAATATTTTAGCCATATTATATAATACGAAAGTATGAGTTATATATAAAGTATATATATGATATATACGACGCCCCCTATACTTAGTTCAAACTATGTCCTCATAGTGATCAGAGAGAGGCAAAGGAAGAAATAACTCGTGCTATGTATAGAAAAGTGAAAAGAATACCATGATACACGACGAATGAAAGAATATAATGAATAGGAGTCGGTGATCCCCCTATACTTAGGATCAAGTAATCCTAAGTATAGAAGACTGTACACAAGGGGATTAACGAGTGATAAGATCTACAAATACTACCTCCCGTATACTTAGGGTGAAATATCCCTAAGTATAGGCAACAAAACATAGGTAATATAATCAAATAGATAATCACAAGTCTTACACCCCCTATACTTAGGGTAAAGTGCACCCTAAATATAATATAATCATAAGATGGAGATGGGGTGTTAGACAGAAAGAATGTCTGATCTGGACAAATGGATCTATACAAGTAAGACAATGTTGAGGTGCCTCTCAACAAGCACTAGTGTTTACGCCCCTAGCTGGGCAAAAAGGCTAGGATAACGTAGTATCGAGGTTCAGGATGGTATCTATGGGGCGAATACCGTACTATCATCGTAGTCTCAGTAGTGGAACAATGATGAGGTCAACGGTGTAAACTATGACACCCAAGTAAACAATCAGGCGGGTGTCTGCTACCGGGTAATAATATGGGAGAATGAAATTGGACTCCGAAGCACTAACGAATACGTTGGCTCAAGATCATAATGGAGTGGAAGGGTAGTGCTGAAGAAGTCAAACTTGGAGAAAGAAAGATCGGTCATGGAATCCTCCATGTTAATCACCGTCTCAAAAAGGTATGGAAGGTCATGATCAGGAGACGCACTAAGAAAGCTGATATACGATGCACACAATGGAGAAGAATCAATAAAATCATCGAATATCTCAAAGATCGGCTCATCCTCGTGAGGGTCGTCGAGGAGAGAAAACTCAAACTCAGGAAAATCAAAAGACTCAGTCTCCTGATCCGATAGATCGGATACACTCCCAGAAAGTGAAATCGAGTACACAGAGTACGTGGCATCCTCCCGCAGATAACCCTCGTGGAGTAATGCAAAATCATCGATGAAGAAAGAGGAATCAGAATCTAACTGGGAATACACGCCACTGTCAAGCACCCACTCCTCGCACAAAAAGGTCTCCACGGCTGAAGACGTCCTCTGAACAATCTGAAAACAGGAAATGGTATTGATCAACAATGTGGAAGCTATAGAAGTCTCAAGATATGTTCCTCGAGCTGCGGTAATGTTTGCTAACATCTGGTCCTCATGGAATGTATCAATCTCATCAAACTGGAGGACACAAGGCTCAAATACGGGACTATCTAGGTCTGTCAAATCAAAATGGTGTCCTCATCAAGCTCTCTATGTTGAGATGGATCCAAATGTGTATCTGAATCTGAGAGGTACCTCTGAAAAATGGACACTGAATCAGCTGGACGTGGACACTGAAATGATTGACATGATGGCTGGAATGTGGGCTCCTCCTCCATTTCTTGGGATACTAGCAAATCTAGATCGTGCCAATAAACACCTTCCTTAAGTGTATATACCTCCTTTTTTATTTTTCTTCTCTTTTTAATGGGCTCCTCCTCCTTCATTATTTGTTGATCAACCTTTGGTGGAGAGGAGCCCGATCTCGGTGAGCGATCATGTCGATGAAGGGTGGCCAGCCTCCGAGCCGTCCGGTGACAGCGCATCGGCCCTCGTCGAGGCCATCACGGCATTTTCGAACCCCGAGGTGAGATCCATTTTTTCTCGTATTTTTCCCATAGATAAATCGTAGATCTAATTTCGCTTTGATTTTATAAATCTTTAGCTATCAAAATCCCAAAAAAAAAAGATTCCACCGCCTAGTTTTGATCCGACATCAGAATTTCCATCTCATTTTCGTGTCCCCCTATTTTCACGTTCTACCCCACATAATCTATCACCTTCAGTCACACATAATGACCGGAGCCACAAAACCATTCTTCCACATCGCAAGATCTGACCCATTCACCAATCCCATTTGTTTAGAAATGAATAAATAAAAAAATTAAATAATTATTTTCCTGTTTCTCTAATATCTTTTTTGCAGGAAAATAAAAAAACATAAAAAATAAAAAAACTATTTTTGCTCATGTTTACATTTTATGTTTCAAAAAAAATATAAAAAAAAATTCTTTCATTTAATGTCTGTGTACATATAAGAAAAAAATAAAAAATAAAACAGAAGTAGGTCTGCGGCAGCGGCCATGCTCCAACCAAGGCCGCGCGAGCCCCACCGCGGCGTCGCTGGCCACTCCGCGCCACCGACGACTTCTGCCCGGCGGCCATCCATCGGTCGCGCAACAGAGCACCTCCAACAAGCACGACCATTCTGCGCGATGCCGTCATTTTATCCAGCCCTTCGCCCCACATGCGCGCGAGCCTGCCGATCGTTAGCGTGTGTCGCCACTCCACCCTCCGCCGACCTTCGCTTACCAGTAGGCGCGACGCTCCCCTGCGCTGCACCTCGGCCACTCCACCCTCTGCCGACCTTCGCTTGCCAGCTCCCCGCTCCCCCATCTGCCGGTGCCTCCTGTGCCGCACCGCTGCATCGCTCATCGTGGCCTCCCACCTTCGTCTTCACCGGCACCTGCGCCTCTCCCCCGTGCCCCCAAGCCGCGTGGGCGGAGACACTTGCCCTCCCCCCCACCATGGGTAAAAGAAAAAAAGATGAAAGGCCAAAGCACAGGAATCCCTAGGGCGATTTTCAAATAAAATAATCTGGAAATTTTACGGTGAAGCCCCTGGGGCTTTTGAAAATTGCAAACCAGTCCCCACAAGCTGTCAAGTATGTGCACCGCACTCACCTATTGAGTAAAATCCAATTTCTTCCAACAACTTATTTACTATTATATTTTGGTGCAAGAACTTGTAATATTTACATTCCGGTCCCTGTGTATAAGACCTTTAATTTGGTTGCTCTTTTTTATCAAAATAAATGTTTCTATTATTCTAAAAATTCTCAAAAAATTAGGTATGTTCCTGCTTTAGTGTTTTTCATTGTATAAATTTTTCGTTGCATTTTGTTGCCATTTAATATATTTAAAAATTCAAAAATAGTGTCTTTTTGCTTTCCCGAAATTAGAAAAATCATAACAATTCAAAATTTGCCTAAAAATTCTAAAAAAATTATTATAGGTGTGTTTTTATGTTCTTAAATTTCTATCAAATGTTTGTATATAGATCATTTCTAAAACTCCAAACCAATGCGAAAAATGAAAAATCTTAAAAAAATTGTATAAAATTTAAAAAATCTGATTCCACTCCATCCATTCACTCCATTCTGACCTTGAGCTGATGATTTCTTTTATGCTACCGGAGTATGATCATACATCGTCTTCTATTTTTCCGGTAGCCGACACCCACTTGAGTGCATATTCGGGTGTCTCTCTTGACCATCCTGGATCTGTTGTTGTTCTCCCACCGAGACGACAACATCAATACGGTATTCGCATTACAGATGCCATATTGAACCTTGATACTGCGTTATCCTAGCGTTTGTGCCCAGCTAGGGGCGCAAACTCTTGTTGAGAGGCACCTCAACATTGTTCATAGCTGTATAGATCCATTCTGTCCATATCATACATTCTTTCTGTCTCACACCCCATCTCCATCTCATGATCATTCTATACTTAGGGTGTACTTTACCCTAAGTATAGGGGGTGTCAGACTTGTGATTATTCTTTTGATTCTTTTTACCTCTGTTTTGCTGCCTATACTTAGGGATATTTTACCCTAAGTATAGGGGAGGTAGATTCTATACATTCCACTCCTCGGTTTTCCCCTTGTGTACAGTCTTCTATACTTAGGATTACTTGATCCTAAGTATAGGGGGATCACCGACTTCTATTGATTATATTCTTTCATCATTTAGTATAGTATTCATTTCACTTTTCTATACTTAGCACGAGTTATGTCTTTCTTTGCCGCTCTCTGATCACTATGAGGACATGGTTCGAGCTAAGTATAGAGGGTTGTCGTATATATTATATATATACTTTAGCCATAACTCGTACTTTCTTATTTTTAATATTTTTAATATGGCTAAGTTACTGTATAAATACTTGTAAAATTAAAAAAAAACTAATAAAAAGATGTTACTATTCCTCAAAATTCTTTTTGTATATATTGATTAATAAGTCAGGTTAAAATATTTTTAAAAATATTTTGAATGTATTTTGAAAATCTATTTGATAAATCTTTTGAAAACTATTTGAAAAATATTTTCAGCCTTTGTAAAATTATTTTGGCTTTTAAAAATTTTTCTTTGTGTGAAATAAAATCATTTTGCAAAACTATTTGCAAATGTCTTGAGAATGGTTGAAAATTTATTTTGAAAATCTATATATATCATTTGAAAAATGTTTGCAAAATAGTTTTCAAATGTTTGTAAATGTTTATAAAATTGTTTGGAAAAATTATTTTGGACTATACTTTTCAAAATTATTTGTAAAATTATTTTCAAATAAGTTCGAGAAACATATGCATCACAAAATAAATAAAAATCTAACTATGTATATACATGTATAAATTACTCATGTTGTAATTCCTTTCACCTAATTCTCACTCCCGTGTAAATATGTGTACCTCATCCCTAACTGTTATTAAAAAAATTTGTATATACTTGTATATATTACTAACCTTTTATTTTTTTAAAATAAAACTACAAAAACCAAAAGTCTATAAAAAATTGCAAAAAAACTCTTTTTGCATGTGCATCATTTTTCAAAAATCCATAAAAAGTTCGAAATTAGAAAATTGTTTCACAAAAGATTTTGCTTTCTTTTCTTTGCATTGTACATATCTCTAACATTGGCATGTACATTTTTCAGGATAGTATTGACATTTAAACTAAGTGTGGAATAAATTTGAAGAATGGAGTTTAGTTGGACCTTAATCCACTTAATTTCAGAGGAACCTTATAAGAATTGGAGTTAAGACTTTTCAGGTCCTAGTGACTTAATTCTTTGAGTCCATAAGACTATGTTTACATGTCATCTTGATAAGTCTAAGTAGAATATTTAACAACATGCGCATGATTCTTTCAGACCGTGGCTTACCTTGGACAAGCACTCTACACGTAGCTCTTCATGGAGGAGGTAGTGAGGGGGCAGAATCTTTTGGCTTGGGGTAGCATACAATGGTAGTACATCTAGGCGGAACCTCTTATCCTCCTATAGGGAGGGAAGTGCATCTCAACCTGATTTGGCGATGTTGAGGTTTAAAGACAGGATGCTGTGGGGTTGCAATAATGCTTCGAAAGAGGGATAGTCTACTGGCTTAAGAGGAAAAACTAATTATGTACATGTTGCACCTTGTATATATTTTCAAAAAAAAAGAAAAAAATGCAAAATCTCCAAAAGTGGACAGGCCTGATAGAAAAGTAAAATGCCTGCCGGAGTGTATATACAAGTGAAAAAAAGAATAAGAGCTTCAAAGTCATATGTTTGTAAGCTTGCAGCGGATGACTTGGCTACACTGGTCATGCATCCAAGGATAGGTAGCTACACTGGTTACCGTCCATTCTCTTCTCCATCCCCTCCTCTTCAGCTGGTTGTACTTGAACTTAGAAGGGAATATCCCCGCTCCTAGAGGAAGGAGTTGCTAGACCGGGGGATTAGAGTTACCTTGTTGAGAGAGGCTTTTTCTTTGCTACTTTTGAGATGAGGAGCTATATTTCACTTACACCGTACAAGTAAGAATTCATAGTCATAAGAATTTGTGTATGTAGACTTGTTCTGATCTGACTGTTGAGGAGACCTGAATAGGAGTCTTGTGGAACTTAGAGGCTGTTAGGTTTTAAATTCATTTCCCATTAAGGTTCCGACACACTAATAATCCAAAGGTCCGACAGAGCTCCATACTACATTTTTATGAAGATAATCTTAAAAGTCAATGTTGTTTTAACTTCTTTCCGTTTTCTTTTCTTTATTTTTGTTTTCACTTATTTTCAAATAAGTGTTTGCTAAGGGACTAGCAAAGGTAAAGTATAGGGGAATGATGAATCCACGAATCATTGCCTTTATTCTTTTTTTAGCTTCATTTCCATAGTCAAACACTTGTAAATACTCACTAATCATGAATTTACCACTTTGCATGCATTTGTAAAATGTGTATTTTAACACTTTTTGTACATAATAAAATAATAAAGAAGAAAAGAAAAAGAAAAGAAAATGAAGGATGAATTTATGCAATAAATGCAGACTGACCTGAACCTTGAGAGAAGGTCAAGACTTGACCTGATCGATCAGGAATAATGTCGGGGGAGATAGGGTCTTTCATTCAAAAATCCAAAAAATATTTTGTAAATACTCTTCCCTGTATATTTGTATAAAACTTATACTATTTTATTTATACATAAATTGACTTCAAATTAATTATTTTTGTAAACAAAAGTTGTAAATAAAAATGTGTTGTAAATAATAAAAATAATTGCAAAATAAAATAATGTACATATTGCAAATAATTACACTCAGAAAAGGCCGCAAAGCGATAATCGAAGCACCAATTCCGGCTCCAAACGAACTCAACTTGAATAAACTCACTTCCATCATACTCTAAATTAAATTATCTTTCAAATGGCTGTGGTTTCATAATTTGTGGAGTTACGGATAAAAAGTTAGTTTTCTGGGGTGTTTTGTGTTGTTCCATCACTTACATATTTGTATAATGATTCATATTTATTTTTAATGTACATAATAGTAAATCTTATTTTCATTAAAAAAATAAATAAAAAATGTAAATAATTTTTTTGAAATAAGATATAAAAAATTATTTCCTTATTTGTACATGTGTATATTGTATTATATGTACATAATATTTGTATACAACTAATTTCCTTATATAAAAAAATCACACAAAATAAAATATCTAACATTAATTAATTTTATTTAATTATGAAAATTGTATTTAGATTTAATTATTTAATTCATTATTTGATTTTAAAACTTACCTTATATATTAGATATTATTCCATAACTTTAATCGCCACCATTAAGGTGGCTAATTAATTTTTGTGAATTAATTAATTTATTTATTTTATTTAAATCTGAAATTTGTAATTAACTAATTAATTTATTTATTTAATTATTTTTATAATTCCACCAATAAACACCTTCCTTAAGTGTATATACCTTCCTTTTTTATTTTTCTTCTCTTTTTACTGGGCTCCTCCTCCTTCATTATTCATTGATCAAACTTCGGTGGAGATGAGCCCGATCTCCGAGGGCGATCTTATTGAAGAAGGGTGTCCAGCCTCCGAGCCATCCGGTGGCAGCGCGTCAGCCCTCGTCGAGGCCATCACGACATTTCCAAACCCCGAGGCTAGATCAATTTTATTTCTCGTCTTTTTCCCGTATATAAATCGTAAATCTTATTTTCGCTTCGATTTTATTAAACTTTAGGTATCAAAATCCCAACAAAATTTTCCACCGCCTATTTTCGATCCGACACCAGAATTTCCATCTCATTTTCATGTCCCCCCATTTTCACGTTCTACCCCACATAATCTATCACCTTCGCTCACACACGGTGACCGGAGCCACAGATCCATTCTTCTGCATAGTAAGATCTGACCCATTCACCGATCCCATTTGTTTATAAATAAATAAATAAAATATATAATTGTTTTTTCTATTTTTCTAATATCTTTTATGCAGGAAAATAAAATAACATAATTTTTTTAAAAAACTATTTTTGCACCTATTTACATTTTCTGTTTCAAAAAAATTATAAAAATTTTTCTTTCATTTAATGTCTGTGTACATATAAGAAAAAGACAAAAAAGAAATAAAACATAAGAAACTCTGCAGCAGCGGCCGTTCTCCAGCCCAAGCCGCGCGAGCCCCGCCGCGGCACCGCTGGCCCCTCCACGCCACCGACAACTTCCGCGCGGCGGCCAGCCATCGGTCGCGCAACATCGCGCCTCCAACAAGCACGACCATTCTGCGTGATGCCACCGTTTCATCCAGCCCTTCGCCCACGCACGCGTGAGCCTGCCGATCGGCCGCGTGCCTCGCCACACGGCCTCCAGCAAGCGCGACGCTCCCCCACGCTGCACCTCGGCCACTCCGCCCTCCACCGACCTTCGCTCGCCAGCTCCCCGCGCCCCCATCCGTTGGCGCCTCCTGCGTCGCCCCGCTGCGTCGCTTATCGTGGCCTCCCGCCTCTGTCTTCACCGGCGCCTGCGCTCCTCCCCCACACCCCAAGCCACGTGGGCGGCGACACTTGCCCCCTATTGTTGGTTAAAAGAAAAAAAGATGAAAGGCCAAAGCACATGAATCGCTTTGGTGATTTTTAAATAAAAAATCTGGAATTTTTCGATGAAGCCCCTAGGGCTTTCGAAAATTGCAAACCAGTCCCCACAAGCTATCAAGTCATGTGCGCCGCACTCACCTATTGGGTAAATTTCAATTTCTTCCTATAACTTAATTATTGTTATATTTTTGTGCAAGAACTTCTAATATTTACATTCTGGTCCCTATGTATCAGACCTTTAATTTGCATGCTCTTTTTGATCAAAATAAATGTTTCTATTATTCCAAAAATTCTCAAAAAATCGTGTATGTCTCTAATTTAGTGTTTTTCATTGTATAAATTTTTCATTGCATTTTGTTGCTATTTAATATATTTAAAAATTTAAAAACAGTGTCTTTTTGCTTGCCCGAAATTAGAAAAATCATAAAAATTCAAAAATTTGCCTAAAATTTCTAAAAACATTACTGTAGGTTGATGAATCTCAGATTCATCACTCTAATTCTTATTTATTAAGCTCAATTCCCTCAAAACCATCAGCATTTCTGCATTTATTTTGCATAATTAGCATTGACGCATGCTCTCATAAGAATGGCATTTTATCCATCATTTTTGCACAAAATAAGAAGCCAAAAAAATCCAAGCCAAAAATGACCTGTAAATAGCCTAATTTCCCGGATTTTTAACTCCTTCATGCTAATTCTGAATGACACAAAACCACCTCTACTGTGTACATATCACTAACAAGAATAAATGAAAAATACAAAAAAATCACTCACCCTGTTAAATGGACCAAAAACCCAAACCCTAGTTTCAGAATTTTCGGACTAGAAGCCGCATATCTTCTCCATCCAGTGTCGGATTTGATCCTACTCACTTTTGAACTAATGCACATTCAATTACCTTCAAAACAAGACCAAGTTCAAGTGAATCGGAGCTCGTATGTGAAAGTTGGATTTTTGGGCCTCTTTTGTACATTGTGTAATTGAGCTATTTTGGACCCGATATTTTATGTACATATTTTCTTAATTAATAAAATTCCAAAAAAATAGATTTAGATGTATTTTATTTATCTTTTATTTCTCCATATTTTTCGGATTTTGTATCTGGTTTAAAAATGACAAAAAAATTAGAAAACCCAAAAATCTAGGTATTCTATGTATATGGGATACCCCAAAAATATCACTTCATGCATTTGATCGATTTTGGCTTTGATATCTTCATGAAAGTTGTAGATCTCATCGAGTCGAGCGTTTTCGTGAAGGAACTTTTTCGACCCGAGGTCGTTTACTATTTCTTTTTGATTTTAGAAAATATTTTATCTTCGATTTTTCTAGTGCTGACACGTGGCAGCCCCTGAGGCCGCCACGTGTCAACGGTTTTTAGGCCTCTTTTTATTCGTTTTTATAAAAAAATAATTAAATAACCGCACGTGCATCGCACGTGCCCCCAGGCACATGCTCCACACACGCCCCGTCCTCACCCCTTCGGCCACCACATGGCTCATCCGGCCGATCAGACGGCCCGCCTTCGTCTTCAACCTCCAAATCCTCCGCCGCCTCTTCCCTTTCGTCTTCACGCCGCCCCGCGTATTCCGCCAATAGTTAATCACCTCCGCCTTTGACCCCGCCTTTGACCCCACTATCCTCGCAACCGCCAAACTGCCCCGCTGCCTTCGCAACCTCTCTCCATCGCCAGCCCCGTCCCTTACGACATATAAAAGACCTCGCCATCCCCCGGTCCAACCCATCCGCCGTTCGACTAGAGGTTCCCCCATCGGAAGTGACAGCCCATTGCTCCCTCATCGACGAGATCCGAAGTTTTCAACTTCATCGCAGCCCACCTCCTCCAGGCGCTGCTCCAGCTCTGGTGTGAACTTCGCTGTTGAGCCTCGTCTCCAGGTATCTCCTCCTCCATATTCCTCGGCATCACAATCCCATCTTCGATCACCTCTCTCCCCCCTCGATCATCATCACCTCCGACGACCACGGCCACCATCTGCTACGGTCGCCTCCAGCTTTTCCTTCGCCGCCGTCATCATCGACTCCATCGGCCTCCACCATCAGCACGCCTCAACCGAGCTCTGACCCTCCAACAACGCTCATCTGCATCATCACCTTGCTGCACCGACCGACATCGACCACCGTCGACAAACTCCAGTGTCTTCCCCGCCTACTTCATCAACAACGCTTCATCACCTCCGCACATCAACGACCGTCTTCTCCGACGTGCTTCAACGCAATGATTCTTCTCTGCCCTGACGTCCCCTGGCCATGTGTCGGCCATGGACGGCCCTCCTCGTCCGCCTCACCATCACCCCTCGCCGGTCGGTTGGGCCGAGACCCCAACACGTGCTAGGCACGTACGGGGGGGGGGGGACGTCAACAAGCGAGAGCCTAGCCCAGGGGTCACGTGCTGCGCACGTGCCCCTTGGGCAAATTGCAAGGGGACCCCCCGTCCTCCTCCTTATCGCACTTCAGTCGCCCCAACCAGAGGGCACGTGCTGCGCACGTGCTCCTCTGGCAATTTTGCAGTGATGCCCCCATATTATTGGTATTTACATTTCCGCCTCCTGCGTTCTTTTTATATTTATTTTATTTAAATATTGCATCTATACCCTTGTGTTCCCCATTACCTTTAGACCTCTACATGACTCTGTTTTATTATTCCAAAAATTGCATAATGTTCCTCACTTAATTCTCTACATTTTGACATATTGTAAATATTTTTGTGATTAGTGGTTAATTAATAATTAATTATTCTTTGTAAATTTTCATATTTTGCCCAGTCTGTGCTCTTAATTTTGTAGTTAATTAACCATTGCTCTAAAATTTCCCCAAAAATCACATATTGTAGTGTTAATTGTGTTGACATTGTGCCCAAAAAGATTTGCATTTGCATGCATACATTGCTCTGTAAAAATCATTTTGTATATTTCAGTATTTAATTTTTAATAGGTATTAAACCCTACGTTTTCGTGGTTTAGGATTATTCTGCGATCAATCACCTAGTGATAGATCTTGGATAATTTTATCTCCTGAAAATAAGTAGTTTTAATATTTATTATAATTAAATATTGAAAATCATTCTGTTTGCATTTAAAAATTCATAAAAAACTCATATTGCATTCAAAAATTCCAAAACAATTACAGTACATTCATTTTGTCATAATTATCTTCTCGGCCATGTTTCATATTTTTCGGACATCGTTTGAATGTAATTTGCATTTTAGTCCCTAAAATAGGCCAAAATTGCAGCTTGCATCCCTTATTTGCATTAAAAATTCCAAAAAAAGACCGCCTCGAAAACCGTGCATGAATCTTGATAGACATAATTCCAGGTTGTTCCTTTGCCTCCTTGTGATCGACCTTGGGACTTGCCCAAGTAAAATAAACATAAAACCACTTGATTAAAATCGACAAATAATTTTTGTAGTTATTTCTTGACCAATTCCGATCGCCGCCTACAACGAACGACAAACCATAATTTTGGCATGAAAAAAATAAAAACATCTATTTACACATGCGATTTTCGGATCCGTCAGATGGCGTCGTTGCTGGTGAGGCAAACGGCTTAGTTTTGTGTTTTGAAAATTTTTGTTTAGTTTTCCGCATTCGGGTAGTCTGACCACCGAATTTTTCACTGTAAATTCTATTTTATTTCCTGCATTTATTTTTCAGCATTTATTTTTCTTATTTTATTTTGATTATTTTCTGATTCACACTCTTACACAAATCTCTCTTATTTTTCTTGTGAGGTACCCGGCATACATGGAGGGGTTTTTCAAGAAACCAACACATCTTCACCAACTTCTGAAAAGCCGCAATTAATTTAAGATTGAGTCGAGTCGTGAGAGAGCGTAAAGTCTAGGTTTTTAATTTCTGTAATTTTAGTTTTGTAATTAATTGCTCATTTACAACGATGTCCGTTTGGACTCTCGCGTATGTAAAAAGACTGAACTTTTATGTAGTGTGTCGTAGCCTGTTTCACTCTCCGATGAGGGTGGGGCCCGACTTGAGTGGCGATTAGGATAGACCTGCACATACGGCTCTCAGAGCATTTATATTTTTGATTGTGCTCGTAGGATCTTAAGCCACACTGCACATTAACTGAGACGCACATATATCCTTCAGTTTAGCCAAAATTTAACTCAATTCTTTCCCGCTAATAGAACTTTCTGCTTAGGTGCGGTTTTTCATTGGCTTGCATTCATTTAGAGTAATTTTTCAATTCTGTCTAGCATCCCACATGGAGATTGCGAGGATTCACTGTAAGTCTTCTAATTGAGCATTCATCATAGTTTTCCGCGTGCATCAACTTTTCTCGAATTTCTCCCTCTTATTTTATCACATAATTCTAAAGGAAATTGGGACTGGACGGTAGACGTATATTTGTTCTCATTTAAATTCTTCAGTGATCACCTAATTAAAATTGGGACTGCTAAATATAGCCGATCTTAAGAACCCATAAAATCAAGAATTTTTGCGGGAGAGCAACCCCGTCATTGTTTGGTTTGCTTGAGCGAGAGAGCGACCCACACACTAGGATAGAACCACAGCCTAATTCTTTTCAGACTACTATCTTGGGTTAGTCTTTCTCTAGTGAGGATCTCTCCAGTAGCCGGTAAAGCGACCCGTGACATCCTTAACAGATTGAGTTGATCGGGTAGCCGGTAAACGGTCCGCAGTTCATACTGGCTGGGAAAGATCTAATTCGGGATAGGCCAGTCTCCTGAGAGCATTGGGTTCCTAATAGCTCGCTTTAACCGCTCTGATATATCGTATTATCACCAAACTCTAAAATTGACAAGATAATTGACCAAACCTTCACGGTCTTCACTGAGTGAGTTGCTGGTACAACCCTTGTATTGTGTTTGGATTGTGTGTAGAAAATAGATAATCAACGAATACTGCACACTTGTGCCTAGATCATGAACCATAAACCTCTTGCTAATCCTTTTGAATTGGGAATGGAAAATTATGGTAATTCTTGTTCGGACTCCGCGAACCCTTCTCTGACCACCACAAATTTTCCAATCTCAAATGTTCTGAGGCACTCTGACTCAGGATAACCTCAGGTTCATGGACACCCTTCCCTGAATCCTACTCTCATGATTCTCTCAGCTTCCAAGAGGGAAGAACCCACACTATCTCTCTCTCACCAAAGCATATCAAAGAAAACTCCCATCTCATTGATTTCTCAAATTCTTTCTACTCTATTAACTCAAACCCCTTCTATTTATGAAGGTGAAGAAGAAGAAATGCCTCCCAAGTTGCCTTCCAGAAAGGAACCAGGAGAAGAACATAATGAAGACCTAATACAGATGATTTTTGCAAGACTGGCTGCCTCTGAGCAGCAACAACAGTTACTGAGGGAGCAGCTAGATTAGTTGAATGCTGGGGAAGAACTGCCAATGGAAGCCGCATACAACCTGGACAGTACAGAGTGAGGAATTATTTGCAGCCACCTCAGCCAGAGATAAACTATGAACGGAAGCCACATTTCATAAGTCAATTACCATAATTTCATGGTAATACGACTGAAGAGCCATATTAATTCTTGCGAGAATTGGAGCTGATATGTTCTAATCTGAGGCACCCACAAGTCAGCCAGTACTACATTCATCTCACTGCACTACCTTTCTTCTTGAAAGGGAAGGCATATTACTGGGTGAAGAACTTAGGAGTGACTGCGACTACTTATGAGAGGTTCAAAAACTTGTTTTTGAAGAAATTCTACCCTTTGAGTCGGACCAACCAAATGAGGACCCGCATCACCAACTTCTCTCAGATGCCCAATGAACCACTATGTGAGGCTTGGGATAGGTTTAAAGACCTTCTACAGAAATGTCCCAGCCATGATTTGGATAATAACATCCTAGTTCAGTCACTCTACTCTGGCCTCAACCATGAGACTCAAGGGTTCGTTAGCGCTGCCTGCGAAGGGAATTATACATCACATGGAGCTGAGACCGTCTAGAAGGTACTAGAGCAGATAGCAAAGACAAGCTGTTCATAGATCACTAGTAGAGTCTACAATGATTCTTTGAACACCTTCGAAGCCAAAGGAGGAAAGCAAACTGTCGCAGAGATAACAGAGGATTTGATTCGAATCATGAACATTATCGCCAATAAATTGACCGTGGTGGATCAAATTCATAAGAGAATGAACGACATCGATAGCAGGATTTCCCAATTCCCAAAGTAGATGGAGGAGCTCACCGAGAAGGTATCCAAGATGGGGATGCCTATTGCACCTACTGTCCCGATCTATCATGTGCATCATGTCCAGGAATAACCAGGAGCATAACAACAGCAACCGTGGGCTCAGGACCAATCCTATGCCCAACCTTCCCGCTAACCACCCCCACCGGCCGAGACAGTCCAAGAAGCCCCGCCTCTGACATTCGAAGTAAATGGCATTTGGTACACATAAGACACTACCTGACAGGGTAATATGGGGGACCGTCAGCCTTATCAACGTCCGCGCACTTTCTATAATGTCGTATTTTCTCCACAGCACACTCAGAACACTGCATCTTTCCAGCATCCGAAGCAGCAACAACCCTACAATCGCCAGAACCAACCTCAGCAATACCGTCAGCAATATCAAGCTCCTAGACAATCAGCTCAATCATCCAATCCTCCAGAAGAATCGATCGATATCCAGAGATAAATGCTTGAAGAGTTTCGCAACTTCCGAAATGAGCTGCACGATCTACGGGTTGATGTCAATCGCTTGTCCCGTTGGAAGGATGAGCAGACAGCCCCAGCCACAACCATTCCCGCCCAAGTTCAAGCTAACCCCAATAGCTTGAACAAATTTCAATCATCTCAACACAATGTCCAGGTATACTATTCAGATTTTCCCACATCTGAACATGAGAATCCTTTCATTTGACAAAATCAATGCCATGCCACTCAGGAGCGGAAGGATCGTGGTCGTACCTGACCGGGCAAGGGAATCAGACCATGAAGACTCGGAAAATCAACCGGAGGATGTTTCCGAGGAGGAAGAAGGACGCCTGAAGATCCCAACGCAAGATAAAGGGAAAGCATCTATGGAGTCTGCAGAGGACCTTGAACCTCTAGTTGCTGCAAAAATACCTTTGTCAACTTTCCAACAACCTGATTTTGATTAAAAAAAATATCTTATGATTGTAATAAGAACTCCAAGTCTAATAAAGATGCTCTTATTTATGATTCTGGCTCTCTATCTCCTATCTCAAATGCTTCCATTCCTTTCCACCATGATCTCAAGAAAGGAAAACAAAAGAAAAACATTTAGGATGACCCAGTGATGGAAATATTCTGCCAGCAAAATATCACAGTCAAAGTACCCTTAGATTAGTATGTGACCGGTAATCCAGCCTTTCAGAAGTACTTGAAGGCGAAGTGCACTCCCACCAGGTTTCGTACAAAGAAAACAAGTCAATTTGTGGAGACTCATATCTTGACAGTTGCCACTACCAAATGTGTCAAAAATCAGCATTTGCCAAGAAAGAAAAGGGATATGAGTGCCCATTATGTAGAGAGTCGAATTGGCGGCATTGCGTTCGCACGCACACTTCTCGACAATGGTTCTTCCATAAATCTTCTACCCTTAGCCTTATATTATAGATTGGAGTTATGCCCTCTCAAGAAATCATTATCTTTACTCCAATTTGCTGATAAATCCACTAAAAGGCCTAAGGGAGAAGTGAAAATTGTTATCATCATGATCGAGGGTACGAAATACAAAGCGGACTTCACTGTCCTTGATATGGAGACCCCGAATCATTGGAAGGAGTCACAAATCATTCTTGGAAGACCATTCCTAAGAACCGCCAAAGCTGTATTCGATTACGGCACCGGAATGATGAAGTTCCGTTCCCCAGGCAGAGAAGTAGACTTGGAGATGAAACAAACAAAGTGGCAAAGGCCAGACTCCGAATCCACCATCGAATATGCCGAAACGTCGGAATGCAATCTCCTCAGCACTACTGGGCCGTGGGACCAACTGCCAGACATGCAGATTGAAAGCACATCCTCAGAAGAAGAAACAATGCACAGTGCAGTTTGTGAGATATTGCCAAACATATCTAGTCACCCAGATCACTACAGTCTTGATGACACAGAAATCCTTTCAGATTTGTCAGTACCATCATCTTCGAGACAATCAAGAAATATCGATGACGAGTCAAACACGACTTTGGCCGAGTTACCGCATTACTTTAGTGATTCGACTCAGCTTTCTTTGGAATTGGTAGCTAGCACATCACAGAGTGATTCACCACCAACCGATACTGAGCCAGATGCAAAAGTCATTCAGCCAGACTTGATCGATGATTCAGAATTGCCAGAGCTGAAGTCACTACCTTCCACACTGAAGTATGCATTTCTAAATTGACCCAAAGAAAAATTCCTTGTAATCATTTGCTCATCATTAACCGTGGACCAGGAATCCAGACTACTCAAAGTCCTTGAGCGAAATCGAAAAGCCATAGGTTGGACTATGTCGGATTTCGTAGGAATAAACCCCGCTCTCTGCTCGCACCAAATTTTTGTTGAGGATAATGCAAGGCCTTCCCGTGAATTTCAGAGAAGATTAAACCCCAATCTTCGGGAAGTAGTGAAGAAAGAGATAGAGAAATGGTGTAAAGCAGGATTTATATACCCCATTTCTGACTCCAAGTGGGTGGCCCCCCTTCATGTCATCCCGAATAAGTCGGGAATCCATATGGTCATCAACGAGGAGGGGGTAGAGATCGCGACCCGAGTACCCACGTCGTGGCACGTCTGTGTCAATTACAGGTGCCTGAATGTTGCGACCAGGAAAGATTACTTTCCACTACCATTTATTGGTCAAATCTTTGAGAGACTTGTAGAGAAAGCATTCTTCTGTTTTCTTGATGGGTACTCTGGCTACAATAAAGTAGCTATCGCTCCCGAGGATCAGGAAAAGACCATGTTCACATGTTTCTTCGATACATACGCATTCAAGCGCATGCCATTTGGGCTTTGCAATGCCTCAGGCACATTTCAGCAGTGCATGATTGCCGTATTTGCCGAAATAGTTGGTGATTTCCTGCAAGACTTCATGGATGACTTCTCGGTTCATGGTGATTCATTTGATACATGTTTAGCGCACTTGGACCGAGTCCTCTAGAGATGCAGGGAGGTTAATTTGGTACTCTCTTGGGAGAAAAGTCACTTTATGGTGACTGAAGGTATCATGTTGGGGCACGTCATCTCCAAAAAGGGAACGGAGGTCAACCCTGCCAAGGCAGATGTGATCAAGAAACTTGAGCCACCAACCAACGTCAAGTCAGTGAGATCGTTCTTAGGGCATGTTGGATTTTATCGAAGGTTTATCCCAGATTTTTCAAAGATCGCCCGACCACTGACTGAGCTCTTAGGAAAAGATACCGAGTTTATTGTAAATCACAGGTGTCTAGAGGCCTTCGAGCTCCTGAAAAAGAAAATATGTGAATCGTCGATATTACAAGTTCCTGACTGGTGTCTTCCCTTCGAGATCATGACTGATGCATCAGATTTTTCTATCGGAGCGATACTTGGACAAAGAAGAGATGTAATTCCTTATGCGATTCACTACGTGAGCAAAGTAATGGATCCTACACAGAGAAATTATACAGTAACTGAAAAGGAAATGCTCGGGTTGTTTGGGCCGTTGAAAAATTCAGATCATACATATTGGGCACCAAGGTGACAATTTTCACAGATCATATGGCAACTAGATATCTCATGGATAAGAAGGATTCCAAGGCACGACTTTTGAGATGGATCTTGTTAATCGAGGAGTTTAATTTGGAGATCAAGGATAAACCTGGAATAAAGAATGTTGTTGCTGATCACCTTTCCCGAATCGAGCAAAACAATTATCCTGTCACTGGACCAATTAAGGAGACTTTTCCAGACGAATCAGTTTGCGTTATTGATTCAACCCCGTGATATTCTGACATAGTGAACTATCTTGTCTCCAAGAAGGTTCCCTTTGGTTGGATCAAAAGAATGATTGATCGATTAAAGTCAGATTCGAGAAAATACCATTGGGATGATTCTTTCCCTTTTTTATGAAGGATCGGATTGTGTCTGGAGAAGATGTATTCCTCAGGAGGAATATCAGAGTGTCCTCACACATTGTCATTCTCTCGAGGCTGGAGGACACCATTCGAGAAAGAGAGCCGTGCACAAGGTACTCCAACGTGGATTTTACTGGCGGACCCTATTTCAGGATGCGAATGAATTTGTACGGTCATGCTTGATTTGTCAAAGAATGGGAGGGACGGTGGGATACAGAGATGAAATGCCCATGCAACCAATGATTTTCTGTGATGTTTTCGATGCATGGGGGATTTGATTTTATGGGTACCTTTCCCAAAAGCACTGGATTTGAGTACATCTTGTTAGCGATTGACTATTTATCAAGATGGGTAGAGGCTATTCCATACAGAACCACAGATAGCAAAGTCGTCTGTAAGTTTATCAAGGATAATATCATTGCGAGGTTCGGGATATAAAAAGTTTTGATTTCTGATGGAGGTAGCCACTTTGTGAACAGAGAGATGAGATCTTTGGCTAAGGAGTACGAATTTGAGCATAGAATAGCCAACCCATATCATCCACAATCTAATGGCATGGCAGAGGTTTCTAATAGAGAGGTGAAGGGTATTCTTCAGAAGTTCGTTCGTCCAGATAGGAAGAATTGGTCGAAACTGTTGGACCAAGTTCTATGGACCTATAGGACAGCCTATAAGACTCCACTCGGTACTTCACCTTTTAGGATGATCTATGGCAAGCCATGCCATCTACCTGCATAATTGATTCACAAATCAGAATGGGCGATCAAAAAGTTGAATTGGAGTTGACACCTTGGGAAACTATGTCGAGACTTAAATCTGAATGAGTTAATTGAAATCCGAAATCGAGCATATGACAACAGTGTGATTTATAAGGACAAGGTCAAGAGATGGCATGATAGACACATTCGAGATAAAACCTTTGTCCTTGGGCAGAAAGTGTGGTTGTTTAATGCTCGGTTGAAGATTTTTCATCGGAAATTAAAATCAAAATGGACGGGTCCCTACATTGTCATCGACATGCATACCAATGGAAGCGTGGATATTGCCAAACTCAAAGATGATGCACAACCTTTCGCAGTAAACAGACAATTGCTAAAGCCTTATATTGAATCACACAAAGAGCAGACAGTTCAAGTTGAGGTCATCTACTTTACGCAGAATGAGGACATTGAAGATTTATCAGATCATTCCCACTCTCCCTCCTGACCACATAGGTCTTCGTGTACAGCTTCTTCCTCTAATTAGGCCAAGGCCTAAGTATAGGAGGGGACCGATGCCATCTGTATATACCATCCTTCTCATTCTCCCAATCACTCCACTTCCACCCTTCTTCTATACTTAGGCTGACCAAAGCCTAAGTATAGGGGGAACCGACATCCACCTATATATACTCTCCTCATATCCCGACCGCTTCATTTTTCTTTTTGTTCTTTTTTCCACTCCCTTATGCTTAGCTCGAGCTATGTCTTCTTTCCACTTCTTGTGCTCTGAGGACACAACACTCGCTAAGTATAGGGGGGTCTGTGTTTATACTTCGTATATATTTTACCCATATCTCGTACTTTCGCGTAAGTCTATATGTATTTACGGGGTGGGTAATCTTTGAAAAAAAAGTGTTTGCATTTCACACACCTGCACTTCATCCAACATCGCATTCATTTGCATTTGTGAAAAGTCATTGGGTTTTGAACCGAGTTATGAGTAGAAACCGAGAGTGGTCTGGACTTGACCTTAATCCACCTAATTTTCAGAGGAACTTCACCGAGAAATAGGATTTTAAGAGCTTCAGGTCTTTTTACTTAATTCTTTAAGTTCCACATGACAATGTACAACGTTTGACTCTTAGTGTCTAACCTGGTCTCCTCATTCTGGGTACAACTCTACAATAGGGAATTAATTTGTACTCTCTCACTATGCACTTAGCTCAACTCAGACGGGATGTTGGAAGACTGTGTGAGTCTCTTTTTTGGTAATGTGGAAATCTAAAGACCGGAGTACGGGTTGAAATAAATCTTCAGTAAAGGGATGGATGGCTAGGCACAATTTTTTCTAAGACCCCAAAAAATGTATGGAACAAAAAGATTCTATATCCGTAGGGGCACAACAAGATCCAAGCAGAATCATCAAAAATTCCAAATACAAAGAAGCAACTACCAAATAAAATCCGACCAAAAAGGTCCAAGCTTCAAGAAACCTGCAGATCTTGGTGGAGACTCGGTTACACTGGCCATCTTCACAAGGAGAGGTGACTACACTGGCCACCCTCCAGTTCTTTTCCCCTTCTTCTATCTTCTCCCCCAATTCGATTGTGAACACAGCGCGACAGACCTTAGTAGGAAATACCTGACTCCCCGAGGACGAGTTACTGGAGAGGAGAGGAGCATGGTAGTCCGGTATTCTGGATGGGAAGAGCTAAAACCCTTCACACACATGAGTCGATTGTTCAATGTTCATAGGGTATACTTTGGGAAGAGGATTGATCTAAGATGACTTCTGAGCCGAAACTGTGACAATGATATGTAGAACTTAAGGGATGTTGATTTTAAAATTCTAAGTCTCACAGAAGTTCCGCCACAATATTAATCCAAAGGTCGAGTCCATTTCAGTTTCACCTTCAGCTCATGGTCTAGGTATGGAACCCAATCTCATTTCACCTCATGGCATTTCTTTTTGATGCTTAGGGACGAGCATGGATTAAGTATAGGGGGATGATGAATCTCAGATTCATCACTCTAATTCTCATTTATTAAGCTCAATTCCGTCAAAACCTTCAGTATTTTTGCCATTTATTTTGCATAATTAGCATTCATGCATGTTCTCATAAGAATGCCATTTTATCCATCATTTTTGCACAAAATAAGAAGCCAAAAAAATCCAAGCCAAAAATGACCTGTAAATAGCCAAATTTCCCAGATTTTTAACTCCTTCACGCTAACTCCAAATGACATAAAACCACCTCCACTGTGTACATATCACTAACAAGAATAAATGAAAAATACAAAAAAATCACTCACCCTGTTAAGTGGACCAAAAACCCAAACCCTAGTTTCAGGATTTTTGAACTAAAAGCCCCATATCTTCCCCATCTAGTGTTCAATTTGATCCTACTCACTTTTGAACTAATGCACATTCAATTACCTTCAAAACAAGACCAAGCTCAAGTGAATCGAAGCTCGTATGTGAAATTTGGGTTTTTGGGCCTCTTTTGTACATTGTGTAATTGAGCTATTTTTGACCTGATATTTTGTGTACATATTTTCTTAATTAATAAAATTCCAAAAAAAATAGATTTAGATGTATTTTATTTATCTTTGATTTCTCCATATTTTTCCGATTTTTTATCTGGTTTAAAAATGACAAAAAAATTAGAAAACCCAAAAAATCTAGGAATTCTATGTAAATGGGATACCCCAAAAATATCACTTCGTGCATTTGATCGATTTTGGCTTTGATGTCTTCATGAAAGTTGTAGATCTCATAGAGACGAGCATTTTTCGTTAAGGAACTTTTTCGATCCGAGGTTGTTTACTATATCTTTTTGATTTTACAAAATATTTTATCTTCAATTTTTCTGGTGCTGACACGTGGCAGCCCCTGAGGCCACCACGTGTCAGCGGTTTTTAGGCCTCTTTTTATTTGTTTTTATCAAAAAAATTAAATAACCGCACGTGCGTCACACGTGCCCCCAGGCACGTGCTCCGCACGCGCCCCGTCCTCACCCCTTCGGCCGCCACATGGCTCATCTGGGGCCGTCCGATCTCGACCGATCGGACGATCCGCCTTCATCTTCAACCTCCGAATCCTCCACCGCCTCTTCCCTTTCGCCTTCACGTCGCCCTACGTATTCTGCCAACAGCTAATCACCTCCGCCTTTGACCCCGCTATCCTCGCAACCGCCAAACCGCCCCGCCGCCTTCGCAACCTCCCTCCATCGCCAGCCCCGTCCCTTACAACTTATAAAAGACCTCGCCATCTCCGGTCCAACCCATTCGCCGTTCGACCAAAGGTTCCCCCATCGGAAGTGACAGCCCGGTGCTCCCTCATCGGAGAGATCTGGAGTTTTCAACTTCGTCGCAGCCCACCTCCTCCAGGCGCTGCTCCAGTTCCGGCGTGAACTTCGCCGTTGAGCCTCGTCTCCAGGTATCTCCTCCTCCATCTTCCTCGGCATCACAATCCCACCTCTCTCCCCCCCTCGATCATCATCACCTCCGACGACCACCGCCACCATCTGCTACGGTCGCCTCCAGCTCCACCTTCGCCGCCGACATCATCGACTCCATCGGCCTCCACCATCTGCACGCCTCAACCGAGCTCCAACCCTCCAACAACGCTCGTCTGCATCATCACCTTGCTGCACCGACTGACATCGACTGCCGTCGGCAAGCTCCAGTGTCTTCCCTGCCTACTTCATCAACAACGCTTCGTCACCTCCGCGCATCGACGACCGTCTTCTACGACGTGCTTCAACGCAAAGATTCTTCTCTACCCCGATGTCCCCTAGTTGTGTGTCGACTATGGACGGCCCTCCCCGTCCTCCTCACCATCGCCCCTCGCCGGCCGGTTGGGCTGAGACCCCAGTACGTGCTAGGTACATGTGTGGGGGACGTCAACAAGCAAGAGCCCAGCCCAGGGGTCATGTGCTGCGCACGTGCCTCTTGGGCAAATTACAAGGGGACCCACAGTCTTCCTCCTAATCGCACTTTAGCCGTCGTCAACCAGAGAGCACGTGCTGCACACGTGCCCCTTTGGCAATTTTACAGTGATGCCCCCCATATTATTGGTATTTACATTTCCGTCCCCCTGCATTCTTTTTATATTTATTTTATTTAAATATTGCATTTGTACCCATGTGTTCCCCATTACTTTTAGACCTCTACATGACACTGCTTTATTATTCCAAAAATTGCATAATGTTTCTCACTTAATTCTCTACATTTTAATATAGTGTGGACATTTTTGTGATCAGTGGTTAATTAATAATTAATTATTATGTGGAAATTTTCATATTTTGCCCAGTCTGTGCTCTTAATTTTGTAGTTGATTAAACATTGCTCTAAAAATTCCCCAAAAATCATATATTGTAGTGTTAATTATGCTTGACATTGTGCCCAAAAGAATTTGCATTTGCATGCATACATTGCTATGTAAATATCATTTTGCATATTTTGGTATTTAATTTTTAATAGGTATTAAACCCTACATTTTCGGGGTTTAGGATTTTTCTGAGATCAATCACCTAGTGATAGATCTTGGATAATTTTATCTCCTGAAAATAAGTAGGTTTAATATTTATTATAATTAAATATTGAAAATCATTCTATTTGCATTTAAAAATTCATAAAAAATTCGTATTGCATCCAAAAATTCCAAAAAAATACAGTACATTCATTTTTTCATATTATCTTCTCGGCCAAGTTTCATATTTTTCGGACATCGTTTGAACGTAATTTGCATTTTAGTCCCTAAAATAGGCCAAAATTGCATCTTGCATCCCTTATTTGCATTAAAAATTCCAAAAAAAGACCACCTTGAAAACCGTGCACGAATCTTGATAGACATAATTCTAGGTTGTTCCTTTGCCTCCTTGTGATCGACCTTGGGACTTTCCCAAGTAAAATAAACATAAAACCACTTGATTAAAATTGACAAATAATTTTTGTGGTTATTTCTTGACCGATTCCGATTGCCGCCTACAACGAACGACAAACCATAATTTTGGCACGTACAAAATAAAAACATCTCTCTACACGTGCGATTTTCGGATCCGTCATAGGTGTGTTTTTATGTTCTTTAATTTCTACCCAATTTTTTGTATAGATCATTTCTAAAACTCCAAACAAGTGCGAAAAATGAAAAATCTATAAAATTTGTATAAAATTGTAGGAAAATCTAAAAAAACTGATTCTAGTCTCTGTTTGTAGATATTTAGTTGTAGTTTAGCTAAAAATAACTTCCAGGAATATTAGTCACTTAAAGTATTTTTAAGTTGCAAAATAATCTCGGATGTGCGTTGTTTCCTTTATTTTCTACTATTATATTTTTATAAAATCACAAAAACATCAGAAAAATTTGAAAAAATATAAAATAATTTAAAATATATAAAACACAAAAAGATTTTTTTCATAATTTTCTGGATATTTTTTACTATTCTAAAAAATTCAAAAAGAGTGTGGTGTGAGTGCTTTATTCCTTTGTCTTATTTTAAAAATAAAATAAAAATAATAATTCAAAAACCACTAAAAATCATCTTGGAAATATGACTACATAGTTTTTTTAATCGTTCTTTTCGCCCTCGGTCGCTATACCAGGTAAATAGAATAGCGAAATCGCTTACATTTACATTTGCTTGTCATTGATTTATTTTTCTTATGTGGTTAAAAACAATTTTTTCTCCTTGACCGAATCGATTGGTTGAGAACAACGACCATTGTTTAATTTATCCCATCTTAACGTATCGAAATCCGCATCATCACTACCCAATCTGTCCAATCTGCTAAGGAATTCCCAGACCGATTACCGGCTACCCGGTGAAATCCTCACTGGAGAACAACTTGCTACAAGGCCAGTAGTATGAAAGGAGTTCAGGTGTAGTTCTATCCTAGTGTGCGGTCACTCTCGCGCTGCAGATAAATCAAACAAGGAGGGGGTTGCTCTCCCAAAATAATGAAGTGAATCGGTTACGTTTTCATTTTAATGGTCAAGTTCAATTAACAGTGCTATTTTTTTATTTTTGATTTTCTCTTTTTTTTGGATATTTTTTAATGAAATGACTAACGAGATTTTTGATTTCCTTTTTTTCTATATCTATAAAACAGAGAGGAAAAACGGAAAAGCCAATGTGCGAGAAAATATGGATGCAAATGCTAGAGATAGAGGTGCATACCTGACTCCAGCACTCTTCATGCAATATGATCCGCACAGAAAAATTAAACTACTCTATATGAATGCAATGCGAGAAGCGTCCTAAACAAGAACTTCCATTATCGTGAAGCACAGATTTATTTATCTAAGTCCAAGCGAGTTCTTTAGGAACAAAAATTCTATTAAGGCTTTGGACATAATGCTACATGGCTCAATCAAATAGATTCCTAAATCTAAGTTCTCAAGTACCAAAAAATCCATGTGAAACAAATAAAAAATAAAAGTGAGAAAACAAAACACGGTGAGGTCCCCCAAGTGTACCGATACTTGGCTCCAATAGAGTCCAAATGTCCAGAATAATCCTAAATTATTTCAAATATTCACTAAAATTAATTCTCTAAATAAAATAACTGCTCTCTGGCTCTTCTGTTCCTCCTCCTGTGCTGGACCTTCTAAAGAATTCGAATCGTATGCCGGCGGTTCCTCGCACATAATGTGAAATAAGAGATGGTCAGAGAAAAATTATAATAAATAGAGATAAAAATAAAATAAAACTGAAAAATGACTACAAAGCCATGCTCCCCGGCAACAGTGCCATTCTAATGACATGCCTGGCAACTCGAGTTAAGTATGCAAATAATCAAGGGTCATTGTGACCTAAATCACGAAGTGTAATCAATGAGAAAAATATATAAAACCACTTTAAAAAAATCAATCAATGAAAAGTAATGTAAGTGGTCTTAGCTATTTATTTACCCGGTATAGCGACCAGGGTCGAACATAAGGAGCACGATTGAAGAACTCGGTAGTCAAATTTTAAAGTAAAATAAAATGAACTTTTAGTGGTTTTTAATTTTTATTTTTTTAATTTTCAAAAAAGGAACAATATGCACAAGAAAAGAAATACATACACCACACTTTTTTGTATTTTTCAAAATAACCAGAAATGCTCAGAAAATTCCAAAGACAATATTTTTGGGTTTTATAATTTTTAAAATATTTTTTGATAATTTTTCCAAGTTTTTTCTGATATTTTTGTGATTTTATAAAAATCAAACAGTGGCAAAAAAAGATAAACAATGCACAACATGGAGTAATTTGCAACTTAAAAATACTTGAAGTGCCCAAAATTCCTGGGAATTATTTTTTTTTCTTTAAAAATATAGACAAATATCTATATGCAGGGACTGAGATCAAAATTTTTTGATTTTTCTAGAATTTTATATAAATTTTCTTAATTTTTTTGATATTTTGCTATTTTTAGGGGTTTTGAAAATAATTAATGTGTGAACCTTGGACAGAAAATAAAAGACAATAAAAACACCTAATCTATTTTTTTGGAATTTTTAGATCAATATTTGAATTTTTATGAATTTTTCAAACGTCAGGTAGAGAAAATGACATTGTTTTTGAATTATTTAAAATATCAATAAAAATAAAGTGCAATGAAATTTATACATAATGAAGAGGAGCACAACCGAGATGTATACAATTTTTTGTAGAATTATTTGACCATGAAAAACACTTATTCAACAAAAGAAAACATGCAAATTAGATGTCTGTAATACAAGTACTGATTTGCAAATAATTAGAGTTTATGTATTAATCTTTCAATTGTCACTTTACGACTTCATCTAAGTGTGGATACTTTTACTCTATACATGGTCTTACTTTGCAATTATTTTTATTATTTACAAAACATTTTGATTTACAATTCCTGTTCAATAAAATATTTAATTTGAGGTCAATTTATGTACAAATGAAATCGTGTAAGTTTTGTACAAATATACAAAGAATAAACTAAATAAATGGAAGAATATTTACAAATTATTTTTGGATTAAATACCCTATCTCCTCCTACTTTATTCCTGGTCGATCAGGTCAAGTCTTGACCTTCTCTCGGGGTTTCTGTCAGTCTGCATTATTTCATAAGTACATTCTATATTTTTCTTTTTCTTTCTTTTTCATTTTCTTTTCTTCTTTATTCTTTTATTTGAATATAAACAATGTTAAAAATGCATATTTAACACATGCATGCTCAATGATAATTTTATGAAATTAGTGGGTATTTACAGGTATTTGACTAAGGAAATAAAGCTAAAATAAAAGAATAAAGGTTATGAATCGTGGATTTATCAATTCCCTCCTTTATCCTATCTCCTGATCTAATGAAACCGAAATCCCACAAACCCTCATGATTCCTAATATTATGTAGGGGTCCATATCACATGCCCACGCATGTGTGTTTGGGCATATTATGGACGAACCCCCTCCACCTTCTAGAAATTACAAGAAAATCCACAAATAAGGTTTAATTTTTGGGAAATCCCCTCCAAGTTGCACAAATTGCATATACATCCTCCAGGATGTCCAAAGTGAAAGCATCCTTTTTTATTTTTATTACATATATGCCCTTGGAACTTTATTTATCTACATCTTGAGCATTACTTATCGGATTTTTACATTCTTTTATAGATTTGAAGCTCTCCTAATTATCTACCATATATAACTTTTGATTATTTATTTTGCATTATTTTTAAATATAAATTAATTGGATGATTTTATGTATTCATTGTGAAATATCTGTTAATTGAACTTGATTTTATTGCTCATCTATTTTCTCATAATAATTATGGAAGCGTCGCAACTTATTTTCCGGAAATTAACTTTGAATTATTTGACTGATTAATCCGTGAAAGAAATTGAGGGGAGGGCTTGTGGACTTGCTTGATTGAGTTGGCATGCTAGGTTCCTACTTGCTTCATTTGCACTACCATCTTGCATTCATTATTCATCATTTAAAACTCATAAAAAGGCATATATTATTTTATTCTCACACATTGAATAACATTATTTCATGCATTAAAATATTTGTCAAATCCATGCATCGTATTTGTTTGAGTTAATTACATCTTTTAAATCTAAAACCCATAAAAATTGCAAAATAAAAAAGAACAAAAAAATATTCTTCTTTTGAAACCCCATTTTTTCTAAAATATTTGAGAGTTAATTCTAGACCATCATATTACCTCCCTGTAATGACATGGGACTTATCAAAGTAAAATAAAATAAATTACGACATTGGAAAAAAATTATCTAATTATTTTCGTGTGGTTTTTGATTGATCGTTATATTTCCGTGCTATAATAAAAATGGCACATTAATAAGGGCACCCGACGGTATTTCAAAATGGTGATGTTTCTATGGAGGTACAAAATTTAAGTTAATTTTTGAATAATTTAGATTTTAGGTTTTCCATCCTCGAGCAGTCTAACTCCGAGATTTCTTATAATCATTTCTTCTATTCATTTTTAGCATTTTTATTCATTTAATTTTTTGTATATATTGGGAATATTTCTAACATTTTATTTTTCTTTTCGTACAAGGCACCCGATGGACTCAGAGCGGCTTTTTCAGAGGCTGATGCAAGTCATAGCAACTGAACGAGGGTAATTATGTGGACCAAACAAGCTGAGGAGGCACAAAGATTTTTTTTATTTAGAGGGAGTGATTTTATTTATTTTTGAAAATAATTTGTAATATCTGCTTATTTCCAATGGTCTTCTTTGAAGACTCATGCTTGTACCCCAATATTGGACAATCTGCCTATCTGACCCATATTTTCTGTGGTGCTTGACGTAGATCTTGGACTGCACATCGACTATTAGAGCTACTAGGATTAATCCATTGCGCTCATAGTTAAATCTACACATTTCACATTGAATAGTTGCATTACACCCAACCCCATCCTTATACACATGTACTTACCTCCAGAATATGAGTGGGTGAGGACGTAGCCTTAAATTTAGAGATAAAAATCACGGACCTGCACCCTAAGTTTCCAGATCCAACTCTTGTGGGTTTGGGAGTTACAAGCGCTCATCTCTGACCATAGAGAGATGTTTTGGATGTGCAAGTCTACTATTCTTTTAGGAGTGTGATATAACTCCGCAACCAAGGCAGATCACTCCTTTGATTGAGGGGTAGTAGAACCACATTTGGGTATCAAGGAGACACATACGTGTTTAACAGATTACAAGATTGCATTGTCACCCAACTTAAAATTGAAAATATAATTCGCTGGACCTTTACAGCCTTCATTATGCTAAGTTAGTGAACTTGGAGTCTGAATTGTGTATTAGATTGTGTGTATGCAAAGAATGCATATTTCATGCCTTTACTCTCTCACCTATTGACTTGAATATTGTGCTCTAATTCGAATATCTTGAAATCCCAAGATGTAAATTTGGAGTGATGTTAGTTCAAACTTCGTAAACACTTCATTGAATGCTCCAAATCTTACGTTTTTCTAGGTCTGTGATGACTCTCTTCATGGATCCCAACGGTTCCTAGATAACCCTCTTCTAGGAAATGAAATCTATCCTATGATGTTAAGGTATGGTCAGACCCAGACCAATCCCCTATTCTCCGCTAGCATCGAGAGTGACCATCTACTCAATGCCTCTAGATCTTTTTATTCAACAATAGCTTACATGAATCTGCTTTTCATTTTCAGTAAGAATGAAAAAAGCAGAGATGCTGCCCAAAATACCACCACTGGAAGATGATGACCAAAATGTTCCCATGCAACAGATATTAACTAGGCTAGAACAGACATAATAGCTGAACCATACCTTGAGAGATGAGGTGAATCATCTGAGAGCCATGGGAGGAGAAGATGATCTAATGAGAGATGCTAAAAACCCCGCAGATAATAAGATGCAGAGCTGGCTTAGGTCGGCACCATCTCAACAAGCATACGACCCAGAGCCTAATTACTTGGTTTTACTCCCCAAATTCAGTGGGAATTAGATAGAACTATTCACATTCCTACAAGAATTTGAAATGATTTGTGATAACTGGAGTAACCCCTAGGTCGGTCAGGATTATATCCAGCTGTGTGCAGTTCCCTTTTCCTTGACAAACAAGGCAATGCACTGGTTGGAAAACTTGGGGACGATAGTGACCACATGAAATCAATTTAAACACTTATTCTTGAAAAAATTCTATCATCTGAATAGAATCGATTAGATGAGAGCCTAGATCATGAGATTCACTCAGTTCTCTCATGAGCCCTTCCAAGCATGGGAGAGATTTAAGGATCTGTTGCAAAAATGTCCCTATCATGAGATAACCAAGCCGGTTCTCGTACATAGCTTATTTGGAGGACTCACCCTTGGGATGCAAGGGTTAGTGAGCACTGCCTGTGGGGGAAATTACCTAAACAAGAATTATGATACCATCTGGAAGATCTTCGAACAGATGGTAGATACTAGTCAGTCACAGACCACATGCAGAGCATTTCACCAAGCCCCTCTTACCCAAGAATCGGCTGAGGGGAGAAAGAGGACCATGCTAGATGTAGAAGAGGACCTGATTCCAAATATGGAAATTTTATTTGATAAACTGACATCTATGTAGCAGATGAGAAAGAAAGTTGACGAACTCCATAAGCTCGCCGAATTAGAAAATCTTGCTAAATTACCAAAAAAGTGGAATAAATAACTGAGAGGATAACTCGATTGAGATTACTTGCCCCTTCCGCACCTCCTTTTCCCATGCGTCAAGTTCACGACATTCAGGAGCATCCGATGCAGGGGCAATACACCGGTCAGGATCAATACCATGTTTAGACATTTCGGTAGACCGAGCCACCAACTGATGTAGTCTATGAGGAGTCTCCAGAGGGGTGGGAGGTCAACGGAGTATGGTACATCAGGGACCCCACCAACTCCACTTTCTCATAACACCAGTTTCGTTTAACACACACCTACCAATAACCGCAATAGAGGAAACAATATCAAAAGAGCCATCAAGTCCAATTATCAGGTCAACCACCATATCGCCAGCCACGACAGAAATCCAGCAGTAGGGACCATCACACAGTTATCAGTACCATAGAGTCAAGAGGTTGGATCATCTAGAGCGAGTACCCCTGTTCTTCATCATATTTTCGATCAACTCCAGAGGATAACCAATGAGATGCATGCCATAAGGGTTGATGTCAATCATGTCTTACACTAGCCGGACGAACATTCTACATCGACGACTATGCTCCCCACCCAAGTTTAGATTGACCCCAACAACCTGAACCAAAGACTGTAGTAATGAACCTGGGATCGGGTATATAATCTAGAACATTCATTTTCTGGACGTGAGATCTTTTCACATGATGATACTCATCATATCTCTCTTTGGAGAAAAAAGACCGTGCAAATACCTGATCTGGCTAAGGATCAAGAGGAGGAGAAATCCGAGTATCTACATGAGAAAGACTTGTAGGAGGAGGAGAACCACCTACATTCAAGTAGGAGGAGGATACATTCGCTAGGACGTGAATTAACTAGAGACGATGTATTCAGACCTCGAGGAGCAGTTGCATCACCAATAGAGTCCCCAAATGTTACTTATGAGCACCATGATAATCTTGAACATAGTCTAGTTTAGAGTCATATCTATGAACATTTTTCTGATTTGAATAAAAGTATAAAGTTGCATGATTCTGATTCTGACATATCTCTTACATCTCCTCCAATAATCCCCTTTCCCCATGCTCTCAAATGTGGAAGGAAAAAAACCTCAAAAATACAAAAATAGGATGCTGAGATGGCATGAATTTGCAAGGAATATATCAAAGTTGAGATGTTATTTTATGAGTTTATGGATGTCACAACTGCTATGAAGAAGTACCTCAAAATGAAGTACAAACCTACGAGGACAAGCATGAAGAAAAATACAAGGACAGAAAAACACGTGCGATAAATAGCTACAACTTGTGCCATTCATAATGAGATCCCTAGGAAGAACGGGATACATGTGCTCATTATGTGACAATTCATATCGCACACTCTACTTGACAACGAATCCTCAATTAATCTTCTATCATCTACACATATTGATTGACTCCATCTAGGCCCGCTTAATAGATTACGAGCATATCTCCAGTTCACTTACTGATCCATAAAAAGACCTAAGGGTGTATTGAGGAACGTTGTCGTATCTATTAAGGGAGAAGACTAAAAGTCGATTTTACCATTCTAAGCATGTAGGTCCCTCAACATTGGAAGAATTCCCAGATAATCCTTGGTTACCCCTTTCCGAGGACAACCATGGCAGTGTTCGATTACAATGATGGGAAGATCTAGTTCGGTGCTCAGAAAGATGAAGTAGAGTTGGAAATGAAGCAAACAAAGTGATAGAGACCCGACTCTAAGAGCAGCAATGAGTACTCTCCATGCGAGGCAGAAGGCGATCAATTGGACATTATAGGACCCTTGATGAATCTCCATTTCATCACATTTATTCGTTCATTTTGGCCTTTAAATCCTAGATAAATGCATGTAAATAACATTATCTTGCATAAATTAACATTCATTATTTATTAAATAAATATTGTATCAACTACAATGTTTAAAAACAAAATAAAAGAATAAAGAAAAGAAAAGAAAAAGAAATAAAATTTCAAAGATATTTTATGACCTTAAACCCTGAGACCTAGGCATCATGATGACTGGGTTGACAAGGAATAAAGTAGGGAAGATAAGGGCCAATAAAGACAATCAAACCCTAATTATTTATTCTTTAATAATCCACTTTTGTAACCCATTTTATTTTTTATTATTTATACCTAAAATAGAAAAACTTTGTACATGATAGTTGTAGATAAAAAATATAGAAAATATAAAATTTATTTTACACAAAGATAATACAAATTGTATAGTCTACACGAAGAATAAAATCTAAAATCCAAAATTCCCAAACCCATATGTTCTCCATATGAAATCAAAATGCAACAAAATCATCTTAATTGTATATAACTTTTAATAAGCTATTTAATGAAAGTGGTTTCATTTAATTTGGAGCTAAGATGCAAAAGTTAGGTTTTGGACCCCCATTATACTATATACCTGAATAAAATAATCATTTATTTATTCTTTTTATTTTTTATTATTTTATATTTTTGTAATTTTATAAATATTTCTTATAGTGTATGTACATATTTAAAATATAATAAAATCATAGAAAATACACAAAAATAAATTAGTATACAAAAATGCATAGATGAATATACTATACTTATACCTATGTAATTTGTACCTATAATTAATTAAGTACATATTATATCAGAAAAATACAATAAAAATATATTTGTGTATATTTAAATAAGCTATAAACTTAGAATAAATTAATCCATAAAAATAAATAATAATTATTTATCATGATTTACTCAAAAATTAAATAAATTGTTTACTATCTTACTTATATTTGTTTTTCCTTTTTATTTTTCATTTTTGTCCTCTATGGATGACGTGGCCCAATCAATTCAAGTCATCTGCTGACCTCGGTAAGCTCTCTGACCGAGGCTTTAGCTCACGTAAGACTATATTTGACCCCGCCTTCCACAGATTTTTGTACCCAATACTTGCTCCCACTCAGATTGGTCCCTTCTTGACTTTTGTTCCTCGACTCTTGGACTTCCATGCCAATATGATTCCTTGGTCGTTGCGTCGCTAAACAGGCACCATTCCCCGATGAACTCATGCTAGTACATATACCTTTAGTCACTTTCCATTCAACTTCGATCCCGCTTCCGCCATTCTAACCCTAGTCTTCGAGTCCCTTGAGTATCCTGGTGACAATAGGAGTCTTGAGGAAGATTTAGCGAGGCATTTGGTTTAGAATTTAGATTGATCCGAGGTACCGCCCCCTCCTCTACCACGAGCTCTGCTTCGCATCGGTGCACGTCAGGTAAGTCTTCTTTTTCATTGTCTTTTCGTTCCTTAATTTAGCAGTAGCATAGAGCATATTTTACTTTCCTTCAATTCTATCTCTTTTAGCCTAAAATCACAAAAATCATCTCACCAGAGCTCCGGCTCCGCCTCCTGTTTTCAATCACTCCGACCGATCTCCACCTCCATTATCGCCTCCATCTCCTTTCCCTTCACCTTCTCTTTGCCCCAAGCACTTTCACACCTCCTGATCTTTCTCATATCAGGCAACTCGCTCTTCTCCTCTGCCATGTCACCAGAGAGCTCGATCTGCATTCCCCTACGCTAATTCTGACCTAGAAGGACCCCCAGATCCATCCTTTTTGCATTCCTAATCTTCCTGTAGGATCCGGAGAGCCAAAGTTGCGGGTCGATTTTGACAAAGCATAAGGTAAATGGAGAACCCTTTCTTCTCTGATCTCGCCAGATCTTGTTGGAGCTCTAGGTATCCATATGAAGCCTGCAACAACTCTGGGGAACGTCTAGCCACATTTTGATACCTTCATAATATCCTCATGTGTCTGAAGTAGACCACCATCACGAATCGAAGCTTGGATCACAGGGTGTTCTTCCATGTTCTTCTAGGATAACTCCCCGCTATCTATTTAGGAGCCCCTACCAGCAGGAGCAACATCTATCGGATGCACGAAGACCGCATTGTTCGATCCCCATCTGGGATCTAATCCTAGGTGTACATCATCGAAGCGTCATCGATCGTCCACATCTCGACACGTGGATAAGTGAAGATCTAGAGCCGTCGATCGTGCATGTGGAGGGTATTCTGTGTACGCACCCTCCCGCCTTTTGTATTTTATTTTCAATCCATAAGCATTTATTCGTAGCATAAATATTTTTGTAATATTTGCAAATATGACCCCGTACTTTCCATAATTGCATTTAGGTCTAAGACATGTCACCACATGTGCTAGTGCGCATGAAGAGATAGGGCTTTTTGAATCAAAGCCCTTGAGAGTTTTGTATTTCGATTAGGTCCTTATTTTTGAATTAATAATGTAATATTTTCTGGTAAAATTACATCTGTACCTTTAGACTTGTATCCGATTGCAAAATACCCTCTAGGTATTTTTTATTGGATATTATATGGAAAAATTACATTTTTGGACTTAACTTTTTCTAAGGCGTTCGACCCTAGTTCAGAAACTTTAATTATTTCCATAAATACCCTTACCATTATGTATTTTTTTGTTGGCCTTGTGTTCTCAAAAATAGTTCCAGATCCATAAAAATTTGTTGAAAATCTCTATAAATACCCAACACACACACATATATTTCACATATATTTTTGGTTAGGTATTTTAAGGTTATTTTCTTTTTGTTAAAAATAAAAAAATTGAGCTATTTATCCATGTTTGCTTTTAAAAATATAAAAAATTATAAACACATTTTGAAAAATAAAAAAATTTATATACTATATTTTGAGTATATAGACTAATAACCACTAAAAATAGAAAAAGAAAAATACTAAAAATTTAAAAGATCCAAAATACTTAAAAAAATTATAAAAAATACTGAATATCCCAAAAATATTATTTCTGGTTTGTTTATTATATTTATTAGACATTAAAAATAGTTTTGGAAAATTTTGAATATTTTAGCTATTTTTAATTTACAAAACAATATGGCCTATTTATTTTGTTCATTATTTGCCTTATTTATTCCATTAAAAATATAAAAATAGTAATAATTATGAGAAAAATATCAAAAAATAGAGAAAAATATAAAATAGCAAAAAACTTTTTATTTTGTGAATTTTGAGTGTTTATAGTTATATCTGTAAGTATTAATGCCATCTCTCTATATAGTTATATATATGATTAATTATGAAAATTAAAAATCAGGAAATTCAAAAATAAAATTAAAAGTATGAAATTAAAAATCTAAAAAATTATAAAAATATATTTTTAAATATCAAATATTATAAAACCCATAAAAATCCAAAAATACCTAGAAAAGCTCAAAATCATTTATTGTCTTTTTTTGCCAATTTTAATTGTCTATTCTCCATTGTTCCCTGAATTGGACCCCTACTGTACTGGTCCACTATACATTTCATTGTAGGGTATAATAAATTATGACCCCTTACTTGATTGATTTATTTTTTGTGTGGGTTAATTGGTGATTGACCTTCGGGTCTTGTGAGCGGTCACCTCAGTGACATTGTATCTTCGCATTTCGATAAGGATACTATTTTAGATGCTCCCAAAATCTGAGTCATCAAATGTCACCATTGCTGGAGAGAAACATTTAGGATAGAATTTTGGGTCATTTCTACTTCATTATTTTTCTTCGTTTATTTTCTCTTTCATTTGATATAATTGTTGATTTTGCTAACATTCATCTCTTCTATTTTTCTTGTGAGGGACTTCGAGACGACAATGACAACCTAAATGGTTGAGGCACCTAGTTCAAGAAGACTTGGTCCTTCTTCTTGTGGACCAAGAGGAGAGCAAGATAGACAGAGGGAGAGTGAAGAATTTAGTATAGGCTTCTTTTTCTTTTTGTGAGAGAGTGCATTTATTAATTTGTAACAATACTTGTACTTCGACTCTTGGACATTCGGGCCTAATTATCAAGTGTTTGTTCACTTGGGAGCTCACCAGTTTTTTTGTGATTTGCACCGCCTTTATTTTCTTTGTTTCCCATGTTTTGAGTTTTCCACCTTTGTTTTATTTGTTTTTTGTGATTGAGCCCTTAGATCTAGGTGTGCTTGCTCGGTAGCTAGGTCCACAAACCTATGGCAATTCATGTTCCTATAGATTACATTTCGATTAGACTTCACTCAAAATTAATTGTTAAAACTTAGAGTAATCATCGAGCGCCAAGAGAGGCACCATACAATGCTAGTAGGACCCGTTGTGGCAGGCACTGAGGTTGTCTCCAAGATCGAACTTTTGGGTGATTATTCTAGGGTTTAACATTCAGTTCTTCACGCCAATAACACTTCATGTTCTTGGGGTGATTTTATCATTGCATTTGCATATATATTATGTTTAAAAATTTCTGCATTGCGTCCCATATGGAGAGAGCTGGGAATCACTATGAGTCTTCTATCTGAGCATTCATCATCGTTTTCAACTTGCATTGCATTTTCATCTTCTCCCTCTGATTTTGACAACCTAGGCAAAAAGAAAACCGACAAAAATGTTAGTCTCTTGTATTGAATATACTAAAAGCAAGTGATAACACAAAAAATTAAAAAGGGATTGCTAAAAATACCTGACGTAAATAAAATTGATTAATTGGATTGATTGCATTGGGTGAGCAAAGCCCTCATTGTTTTCAGATACTATTAGGGAAGGAGGTGTCTTTCCCAAGTGAGAGAGCGTTATCATAAGGATTAGAGCCAAAAACCCATCCAGGATACTGCCTTGTTGTATGCTTGGATTTTCGAAGTACCGACGTTGCTATCGTACGTAGGCGAGTAGGACTTGGTCGTTGATGGTGATCCTCACTTGTGTAGAACACTGACCATTTTTGAAATATTCGAGCCTATGCCACGCCTTCACATGGGTGTTTGTCTCATCGTCCCATGTCTGAGTAGGCTCTTGACTGCTCATAGGTAATTCCATTACAGTCTTGACCTGATGTATTTGCTTCACTACTGTAGGCTTCCTCACTCTTATTCTTTAGCTAAGTAGAGAATCCAGATCCAGACACAAGGACCTCAAAAAGTACAGGACATAGGTTACAAAGGAGGAAGACAAGTATGGGATACTTTTCCGGCAGTACTCTCGCTCCGATAAGATTAGCGCTTAAGGATTCATTCAAAGATAATTGCCTGAAAATAAATCTAAAACTTACAAAGATAATTATCGAACCTTCATGTCTTCACGTGTAGAGTTGGTGAACCTATTGTATTGGGGTTTGATTGATTAGTTTTGTTATGGTCGAGATCCAAAAATAACATGCATTTGCACCATTTTGTCGTATTTTCTCCTTTCCATATTTCTTCTTTAACCCTCTCTCACTTTGACCCATCTACTATCTTACACCCCATTTATTTCCTGTTCACCCTCGTATCTTTCATCTATCATCTATCTCCTTTTGACCCTCTCAGACGTTGTCCTACGGTTGGTTTAGTCGGGACTTCATCGACACCCACATCGATTCCGTGTTGTCGACATCTCTAATAATGCGGGGCGATCTACAGGAAATCGGATATGATCTTACGAACTTCTTCTTGGACTCCCCGATCCTTTCTTCTTTCAATACTTGCCTTTCTCCAATTAATCCATTGTTCTGGATGGACTCGCAGCCCGAACCAGCTCGTCCTCTTCAAATAAATCAGGATTACTCTTGTCCCAGAACCAACCCCTATGGACGTAGATCAATTTCAGTCAAGATCATGTCCTTTCAAAACCATCTAGGATTGACCTTAATCCTAGACTTATCTCAACATTTGGTGCTCAGACAGAGACTGATCAGGGTTTATTAAAACGTGCAGATCAAGAACATGATCAAGAGCCAGAGATACATACAGATTAAGAAATGGCTCCTATAGGAAGAGGAAAGTGACCACAACCCCAACCAGTCGGGCAAACAGAACATGGGGATGGGCAGTATGCCACATAGAATGACTTCAACATCCAGCTCCTCGCTTTGATTCAAGCAATCCAACAGCAGTTGACTAACCAAGACTACCCTTCGTCACCTTTCAAGAAATGCTTAATTATTTGAGGAGGAGGATCGATGAGAGAGATGACAAGCAAGAGAAGGATTTCAACAGAGAAGATGATCTGAATAGAGAGGATGCAGAGGACAACCTATCAATAGGTGGACCCCATCATGGAGGAGGAGAGGCAAGACCACCATAGCTAAAGACACACTGAAGCAGACTTACAATCCGAGGACATGCCATATCACTGAGTGGATTTAGATTTCACCCATCCATGCCCATTTTTAGTTGAAATCGCAATTGTTGTCTCTACTCAAATCCTTCCACGGGAACACAATAGAAGAACCATACATCCACCTACAAAATTCGATCGCTTCTGTGCCACCACACGTTATGCGACATTCCTCTAGAGGTGGTCAAGTTGACTGCCTTCCCATTCATCCTCCAAGACAAGGGCCCTTATTAGTCCTCCAAGACAAGGACCTTTATTAGGTGAATCATCTGGGGAAGGTCGTGACGACATGGTAGGAGGTAAAGTATGCATTTCTTCATAAGTTTTATCATCTCGGTCGCTTGAATCAAATGTACACATGTATCTTTAGCTTCATCCAACATCCCCACTAGACAATTCATGAAACATGGGAAAGATTCAGAGATCTACAAGAGAAGTGTCCCCACTACAAAATTCCAAAGACCAATCTGGTTCAACATTTTTTTGGTGGGCTGACACTTGAAAGTCAGAAATTGGTTGATGCCGCCTGTTGTGGCTCGTACTTTAACAAGGACGAAGATGTAGTATGGGAATTTTTTTAGGAGATGGCCGAAGGAGAGGCCACTCAATCTTCGTCGTGTGCTTAGATGAAGGTGCCCACAACCAGCCACAACACTGTAAATATGGAGGCTCGTGCAGTGGACAAGGTTGAGAGCTCCAAACTGAGCATCGTAGGGAGCCACTTGTCCCTAGTCGATGTCATTGAGAAAAGGTCACATGACCTTGAAAAACTCGTTATTATTGAGAAGCAAACCCAATGTTTGGACAAGATTGATTAAATTGCCACACAACTATAGCTTCTTGTCAAGACCATCAGTGCCTACAACTTGGTGTCTGCTACAACCGAGACTCCTACTGAGCAGAAGGAGCACACACTGACACATCCTCCTCGGCTGAGTCCTCATCCATCTCTGCCTATCCAGCATGTATAATACATGCATTCCCTTGAGCATTAGTCACCCCAGCCACAGAACCATATGGTATTATACCAGCCAGAGCCCCCAGTGTACCAGTAGTAGTTTTGTCTGCCATCGCCGCTAATCCAAAAAATCAATGGTGTACGAGACTATGAATATCAACTGACCCATCCTTAGGGACAATCTGTGGGTCAGAACTCGGCCAACCGGCCATACCACCACTAACAGCAGGGGGAAGAAACTTCCAACCCTCCAAATCTCAATACCAACAGCCTCCGCAACATGGCAACAACTGGAGGCAGGGATACCATCAACCGAGCTACCGATAATCACAGTATCACTAGCAGCAACCTGCTGCTCAATATCAGAACTCCTCTCCAGAATACCAACTGTACTCTTCTTGCCCCCTCCTCACCAATACTCACAAGGATACGAGTAGCAGTCTCCCTAGCGCTACCAGAGTCAGAGGCCTCATCAGGGCAAATCTTCTGAGGTTGCGCCAGTAAACCCAACTCTTGCTTACTTAGAGCAATTAATGAAAAACATGGCTGAAATGAGCCAACAGATCGATGACCTGACGACTGCAAAATGATTTTGAAAATGTTTGTAAAATTATGCTGAAATTGTATATACATTGTTTGAAAAATCTTTGCAAAATGGCGTTCAAATGTTTGTAAATATTTGCAAAAATTATTTTTCACTATAGTTTTGAAAATGGTTTTCAAATATATTTGAGGAATGAATGTATCAGTAAAATAGGAATAAAGTGTGTATATACATCAACATAAAATTCATTATAAATTATTTTTATGTAACTATAATAATACCTGTGTAAAACCTGTAAATTCTTTAGATTCTTAACTCTTGTAAAATAAAGAAGCACACCCCTGTAAATAGCCATAATTATTTTATACTTGGTGTGCCAAAATTCTTTTCCAAAATTCTTTTTGTAAAAATTTCTTTTGAAAATTGCATCATTCATTCTACATAAGCATTTTCATAGCATTCATATTCTTTTCAATTGAGCTTGATGATTGAACTAGTCCAATAAAGTCGATGATTGGAGCTTGGTTGGATCTTACCGCACCTAACTGCACTGGAACCTTACGTGAACTAGGTTTAAGGTACTTCGGGTCCATTAGGACTTAATTCTTTGAGACTCAAGGCTGGGTTCAAGTCACCTCAACTGACTAACTAGAACTTTTCGAGATGCACGCATGACTAACTAGAACTTTATTCATGTTTATTATTTTATGTAAATAGCATCAATTTGTGCATAATAGCATTCATTATTTATTGTATTATTTTTGTACAAAATAAGGTTTTTTTAACTCCAAAATTATAAAATAAAGAGAAGAAAAGAAAAAGGAATAAAATATTGAAAATATTTTACGACCCTAAACCCGAGACCAAGTCCAGAATGGAGTTGGTCAACAAGGAATAAAGTAGGGGGGAGATAAGGGCCAAAAATACAATAATACCTCATTCATTTATTCATTAATTATGCATTTTGACACTTATTTTATTCTTTATTATTTATTCATCGAATAAAGAAAGTTTGTACTTAAAAGTTGTAGATAATAATGTAAATAAAAATGCAAAATTGAGTTTGTACAAAAATAATATATAGTATGCATTTTATACACAGAATAAAAAGGTAGAAACCAAACTTCACAGACCCATTTCTTTTAATAAAAACTCGAAACATAGCAAAATCACCTCTAATTGTATATAACTTTTTATGAGCTATTTAATGGTGGTGGCTTTATTTTTTTTAGAGTTACTGTGCAGAAGTTAGGTTTTGGGCCCTATTGTACATAATACCGATTAAAGCATTCAATTTATTCATTGTTTATTATTTTGACAAATTCATATTTTTATTATTTTGTAAATATGATTTATAATATATGTGTATATTAAAATAAAAATAAAACCCAAAAGAAAAAGGAAAATAAAATAAGTTTATGTAAAAGCATAGACAAAATACTTGTGTTACTATATGTATATAAATAAAAGGAAAATTATTCTTTCAATTCTTACTTCTTTTATATTTTCCTAATATTGTAAATATAACACATATTCTATGAAAAATATAAAACTAAAATAAAACTCATAAAAACACATTAAAATAAAATAATATACATAAAACATAGGTAAAATACCTATAAATATAAGGGAGAAAGGAAGCTGCACCTGGTGGTGCAGCCAGCTAACTGCACCCGGGCATTTTTCTCATTAGTTTTTATTTTTTTTGAAAGAAATATGTGGGAATTTACTTAGTTTATTAAGTGTGATATGCGTTTCAAATTTCATGCAAAACAAACATTCCTAACATGTCCATCTATATAGGGTCAATTTCAATAATTCTAAGACTGTTAAAATGTGATAGTCTTGATGGAGACGATAGAAGTGTCAAATTTAGTTGAAATTGGTATGATATCATGGTTATATATGGTGATTTAAATCCCCCTAGATTTCATTTCAAAAGCTTAAAAAATCAATGAAAAAAATGACCGGGTGCAGCTAGTTAGCTACACCCCCAGGTGCAGCTTCCTCAGCCCCCTAAATATAACTACATAATATACATATCTATTTATTAAAGCATACAAATAACAACATAAAAATCAAATAAAAATATATCTATACCCACAAAAATAAGTTATAAATATATAAAATAATAGAGAAAAATAATAAAATAATAAAATAAAATATACAAAATAAAAATAAAAATGTACCAAATACAATTAAATATACCTATAAATAAGCCGTAAAAAATAAACTTGTAACAAAATACACTAAAAAATAAATAAAAATCATTATAAAATACTACATAAAATAATAAACAATTTTCATTTTATAATCGAAAAATAATAAACTAAATTACTTCTTTTAAATTAATTATTTTTGAATATCAAGCATGTTTTGTCCTGTAGCGAGCCTGGATGGACCAATCACCACGCCTCAAATATACACCGCAGTCAACCTCCCCCCCTCTGCCATCTGAAGTGAGCGATCAGTCAAACCCCACCTTTTCCGCCATTTTTCATGCATGTTTCATCCATCTATCACGCTCGCGTTCTTCCGACTAAGTGTTCCCCGATCTTTATACATCCACGCCAGACCCTTGGATCCATTGTATATAGCTCCGATTCTTTTATATCAGCTGGTCAAATAAGGGTGCCACCTATGTTCATAAATAAACCTCTCCGCCTCCATTTCAAAATTTGGTCATTTCTTCATCATTGGACCCCTGGACCTCGGTCTAGAGTGTATCCCTGTGACGGGGGAGACCCCTGATGAATCTCCATTTCATCACCTTTATTCTATTATTTTGGCCTAAAAAACGCCAGCAAATGCATGTAAATAGCATCAAATTGTACATAATAGCATTCATGATTCATTGCATTAATTACACATTAAATAAGGTGTTTAATGCCAAAATTATAGAATAAAGAGAAGAAAAGAAAAAGGAGTAAAATATTGAAAATATTTTATGAACCTAACCCCGAGACGAAGGCTAGCATGGAATTGGTCGACAAGGAATAAAGTAGGGGGAGATAAGGGCCAGTGTACAATAAACACCTCATTTATTCATGCATTTATTTATGCATTTTTGACAACTATTTTGTACATAATTATTTATTCATCAAATAAAGAAACTTTGTTCATGAATGTTGTAGATAATGATGTAAATAAAATTACAAAATTGAGTTTGTGTAAAAATAATACTCAGTGTACACGTTATACCCTGAATAAAAAGCCAAAACCTCAACTTCAAAGACCCATATCTTGCAAATAAAAACTCCAAATTACCCAAACTCGTTTTCCTCTGACTCCCGTCAGAACCATCAAGTCCCCTGTTTTCCTCCATTTTTCCCGCTCGACTCGTCCATCGTTGGCCGTCGATGTCTTCTGACAAAATGATCTCCGATCATTGTACATCACCGCCACCAACCCAGATTGGCCCTCTAACCTACCGATTTTTCGTGGTGCCCCGGTCAATAAGGGTCCATACCCATGTCTATAAATAAATCCATCGACCTCCTATCCCATTTTCATCTCCCTTCAGTCGCTTTCCACCCTCAATTCCAGCCCGTGGAGGATCCTCGTGACAGGGGGGTGCTCCTGGCAGTCTCAGACGGTCGGAGGAGTCGAAGGAAGTGCCCACGGTCGCCGCTCGCCGGAGGTCTTGCTCCCTGGTCGACCACCAGGTATAAGAGCTATTTTATCCCTTTTAGTAGCTTAGTTTTAGTTTTTAATCTTTAATCTAGCCTTTAGAGTAACTAGTAGGACCTTAGGTGTTCGATTAGAACCAGATCGAAGTTCGCCGGAGTTCAGCTCCAGCGAACCTCTCTCCCCTGATCGACACACGAATCGAACCCCCGCTTCATCTCATTTCATTTCCCTACGCGTTCCTCGCTTAACCCACTCATCAGATCAACCAGAGCCTCGCCAGCTCTGCGAATCGAGGTCCACCTCCTCCGCTTCGCCGGACCTCGCCACCCCTGGTCATTCCTTAGCTCTTTAGCCTTAAACCCTGGCCGAGGAGAACCCCCTCGAGCCCCTCATTCTTTTGGTGCATGTCTGAAGCTGAACGGAGCCCCCTGAGGCTCGATTCAATTCCCTGCGATGTTCCAGGACCCCCCTTTCTTCTCCGAGCTCGTTCGACCAATCTAGGGAGTCCTATGCCTTCAGGAGTACCTCGGACGGTGCGCGCCACCTCGCCGGACGTTTGGAACCCATCGTCAGCAACCTGGAGTGCCTGGAGGCGGAGAAATCAACGATCGAAGCCAGGGAAGCCAACTGTTCTTCCCTGTTCTTCGCGAGCAGCAGTCACCGTCGGATGAAGTAGACGGCCCCAGATCTAATCAGGGCCGTCCGTGTAGCAGATGCCTTGGCCGTGCGATCATACTTCAGATGCAATCTCGGCCGCAGATCATCGAAGGGGTATCAGGCTTCGAGGGCTCGACACGTGGATAAGTGGCGCGCCCAACGCCGTTGGATCACGCGCCTTTGGAGGTAAATTGCAAAACCAGCTCCCGTTCTTTTTGTATTTAATTTTTAATTCTGTAAATAATTTTTAAAGTTGTAAATAAAATGTGATTTTTGCTGAAAGGACCCTGAGGTTTAGAGAATTACAAATAGGTCCTTCTGCGCGTCACGTGCAGTCCCACGTGAGGTACGTGAAATTTGCATGGATGCCCCTGAGAAATATTTTAATTGCAAAAATACCCCTGCCAGGCCATATATTTTTGTATGCTTTGTCCATTTATTTTATGCCTGATATTAACTTGAAAAATTTTGCAAAAATGGATATAAGCTCCTGTTAGTGTACCCTTGCACGCTATATTTTTAGTTTTTATGTTTGTTGCATTTTTGCATTTATTAAAAATAAAAAACATGCCTTTTAATTACTGTCTAACTTATAAAATTCCAAAAAAATATTAAAAGACCTCGAAAAATTCCAAAAAAATTCCCTATGTGCATTTTGACCTATTTTAGTGTCAGTCCAAAAATCCCTAAAAATCTCAAAAGAAAAACCTTAAAAATTCAAAAATACACAAAAACTTCAAAAAAATATATAAAATGAAAGAAAACTCAGAAAAATATAAACCCAGTTCCTATTTCCTCTATATTTTATTACCTCTATTTGAAAAATAGTGTGGAAAAATTTTGTGGCTGTTGGGTATTTTTTATTCCTATTTTACTTACAGCCAGTACTTATTTCACTGTTTTCCTTTATTTCAACATTTAAAAATACCAAAAACAATTTGAAAAATACCCAAAAATCACCAAAACAGTAAAAAATTATGAAAATCCAAAAAAGATTTTATTTCTATATTTTTGAGTGTTTTTTTATATATTTTATAAATATTTTATCACCTCTATCTCCCCTTTGTATATATATTCCTCTATTAAAAAAATAGATCTATATATACATATATATATATATTGATATATAAAATTCTAAAATTAAACAAAAAAATTATTATTTAGATCTATATACATCTATATCTAATGTATGTATTATATACTATATAGCTACCCTCTAGGGATATATTTATAACTTTATATATTTATAAATTCTCTAAATTATATATATATGTTACATATTATTACTATAAAAGAAAACAAAATAAATAAAAAAATATAAAAGATAAAAACCCACAAAAATAGGCTTCACACATGGATGACTCTGTGGTACATGCACATCTTAGGCTATTGCACTTTTGTATTGCTCTCTGTGGTTCGACCTCTACATACTTAGTCACTATACATCTTGTGGTAGAGTAATAAATATTAATTCACATTTTTGGGACTCAATTGTTTTATTCTTTTATTGCGGGTTAATGACTGATCAAAATGGGTATTCTGCGAGCGGTCGCCTCAGCGACACTTTATACATATTATTCATGGTGACCCTCGCATGAATTTACTCAGTTATCAGATGGCGCCGTTGCCGGGGAGCAATGAGCATAGCCTAATTTATTTTGTCATTCTTGTGTACAAAAATGTTGATTTATCATTTACTTTGTGAGCAGCCATTTTATTGTTATTGATCGCCATGCTCTATTGATTGACTCATTTATTGTGATTATTTTATATCTGCTCTATTTGATTGGTTGAGCTATTCTAATCCAATCTTTTTGTGACTTTGATGTGAGGGCCCACCACGTAAGGATGGCTTCTTAGGAGGCCAAGGCAGCCGAGCTTGGAGGAGGATGGTCTTCTTCTCATGACCATCTGGAGAGAGCATCAAGAAAACAATGAGATGGGGATTAGATAGGTTTAGAATATTTAGGATTATTTTTTTAATTTATTGTGAGAGAGAGAGACAATTTTGGCATGTAATTAAACAGGACTCTACTCTTCACAATGAGGTCCAGTGCCCGGGTGATTGTTCACCTGGGGGCCTCATCGCATTTTTTTTCGTGTTTTCATCGCTTTCTTTTCTTTGTTTTCCGAAGTTTTGAGCTTTCCGCCTTTCTTTTACTTTGTTTTGTGTGCTTGGAGCCCCTAGATGTAGGTTGCTTGACTCGGTAGCTAGGTCCACACATTAATAAGAATGCATGTTCCTATAGTCTACTTCGTATGGATCTAGTCAAACTTAAACAAGCCGCTCATATGTCTCTTAGCCCTTGTGCCACAGTGAGCCCTGTAAAGCGCTTTCTCCTAAACTCAAGTGTGTTGAGCAGAGGAGGGGTGAGCCAAGATCGGACCCTTCGGGCTAGAGATGAATGAGCGACTTATGGTTCTTCATGCTAATAGCAGCTAATGTTTAGGGCGATTTTGTGCCTTGCATACCGACATGTAGATAGGTTTAAAAATTCTATTTTGCATACCGCATGGAGAGAGCTGGGATGCACTGTAAGTCTTCTAACTCAGCATGCATCATTCGGTTCAATGGTGAGATTTCCATCATGGAACCACTTGCACGGCTTTTCCGCTATTTCCCTCTGATTTTGAGCACCTAGGACTTAAATTAGAATCTACAAAGGTGTTAGGCGCTGGTATGAAAACAGACTCAAAAAAGTGAAAACCAAAAATTAAAACAAGGGGGCTGCTAAATAAACTTTGACCTTAATTAAAATATATAATGGACTATCATTGTACCGGGTTCATAAATCCCTCATTGTTTTCAGGTACCTTGGAGGGGGACCAAAACCCTACTCCCTTGAGCGAGTGCGACCCCCTAAGGATTAAAGCCAAAAACCCAGTCTGCAACTACCTTGTGTATCGCCTGGATTTCCGAAGTAATGGCGCTTCTATCGTACGTAGGCGAGTAGGGCTTGGTCACCAATGATGACTCTCTGTTGTGTAGAGCATCGACCCTGTCCGAAGTATTGAGCATAGGCCACGTCTCGGGGGTGTCTGTCTCATTGTCCTGCATCCGAGTAGGTTCTTGCATGCTCACGGGTGATTCCATTGCGAGCAAGAACCGAAGTATTGGTTTCGCCTATCGGCTTCCTCTCTCTATTTCTTTAGCTGAGTAGGGATCCAGGAAGGGTTACAAGGACTCCAAAAAGTACAGACTACAGGTTACACAGGAGGAGGACAAGTACGGGATACTCTTCTGGCAGTATTCTCTCCTATAGGGTAGCGTACTAAGGACTTGTTATAAGATATGCCTGAAATCACAACTCTAAAAATGAAAAGATAATAAATAGCTGAGCTTTCACGGCTTCACATGGCGTGAGTTGGTGAACCCGATTTTGTATTATGTTTGTATGGATCCAGATTAAGGTTCAAAGATCAAGTCCCGTGCCTTTACGCACATTTTGTTGTTTCTCCCTTTGACCACCCCGCTCAACCGAGCCTCTCTAATGTTTTACACTCCTTTTATTCCTTGTTGACCATCGTATCTTTCATCCAACATCCGATCTTCTCTTGTACTTCGCGAAGTTGATCCATGGATGGTTTCCGTCGGGACCATGCCGACACCCACATCGATTCCATGGACTCAACTCCGCCAATAAGTTCGAGGCGATTCCCGAGAACCCGATCTGGACTTTGCGGATCGATCTCCAGACTCCTCGTTTTCTACCTTTCTCTTGGCCACCCAATAAACTGGGATCACTTTTGTCCCACTTTCGCCGTTGTGAATGGAAGTCGATTACAGTCTACATCCTTTTCTATTCACAACATGCTGGGGTTGACCTAAATTCCAGCTTCATCACGGCAGCTGAACATTAATTGCAAGCGGTCTGATCAGGACTATCTCATTATGCAGATAGAAGACAATGCGAGCCCTGGAGACTACTCCGGAGTTCATCTCGTCCGACTCAGACCCTGACATGGCTCAAGGAGGAAAGGGCAAGGGTCAGCAGCCACCCCAACCAGAGGGAAAGGTGCCAGATCAGAATCAAGTCAATGCACAGTTACTGGCATCTATCCAGGCCATCCAGCAGCAACTGACCGAGCAGGCCCTCACACAGACATCCTTCCAGGACATGTTGAATGATATGATGAACCGAGACGATGGAGGAGGAGGCAGAGGCAGAGGAGGCAGGGGAGGAGGAGGTAGAGGTGGAGGTGGTGGTGCAGATGATGATGTAGAATTTCCACCACCACCAAAGCCAACACTTAAAGAAACATACAATCCGGGAGACAGCTAGATGACCGAGTGGATCCTCATTCCACCGGTACACGCTCACTTTGAGCTGAAGCCCCAATTCATTGCTCTTCTCCCTGCATTTCATGGAAACACCAGCGAGGAGCCGTACATTCACCTGCAACAATTCTCCCACATTTGCCGTACTACTCACTATCCCAATGTCCCTCTAGACATTATCAAGATGATGGCTTTCCCCTTCAGCCTACAGGACAAGGCCCTCTATTGGGTCAATCATCTGGGGAAGGTTGTGACGACCTGGGAGGAGCTGAAGTCCGCCTTTCTGCACAAATATTACCCTCTAGGTCAGCTCAACCAGATGCGAGCCCGAATCAGTAATTTCTCCCAAGGACCCCATGAGTCAATATATGAAGCATGGGAGAGATTCACCGACCTGCAGGAGAAGTGTCCCCATCACGATATTCTGAAGACCTGCTTGGTCCAGCACTTTTTCGGGGGACTGAACATTGAAAGCCAAAGGCTCGTAGACGCAGCATGTGGGGGTTCACATTTCAATAAGGATGAAGACGTAGTCTGGCAGATATTTGAAGAAATGGCCGAAGGAGAGGCCGCCCTCTCTTCATCCAAGGCGTATCAGAAGGAGCCTCAGATCCTTCAAAAACAAGTGCACATGGCAGCGTCCAAGGAAGCAGAGAGAGATGAGAGCTCCAACCTTAGTATCATCGGGGGCCATCTCTCAAAAGTTGATATCATCGAAAAGTGATCACAGGACCTCGAGAAACTCGTTGTGATCGAGAAGAGGACCCATAATTTAGACAAGCTTGATCGGATTAATAAGTACCTTGAACTGTTGGTGGGTACCATCAACTCTGTTCAGTCGGCTACACCATCGGAAGCTCCCGCTGAGAAGAAGGACGAGCAGCAACCGCAGCATCAGCCTCAGCCGAGCCAGCAGCCACCGGCTGTCCAGCACGTGTACTACATGCAGGCGCCCGACCAGGGCCAGCCGCAGCAGCAGATGGTCGTGTACCAGCCAGAGTTCCTTTCCGGACCTGATCCAATCTTCCCACCACCACCCCTGATTCAGGAAGTGAACGGGGTATGGAGCAATGATGCACAGCCGACCCGTCCTCAGGGACAACCACATGGTCAGCAATTTGCCAATTGGCAATACCACCAACCTCAGGGTTGTCGTTTTGGACAATCCTCTCAGCAGCACCAACAGTATCAACAGCCTCCCCAGTTTACAAACCAATGGAGGCAGAATTTTCCATACCAGCAGCAGCCGCAGTACCGTCCTCCACAGCCGTTTCACCAGTATGCGGCTGCCCCACCTCAATAATATCAGCAGTATCCTCCTTCCTCGTACCAACAACTTCAACTTCCTGTACCACCGCAGCACCACCAGCAACAACCTCCACACCCATCCAACCAACAGCAGTGTGGTCTGCACGCTGAACCTACTGAAGCACCCCCTGTGAACCCCACCATGGATTATTTGGCCCAGCTTGTTAAAGGGCTAGCGGATATGACCAAGCGGCTTGATGACCTGACCGCCACCCGAACTACCATTCCGGCGCAGGTCGAAGCCAACCCCAATTATTTCAAAAAGAAAGAGCAGGTAGAATGTGATGTCTTGTCCGTGTCTGGTAATGATATGACTGTTTATTGTAATGTTGTTACTCTCAGGAGCGGTAGGGCCTTGCCTCCGCCTGCTACCAGAAGTAGGGTGAATAAAGAAACAGGTGGATCGTCATCTTCCGCATCAGTCGTGCCAGCTCCAGGGGCGGGTGAGGAGGAAGAAGAAGGAGAAGCCAGTCCAGCCATTGTGCATTTTCAGCAGCAGCCTCAGCCAAAAATACAAAAAAATCAGCAAAAGCAAAAACAATAAAAAGAAGCTTGTAGCCGAAGCGAAGCCGCGCTAGCATTGGAGGAGCCTCCAGCAGCAGCCGATCCCTCACCAGCCGATGGAACAGACGCTACCCTTTTTGATCGCCCTGCAGCACCAGCATGTTCAGAAACAGTTTGTACTCCTTTTTGTAGTCCGGATGTACAACATTCTGTGGGCGATGATTTTGATGTAAATAAGAACTCTGATTTTCTTGCTAGTGATGTACATATTCCTTTTCCTCATGCAATACAAAAATCCAAAAAAAATTGCAAAACGAAAAAAGGCATTGTCTGATCCAGGTGTTGTGGAAATATTAGATAAGTTGATTATTGAGATTCCTTTGTTGAAAGCCATGGAGTACATGCCAGCTGTAAAGAAAGAACTAAAGGAGGTATGTACCAGCAAGCGTCGCCCATCAAGAAAGAACAGACGCCAACAAGTTGAGAAGCATGTCCTCACCTTGGCCACGGTAGCAGCTATCAGTAACCTCCCGCAGAAAAAGCAAGACACAGGAGCACCTCTGATCAGTTGTGAGATTTTTGACCAGGTCTTCGAGCGCACTCTCCTTGACAGTGGATCTTCCATAAACCTTCTGCCCTCATCCATAATGCAAGAATTTGGGCTGGGTCCGCTCAAGCAGACACGCATGATCCTTCAATTCGCTGACCGATCCGTCAAGCAACCCCGAGGTCTTTTGTAAGACATCATAGTTAAAGTGCAGGAAATGAAATTTCCAGCTGACTTTGTAGTCCTTGATATGGACTCGCCTGCACCCCTGCTCCAGACCCCTATCATCCTTGGCAGACCATTCCTTCGTACTTCAGGCGCCGTGGTTGATTACGGGTCTGGCAAGATTACCTTCAGCTCGAACAACCAGCATATCACGATAAACATGAACAGAGAGCCGAATGCCACAACCGATGAGAGCCAAGCAGCGTCCGAAGCAGACTGTGATTTTATTGCAGAGATCAGAGACTCAGCCTTATCATTAGACGATCCATGGACCCGAGAAATCCTCACTCTTGAGGAGGACTTGGAAAGCGCAGTCAGCTTATGCTCCGACGATTCTTGGGAGACAGATTCTCAGATGCAGGCGCATCTACTTGAGCAGTCACTCCAGACCGAACACGATCAGCTTATCGCAAAACCGTTCGACACATTACTGGGATCTCAACAGAATAACGAGGATGGTAGCAACTTCAAAGAAGTACATCCCACCACCAGCATAGTCTCTGAAGTGACCGACAAGATGGACAGGTCAAAACCAGAACTCAAGCCACTTCCGGCAGGCCTAAAGTATGCTTTCCTTGCGGGTGAAGAACAAATGTATCCGGTCATCATCAGCAGCAGGCTGAATCCGGTTCAAGAATCTCGTCTTCTCGAGGTTCTAGAAAAGAACCGTACGGCACTTGGTTGGAGCGTATCAGATCTCCGAGGGATAAATCTAGCCTTGTGTTCACACCATATCTATCTAGAAGAAGATGCCAAGCCGTCCCGCGAATTCCAACGAAGGCTGAACCCTAACCTTCGGGATGTCGTCATGAAGGAGATTACAAAATGGTGTGACGCAGGCTTCATCTATCCCATCTCCGACTCAAAATGGGTAAGCCCACTGCATGTAGTTCCAAAGAAATTCGGGCTTACCGTGGTTACAAATGACAAAGGAGAGGAAATTTCCACTCAGGTACCAACATCCTGGCAGGTGTGTGTTGACTACCGCCGTCTCAATGCAACAACTAAGAAGGACAACTTTCCCTTGCCCTTCATTGATCAAGTTTTGGAAAGAATAGCAGACAAGGAGTTCTTCTGCTTTCTAGATGGGTACTCCGGGTACAACCAAGTGGCGATTGCACCTGAAGATCAAGAGAAGACTACCTTCACTTGCCCGTTCGGCACCTATGCCTTCAAGAGAATGCCCTTTGGTTTGTGCAATGCACCTGCAACCTTCCAAAGATGCATGTTAGCAGTCTTCGCCGAGATGGTAGGCAGTTTTCTCGAGGTGTTCATGGACGACTTCTCTGTCTATGGTGATAGTTTCGATTCCTGTCTTGAGCACCTAGACAGAGTGCTTCAGAAATGCCGAGAAGTCAATTTAGTGCTTTCATGGGAAAAGAGCCACTTTATGGTCACTGAAGGCATTGTGCTGGGCCACGTCGTTTCCAAACGTGGCATGGAAGTCGACCCGGCAAAGGTGGATGTTATTTCAAATCTCCAGCCACCTCAGTCAGTGAAGAATGTGAGGTCATTCCTGGAGCATGTGGGATTCTACAGGCGATTCATCAAGGATTTCAGCCGCATTGCCCGACCTCTGACAGAACTTTTGTTCAAGGAGACTGAGTTCATTGTTGATCAGCAGGTTCTCCTTGCTTTCAATCAGTTGAAGGAGCTCATCACTCAGGCTCCAATCTTACAGCCGCCCGACTGGACTCTTCCCTTTGAGATAATGACCGTTGCGTCAGACTTTGCAGTTGGGGCGGTTCTTGGGCAAAGGAAAGACAAAGCACCCTATGCCATTCACTATGCCAGCAGAACATTAGATGAAGCACAGAGGAATTATACAGTGACTGAGAAAGAGTTACTGGTTGTGGTTTTCGCCCTAGAGAAGTTCAGATCATATTTGTTGGGATCAAAAGTCACAATCTTTACAAACCACTCTGCTATCCGGTACCTACAGCAGAAGAAGGATGCCTAGCCAATACGTTGGATCCTTCTCCTCCAGGAATTCAATTTGGAAATCAAGGACAAACCTGGAGTTCAAAATGTGGTAGCAGACCATCTCTCCAGAATAGAGCAGCATGAGTCTCCTCTGAACAGTGTACCCATCACAGAAACCTTCCCTGACGAAGCCATCTTAGCAGTGGATTCTCTTCCTTGGTATGCAGATATAGTCAACTACCTCGCCTCTGGGGTAACACCGGCGGATTGGACAAAAAATCAGAAGAACAAATTCATGTCGACCATCCGATTCTACCAATGGGAGGATCCTCTTTTATTCAGGGAAGGAGCGCATTGCATTTGGCGCAGGTGCATCCCTCAGACGGAGCAATCTACTGTCCTCGAGCATTGTCACTCGCTCGAATCTGGTGGACATCACTCTGGAGATCGTACGACAACAAAAGTTCTTCAGTGTGGTTTCTGGTGGCCCACATTATTCAAGGATGCATCAGAATTTGTCAAACGATGTATTGACTGTTAGAGACTGAAAGGTACACTTACTGCTAAAGATTCAGTGCCCCTGAAAATCATTCAGATAGCAGATGTTTTCAATGCATGGGGCATTGACTTCATGGGACCTTTCCCTAATAGTCAAGGTTTTGAGCACATCCTTATTGCCGTCGATTACGTAAGTCGTTGGGTTGAGGCTATCCCTGCTCGAGCCGCCGACAGCCGAACAGTCTGTCAGTTCCTGAAGAAGAACACCATTTCGCGGTTTGGGATACCGAAAATTCTCATATCAGACGGGGGTAGCCACTTCATTAACAAAGAGGTCAAGAAGTTAACGAAGGAGTACGGCATCGATCATCGTGTCGCATCTCCTTACCATCCTCAGACCAATGGCATGGCGGAGCTATCAAACAAAGAAGTCAAGACTATCCTGCAGAAACTTGTTAGGCCAAACAGGTTGGACTGGTCTCAACTCTTGGACTCGGTTCTATGGGCTTACCGAACCGCCTACAGGTCTCCCTTGGGCATGTCGCCCTATCGTCTTGTATGTAGAAAACCGTGCCATCTGCCCGTGGAATTAATTCACAAGTCTTTATGGGCAATCAACAGTTGTAATTTGGACTCACGCAAAAGTGGTCAGAAAAGAAAAGATAATCTGAACAGGCGCTTGGAATTCCAAGACTATGCATACGATAACACATTGATGTACAAGGAGAAGGTGAAACGCCGGCATGACCAGCACATCAGACGAAAGACCTTCGATGTTGGACAGAAAGTGTGGTTATTTGATGCAAAGTTGCAGATATTCCCGGGTAAATTAAAGAGTAAGTGGACAGGGCCATTTTGAGATTGTGAAGTGCGTGACAATGGAAGCATTGCAATATCAGAATTGTCCCCTGTCGCACAGCCCTTCGTCGTCAACGACCAACTCCTGAAGCCTTACTTAGAACCAGATGCATTCTTGGCCGTTGTTGACTCTATCCAGCTCGTGCAACATGATGACATCTCCACAACTGCTGCAACATCAGAAGATTCAGACGATGTATTCCAACCACTGTTTATCTGATTTTCTTCTTTTCTTCTTTTCTTCTTTTCCTTTTCTATTTTCTTTTTCTATCTAAAAGGTGACGCCCTTGTAGACAGTTTTCTATACTTAGGACGTACTTTGTCCTAAGTATAGGGGGGATGTGCACCGAGAGTTTTTCATTTCAGTCCGATCCTCTCCATTGTCTCCTCTTCTTGTCTATGCTTAGGAGTATCTTACCCTAAGTATAGGGGAAGACAATCTGAGTACGATCTGTGTATTCCCACCCTTGACCCTCCCTGCTTTTTGTACAGTCTGCTATACTTAGGATTACTTGATCGTAAGTATAGGGGGGACGCTCAACTTCTCATTCATTCCTTTCATTCATATAGATTCTTTGGATCTATCTATACTCAGTACGAGTTATGTCTTTGCTTTTCCTTTCGACCTATGAGGACATAGCTCAAGCTAAGTATAGGGGGGTCGTATATACCACATATATACTATAAGACATAACTCATACTGAAAAATTAAACATCAATTCAATCTAAAAAAGCAATAAGTAACTCTATAATAATAAAAGATGATTGTGAGCTCCTCAGGCTCTTTATACTTGTACTGATTATTAAGTCAGGAAAATTGGTTTGCGAAAGAAAGTTTTCTTTGAAAAACCTTGTGAAAATTGTTTGAAAATAGTGTGTACAAGTATTAAACCTTTGAGAAAATTAGCTTTGTGTGTAAATTTTATTTTCTTTGAGTGAAATCAAAATGTGTGAAAATCAGTGTGCAAATGATTATAAAAACTTGATTGTCAAAATTGTTTTGAAAAACCTATCTGTGCTGTGTAAAACCTTTGTAAAATCATTTTCATATACGTGTACATGTTTGCAAAATTATTTTGGACTAAAGTTTTCAAAACTCTTGTGAAAATGATTCTTGAATAAGTCTGAGGAGTCTGCACAAAAATCTCTTATACAAAAATAAGCATAATCCCAAATAAAGCTTATAAGATCCAAAACCATATTAGACATCAAATACAGTTTTCTTCTTTTCTATATACTGATTAATAAATCAGGTTAGACACCTATACAGTATGATTTGAAAACTAGTGTGACCTGTTTTGAAAAATTTGCTGTGAAATGTTTTCAACTTGTGTGAAATTGTTTGGATTGCAAAACTTTTCTTTGTGTGAAAGAAAGGATTGGAAAAACCTATGTGCAAATGTTTTGAAAATTTTTTGTCAAAATTATTGTAAAAATGTATATATAGTGTGAAAAAGCTTTGCAAAAATAGTTTTCAAATGTGTGTAAATGATTGCAAAAATTATCGTGTACTATAGTTTGCAAAATTATTTTCAAAACTAGAGCTGAAGAATAAGAGCATTAATACAAAGACTTGCAAATCAAAAATAGAATGCATAAAATTCTTTCTGGACAACCTAAATAGACTACTTAATTAAAACCTGTAGAGTTTTTACAAATCCATATATTTTGTAAATAAAGCTGCCCGCCCGTGTAAATAAGTGTATGTACTTTTTTGTATGTGTCAAATTTTTATTTGCAAAAATTCTTTGTTTAAAAAGATTCTTTGATTCTTTTAAATTCTTTGTGAAAAAGTGCATCATTCTTTATGCATAGCAAAAGCATACCATTCATATTCTTTTTGAGTGAGCTTAATGATTGAATCAGTCCAATAAAGTCTCAAATTGGAGCTTGGTTAGGCCTTACCGCACCTAACTGCACTGGAACCTTATGGGAACTAGGTTTAAGGCACTTCAGGTCTATTCAGACTTAATTCTTTGAGAAATCAGGGCTGGGTTCAAGTCACCTCAGTGGACTAACTAGAACTTTTCGAGACACACGTATGACTCTTGCCGACCGTGACCTAACTTGGACACTTGCACCTTTCACTTGGCTCAACTCAGTTAGAGTGGTGAGGGGGTTGGATTTGCTAGTCTGAGACGCACACGGGTGGAAACATTCGTCCTCGTCTAGGGAGGGAAGTGCACCCCAACCTGGTCCAATAGCAATGAGGTCTAAAGACTAAAGATTGTGGGTTGCGATAAAGCTTCAAAAGAGGGATAGTCTACTGGCTCAAGAGGAAAAACTCCTTATGTAAATGCTGCTGTGAATAGTATGTTGAAAAAAAATAGTCAGGCCCGTACAAAAAAATAAAATGCCTGCAAAGTATGTACAAAGCCAATAAGCAAGCTTGAGTCCAAAGTCAAATATGTGAGCCTGCAGCTGGATGACTTGACTACACTGGTCTAGCATCCTAGGATAGGTAGCTACACTGGCTTCCGTCCATTCTTCTCTTCACCCCCTCCTCTTGAGCTGGTTGCCACTTGAACTTAGAAGGGAATACCCTGCTCCTCGAGGAAAGAGCTGTTGGATTGGGGAATCATTGGGTTGTCATTCTGGAGAAGTCAGTCCCTTTGTCATTTCAGTTGGGGAGAGCCACCATCACTTACACTGTACATGTCAGCTTCATAGTTATAAGGGTTTGCGTATGATTGATAAGCGTCCCGCACCCTTAGTTAATTCGAGCAAATTAATGTCCAAATTAATGTTAATCGTTCGTTGCAGTCGGATACGAGAGGCTAGTCAAAAACCACTCTTAATTAATGTCAAGTTAATTTCAAGCGGGAGATTTTTTTTACTTGGCGGAAGTCCAAGGTCGAACTCAAGGAGGCATCTGTCTCCTTAGGTGAATTTTAGCAAAGATCAAGTGTGTGATTTTCGGGGAATTATTTTTTTGTTCTTTTTCTAATTTCTATGCAGACACATGCAACCAGCAGGCCAATCTAACGTTTAATTCAATTAAGATATCAAATGAAGTCCAAAAATTCTAAAAATTGGCCAGATGATTAATTATGATGAAAATGATCTACCCTAATTTTTTTGGATTTTTTAGACACTAAATGAATTTACTGTGAATTAAATATGCAGACATGGTGATTTTCACTATTTAATTTTTAATAAATAATAAATCACAATTTTTTCAAGAGATAAAATTATCCTAGATAGCACTAATGATAAGGAATCCAGGAACATTGACAGATCTTAATTTCAATGTGAAATGAATTTATTGAAACTAAAATGAGAAAATCACTAAACAATTTATTTAGGTCTCGATATGGCAAATGACATGAAATTTTTATGGCATGTTAAGATTACTGTCCTTAAGCTACTGTGAATTTTTGAGGATTTTTTGAATCATAGAGAATTAACTAGAAATTAAAAGGTGTCACTGGGCAAAATATTCCACAAATCAACCAATTAATTCATTTAAAATTCTACTGAAATTATAAAAACATGACACGTGACCCAATAGACAGAGGACAAGTTTCTCAACAAAATGCAACTTTTAGAATTGAAAAATTATGTAAAATGCAACCTAGGGATGTGTGCAAACACAGGGGTGTAAATGCAATAGAGGAAAATAAAAATACATAAAGTAAATATGCTGACAGGGACTTAAGTGCAATTAACTATTATGCTGGGGACTCGAGTGCAATTTCACCACAAGGCACGTGCTCCTCACGTGGAATCTGCTTCACAGGGACCTTTTTGCAATATTAGAAAGCTCCAGGGGCCTCTGTATAAATTTCCCAGGCCGCACGTGCTCCTGACGTGGGCGGCCTAGGTTCAGATAGCTGTGGAGGCTCGGAGCTCGGCTCGGGCGCTTTTGGAGGTCTGGAGTGAAGCTCGGGCGATCCGAGCCTAGGCTCGGGGAAGAGGCTCGGATCGAAGCTGCGTGGCACGATGTGGACCGTCAGATCGAGCTCGATCTGATGGATGGCGATGAAGACTCGTGGCGTGACCTCAGACCGTTAGATCTAGATTGATCCAACGGCTACTGGATTTGATGGAGATGGTGACGTGGCTGAAGATCCGCCGCTGGATCAGATGAGATATCAACGGTTGAGAGCTGCTGCGGAGGGGAGACGCGTGGCGCACTAGGCGCCATTGGATCTAAGTGAATCCAACGACTCCTGTAAAGCTCGGCTGAGATGCGACGTGGCTCGCTGTGGACCGTTCGATCGATGTGATCGAACCACAGCTGTACGTCTCCTCCGATGATCCTCCGCCGCCTACGGAGGAGATGGCGGGGCTCCGGCGAAGTTTCCCTTACTCCGCCCGTCCTTCCTCGTGTCGATGAAGCTCTCTGACTTGTCAGAGCTATCCCAGAAGACTCGTGGTGTGGCGGCGAAGATCCTGATGGTCTCAGGAGCGGCGGAGGGCTGTCTAAAGTCGATGGCGATGAAGCTCGAAGTCGGCTCCGGCGAACCTCCGTTCAATGAGAAGAGGGGTACCTGCAGGTGTTAGAGGCAGAGCCGGAGCTCGTGCGTGCACTCGTGAAGGTAGGTGGTTGACTGGCGAGGCCTAAGGCGGATGGAGGTGGTCTGACGAAGGAGCTCCGGCCAAGTGGCGGAGCTGGAGATCGAAGTACGGTGATATGCGTCGTCGGAGGTCGTGAAGGCTACCGCGAAGATGGGAGCTTCGACGTGAAGCTCGACGGATTGGAATGGAGGCGAGAAGATGACCGCAGGCGGCAAATAAAATGCGAGAAAAAGTGAAGATAAAGGAAGCGAAGATCGGAGATGGATGGAAGCATCACCTGGGGATTGGAACCCTTGAGTTCCAGGTCGTCGCTCGAAGGGCCAGTGGTTCCCTGAGCTCAAGCAGCGGCTCGGTGGAGGAGGGCTGCGACTCGGCGGAGGCCGAGGATCTCGCCGGAGAAGACGGACGTCTTCGCTCAATGAAATTCACAATTTCTGTCACTAACTGGAAGCTCAGAGCTCGGGGCGTCTCTCACGAGGGGCGGATAGCCATGACGATGGCCGGAGAGGGGTAATTTATAGGATGAAGTCCATGGGTTAAGTCGTTGGGAGGTGGAGTTTGAGGTCGTCGTGGAGCGACATCGGTGGGAGTCGTGGGAGGTGAGAGAGCTGGCGAGGATGAGGGGAGAGTGGTGAAGATCGTGGCGGCATTGGTGGTCGGAGAAGGTGACAGGCGTGGTGGCGAAAATAGAAAGGGGGCGGCGTGTTGCGCAAGGCCGAGATCGTGGGAGAGAGAGCGATCGGAGGTAGGAGACGAAGTCTCCACCGTTGGAACTTGTGATCCAACGGTGGGGATCGAAGCGATAATGGCCGGGTAGGATTAGATCGCAGGCGAATCGATCCTAGGGTCAGGAGCTCTCCACGTGGCAGTACGGGAGCGAAGTAAGTGCGAATGGTGTGGATTGCATCAGGAGTGGTCTAATCCTAAGGTCATGATGGTGCCGGGTGTCGTGCGGAGGAGAGGGCAATGACGAGCGGCGGGGATCAGATTTGAGGAAGATCGAAAGGCTGTGATGCACTGCGGCCTGAGCGGTTGAGATGGAAAGGATCGTGTGGATGACAGTGAGACGCGTGGCGCGAGGGGAATGAGGCGGAAACGAGTGGTGCAGATGAAAGGCTGGGGCACGATCTGACGGTGGAAATAAAGCGAAGATCGAGCGGTTTGGATGAAGGGATCGAGGGCGTGATCAGGTGGCTCTCAAAGCGCCACGTGACGCGCTCAGCTGGAGGCGCGAACGAGCGGTGCTGATGGAGTTCTTGGAATGATCGGATGGCTGAAAATCGAGGCGTGCGTGGAGGCAGCTCAGCCGTTGGATCTAGAAGTTAATCCAACGGCTGTGGCTGCGGGCGGATGAGGCAAGGGCAGCGGGCTACGTGGCGCAACCAGAGGGCGCCACGTGGCTTGCTGTGATTGGTTGAAAAGAGAATTGAGTGTAGAAAGAGAAGAGGACCGAATTTGGAAAAACTCAAAACATGAAAGTTGTAGATCTTGATGAGATCTACAAGTTTCATGTTGACCAAAGACGGAGATGAGGTCAAGTATGATACAAAAAATACAAAGATACAATTTATACATATATGTAGTGTACAAAGTGGCCCAAAAACCCAACTTTCTCATACGAGCTCCAAATTGGATGAAATTAGTATCATTTTAAAGGTCTTTTAATGTGTAGTATTCTAAGAGTGAGTAGACCTATTTTGGATTTTGTGTGAGGGATCTATGTGTATTTTACTGTCCAGGGGTTCTAGGGCTTTATTGACTAATTTACAAGGGGGATTTTTGGCTTTCTTCTCTATTTTATTAACTAAGGAGTACATATTATAAGGAAGAGGTTATTTTAGTAAGTGGATATTTTACAAGGGATTTTTGGCTTCTTATTTAAATGCAAATGCACTGCTAAAATGTATGTATTAGGTATGTATGCATGAATGCTATTTATGCATTATAAAGGGAAATATGCCTCTATTTACTCGGGAACAAGGCTCTATTTTTGACTTTTGAAGTGATGAATCACAGATTCATCAACCCCCTATACTTAAACCTTGCTCGTCCCTGAGCAACTAAATGAAATGCAGGAGTGAAATGATTTTGGGTTCCATACCAAGGTCATGAACAAAAGTTAAAAATAGAGCTTGACTCAACCTTTGGATTAGTTGTGTGGCGGAACCTTATTTGGACCTGAACTTTAGACCTAACAGACTTCAAGTTCCATAAGTCTTCTATTCAAGACTTCTCAATAGTCAGGTCAGAACAAATCCTCAAACGCAAATTTCTGATGACTATGATTCTTACTTGTACTGTGTCAGTGAGGTATAGCTCTCCACATCAGAAATGACTCAGAACCAGCCTCCTCTAACAAGGTAACTCAATAACCTGGTCCAGTAACTCTTTCCTCGGGGAGCGGGGTATTCCCTTCTAAGTTCAAGTGCGACCAACTCAAGAGGAGGGGGTGGATAAGAGAATGGACGGTAGCCAGTGTAGCTACCTATCCCGGGATGCCTGACCAGTGTAGCCAAGTCATCCAGCTGCATTTCTTTACTAGTATACAGACTCCGACAGGTATTTTTTTCTCTTGGACCTGTCTGATTTTTTTTGGAGTTTTTGCAAAAAAAAATTTTCCACAATGTGCAGCATGTACATCAGGAGTTTTTCCTCTTGAGTCAATAGACTATCCCTCTTTTGAAGCATTATTGCAACCCACAACATCCCGTCCTTAGATGTCAACACCACCAGACTAGGTTGAGATGCACTACCCTCCCTAGAGGAGGACGGATGTTTCCACCCGTGTGCTACCCCAAGCTAAAGGATTATACCTCCTCACCACCTCATCAATGAAGAGCTACGTGCATAGTGCTTGTCCAAGTTAGGTCATTATCTAAAAGAATCCTGCGTATGTCTGAGGTATTCTATTTAGACTAATCAAGATGACATGTGAACATAGACTTGCGGACTCAAAGAATTAAGTCACTTGACCTGAGAAATCTTAACTCCAGTTCCTATAAGGTTCCTCTGAAATTAGGTGGATTAAGGTCAAATCAAGTCCATCCTCAATATCTACTCATAACTTGGTTCAGAACCCACTAGCTTTTCACTTTGCATATGCAAGATATGCTGATGAGATGTGGATGACATGCTATGAAAATGCAAGACTCTTTTTAGTTTCTTTTTAGATGCATAGATGATATGCAAGAGTAAATAAGAAGCCTATTTTCAATTTCATTTCATTTTATTATTTTTTTTCGATACCCGTAATTATTGCAAAATATATACAAAAATACGCAAAAATACGCGAAAGTACGAGCTATGGGTAAAATATATATATATATATATATATATATATAATATATACACGCCCCCCTATACTTAGCGTGTGCTATGTCCTCAGAGCACGAAAGCGACTAAAAAGACATAGCTCGGGCTAAGCGTAGGAGAGCTAAAATAACAAGAAGTATAGAAGTCGTCCCGCCCCCCTATACTTAGGCTCTGGCAGCGTAAGTGTAGAAGAAGATCAGAAATGGGGCGGACGAGGAAAAGAGGGGAAATGGGTGAATATATACACGGCGGGCATCGGTCCCCCTATACTTAGGCTCTGGTCAGCCTAAGTATAGGACAGGAATGAGTGTGAGAACCGATGTGATCTGGAGGATGTACAATGAACTGACTCGTGTGACCCCTCCCCCCCTATACTTAGGATCTGGTTATCCTAAGTATAGTCCAAGATAATGGTTCGATGATGTGGGGGTGGGTTACTAGAGTCGCGGGGGAAAAGGACAGGATGTACAAGACTGATGGTATATATACAAATGAGTCGGTTTGAATCTTTCAAGATGCTGCAGATGGCTGTAGCTCACTGTTGCAAGGTCTCATACGCAGCTCGAGGTGTATCTGCTGAATCTGTCTCGCACATGAATACAATCTCCTCGACATGGACTAACTGCTCATTGGATTCGACGAAGTGCTTCAACATCTGTCCATTCACTAGGAATGTCAGTGCGTCATCTGCGAGATCTGAGATCTCGACACATCCACTATCATGCACCGTACGGACGACAAATGGGCCCGTCCACTTAGACTTCAACTTGCCCTGGAAAATTTTCAGCCTAGCATTGAACAACCATACCTTCTGTCCAGGAACAAAGGTCTTTCGTCTGATATATCTATCATGCCAACGCTTCACCTTGTCCTTGTACACCAAACTGTTGTCATATGCACAGTTTCTGACTTCCACAAGCTCATTCAGATCCATGTCTCTCTGCTTCTGACCCAGGTGTGTGTTCCAGTTGACCTTCTTGATTGCCCATTCTGATTTGTGCACTAACTCTGCGGGCAAATGGCACGGCTTTCTGAATACCATTCAGAATGGGGAGGTGCCTAACGGTGTCTTGTAAGCCGTCCTATACACCTAGAGGACTTGATCCAAGATATGAGACCAGTCCTTCTTGTCCGGGCGGACAAGCTTTTGCAATATGGTTTTCATTTCCCTATTTGACACCTCAGCCATACCATTGGTTTGTGGGTGGTAAGGACTTGCGACACGGTGTTCGATGCCGTAGTCCTTCAGGAGTTTCTTCACCTCCCGATTCACAAAGTGGCTACCCCCGTCTGATATCATCATTTTGGGGATCCCGAACCTAGAGATTATGTGCTCTCTGATGAATTTACAGACAGTCATGCTGTCTGCGGCTCGGGTCGGGATAGCCTCCACCCATCTAGACAGATAGTCTACCGCAAGAAGGATATATTCAAACCCGTGGCTGATAGGGAATGGGCCCATGAAATCGATGCCCCAGGCGTCAAAGACATCACAAATGATGACCGGCTGCATTGGCATCTCATCCTTGGAACCAACGGTTCCTCCCATTCTCAGGCAAACTGGGCACGACTTCGCGAAGGCGGTGGCATCGCGAAATAGAGTCGGCCAGTAGAAGCCACACTGAAGTGCCTTCCATGCGGTCCTCTTCCCGGAGTGGTGTCCTCCTGCCTCCAAGCTGTGGCATAAAGAAAGGACACTCTGGTATTCCTCCTGAGGAATACACTGTCTCCAGACACAATTCGGTCCTTCAAAGAAAAGGATCGGATCCTCCCAATGGTAGTGTTTAGCGTCCGACTTTAGTCGGTCGATTTGGCTCTTGAGCCAATCTTTGGGAACTTTCTTGGAGACAAGATAATTCACGATATTGGCGTACCATGGGAGTGAGTCGATAACAAAAATCGACTCGTCAGGGAAGGAGTCTCGAATTGGTGAAACCTCGGAAGTATTAAGATCTTCGAGACGAGAAAGATGATCGGCCACCACGTTCTTCTTTCCAGGTTTATCACGGATGTCCAAATCAAACTCCTGGATAAGTAAAATCCATCGAAGAAGACGCACCTTCGCGTCCTTCTTCGCCATCAAATACCGTAGTGTCGTGTGGTCAGTGAACACAGTTACCTTGGATCCGATTAGGTGAGATCTGAATTTATCCAAGGCAAACACTACCGCAAGCATTTCCTTCTCCGTAACTGTATAGTTACGCAGAGCAGTATCAAGCACTTTGCTTGCGTAGTGAATTGCAAACGGGACGCCATCTCTTATTTGTCCCAACACAGCCCCAACAGCATAATTAGAGGCGTCCGTCATGATCTCAAAAGGTAGAGACCAATCTGGGGCTTGTAGGATGGGTGCGTCCATAATCATTCCTTGTAAAAGCTTAAAGGCCTCAAGACATTTGTGATCAACAACAAACTCCATGTCTTTGCCTAAAAGCTCGGTTAGCGGTCGGGCAATCTTAGAAAAATCCTTAATAAATCTCCGATAAAATCCAACATGCCCGAGAAACGACCGCAACTGTTTTACGTTGGTTGGTGGCTGGAGTCGTCTGATCACGTCCACCTTGGCAGGGTTGACCTCCATTCCTCTCTTGGAGATGACATGCCCCAACACTATGCCCTCCGTCACCATGAAGTGACTTTTCTCCCAGGAGAGCACCAGATTAACCTCACAACATCTTTTGAGGACTCGGTCCAGATTCCTAAGACAGGAATCGAAAGAATCGGCGTGGACCGAGAAGTCATCCATGAAGACTTCCAGGAATTCTCCGACCATTTCGGCGAATACAGCAATCATGCACCTTTGGAAAGTACTTGGAGCATTGCATAGCCCAAAAGGCATGCGCCTGAAAGCATAGGTACCGAAGGGGCATGTAAACGTGGTCTTTTCCTGGTCCTCTGGAGCTATGGCTACTTGATTGTAGCCCGAGAACCCATCAAGGAAGCAGAAGAATTCTTTCCCCGCTAGTCTTTCTAAGATCTGATCAATGAACGGTAGGGGGAAATGATCCTTCTTCGTCGCGGCATTCAGGCGTCTGTAATCCACACAGACGCGCCACGACGTGGGTACCCTCGTCACGATCTCCTCTCCGTCCTCGTTGGTGGTCGTCTGAATTCCCGACTTCTTCGGGACAACATGGATTGGGGCCACCCACTTAGAGTCGGAGATTGGGTAAATGAAACCCGCGTTGCACCATTTTTCTATCTCCTTCTTCACGACCTCTCGTAAATTTGGATTCAACCGGCGTTGGAATTCACGAGAGGGTTTGGCTTCATTCTCCAAGTAAATATGGTGCGAACACAGAGCGGGATTTATCCCGTGGAGATCGGAAATGCTCCAGCCTATCGCCGTGCGGTTTTTCTCCAGGATCTCTAGCAAGCGAGATTCCTGCTCCTCGATCAATCGCGAACTGATGATGACCGGAAATTTCTTGTCTTGTCCCACAAGGAAGGCATACTTTAAGGTTGTGGGTAAGGGTTTGAGCTCAGGAATAGTGTGATCGTCTAAGAAATCTGGCTCAATCTGATCTGGTTCAGTGTTGGAAGTGGTTGGATCGTTCCCTGTGATAGCTGCCACCAAGTTCAGCTCTGGAGTCGGATCGTCAAAGGTCTCCATACAATCGGCAAATGCCTCGTCCGACTCGTCATCCTCATCTTCCGATTGTCCTAGAGATGTAAGGACTGACAGGCCCAACTGGGCCTCTACGTCATCGAAGATGTAGGGCGATGCAGGCTCAGAGCTGTACTCGTTCTTGAGGATCTCCCAGACTGACTCATGCACTGGATCATCTTCGGAGGAGATGGACACATCGGTGCTGGCTGGGTTCTGTCTCCATGGCCCAACTAAGTCTACATGCTCGCAGTCTTTTCCGGTAGAAGAGTACTCGGTGCTGGATTCTGAATCCGGTCTCTGCCATCTTGTCTGCTTCATTTCAAGTTCCTCATCTCCGCCTGAAGTTTGGAACTGAATCTTCCCATTCTTATAATCAAATAAGGCCTCTGCTGTTCTGACGAAGGGCCTACCTAGAATAATCTAGGAATCTCTCCAATTACGAGGGGTTTCCATATCCAGGACAGTGAAGTCCACCATGTATTCTTGCCCTTCGACTTTGATCACTATGTTCCTTAATTCTCCTTGGGACCTCTTGGTTGATTTGTCAGCAAACTGTAGAAGAGCTCTAGATTTCTTAAGAGGTCCGAGATTAAGCCGCTCATAGAGGGTTATAGGCATCAGATTGATTGAGGAACCATTGTCTAGGAGAGTGCGTGCAAACGCGATGTCATCAACATGACTCACTACATAATGTGCACCCATGTCTCTTCGTTTCCTAGGAAACGAGTTCTTTATTGCACAAGTCGTGGCTACTGATAACATGTGTTTCTCAACACGGCTTTTGGTCTTCCTGCTAACCCTAGTAGGTGTGCATCTCACCTTAAGGTATTTTTGGAATGCAGGGATCATTTCCACGAACTTGTCAAAGGGGATTGTGACCTTGATGTGTTTATTGCAGAATTCAGCCATCTCAGGGTCATCTTTTTGGATTTTTTTGGTTTTCTTCTTTCCACCCTTGAGAGCTCGGGGGAAAGGGATTATTGACTCCAACTCAGGTTCGGAAACTGAAAGATTCTCATTAACTTCGGGAACTGAGTTCTTTACATGACTCTGACTCTGAAACAAACTAGGACTCTGACTCTGACTGAAAAGAAAATGCTGAGGCGAAACCGGTGATTCTTCTTCCGCGACTGCTGGATGTCCTCCTCAGATGGAGGTGCGGGCTCTTCATCGGTTTCGTCGGACTCCATGCGAATGCGAGAATGCTGCTTCGAGGACTTAGATGTCCTCTTCTTCTGTCGGTGATGGTGGTGGTGATGCTCCTCCTCCTCTTCCTCCGAGTTCTCCTCAGGTAGAGTCTCGGAGGTTCCTTCCTTCTGTGCCCGTGCCCGATCAGGTATGGTCACGGTCCTTCCGCTCCTGAGGAACATATGATTTACATTATCGTACGAAAGGATCTCATGTTCAGATAAATAATTATCTGAATAATATACCTGATCTCGAGGTCGGTTCTGGCCCTGGTGTAAGCTGTTCGGGTTGGCCTGAATCTATGCGGGAATTGGGGTATTTGGCGCCATATGTTGGTCTTGGGCACGAGAGACCCGATTGATGTCGGTTCTCATATCCAGGTAGTCATTCTGCATCTGCTGGACCCTATCAGACAGGGTCTGGATCGCCAAGGTGAGAGACTCCAATTCGGTGGGCTGGGCTTGCTGCTGTGTGGATGAGGTTCTGTATTGGCCCTGCTGGCCATGCCGATATTGCTGCTGCTGATGGGACGGTGCTGGCCCCTGCTGATAGGTGCGCTGCTGCTACTGGTACCCCTGTTCTGGCCTGGACTGAAAGCACGGTGTGGGAACGGGCCTGGTTTCTTGGTAGACTGGGGATGGGCGGTGTGGCTGATCCTTCCCCATTTCGATCTGCCTGACAATTGGGTCATGGCTATACTAAAGCCCGTTGATCTCGTACACTGGAGGAGGCTCCTTGTATCCCGTCTCCACTTGTGGGGGTGCATGTAGGTTCTGCTGGGTGTAAGTCTGGTCCCAGCTACTCTGAGACCCCGGTGCCTGTTCCTGTACAAGATGGACTCGATGTACAGGTACAAGTGGTGCAGAAGGGGTAGGTAGCTTGATCTTAGCTACCTTCTCAGAATGTTCCTCCACTTGCTTCGGTAGGCTCGAAAGAGACTCCATCTCTGCGACTCTCTTGTGGATCTTCTCGACCATGGTAAGCTTGTCGGCAATCATCCCCATGCTGGGAATGAGGTCCTCAGTCAGATCTGCTACAGTCCTTCGAGTTGTCTCATTGGATAGGATTGAGGGAGACAACTGATAGGCCCTGGTGGCCTGCAACCTGCCGGTTTCCGCCATCTGCTCCAGGATCTTCCATACGGTGTGCTCATTTTTGTTCAGATAGCTTCCTCCACAGGCGGCACTGACTAACCCCTGCATCTCCGAAGTTGGACCACAGAACAAGGTCTGGACTAAGATTGCCTTCGAAATGCCGTGGCAGGGGCATTTCTGCACTAAATCATTAAACCTATCCCAAGCGTCATGGAAAGGTTCACTGGGTCCTTGAGCGAAGCTGGCGATCTTCATTCTCATCTGGTTAGTTCTACTGAGAGGGTAGAACTTTTTCAAGAATAGGTCCATGAACTGCATCCAGGTCGTACATACCACCCCTAAGTTCTTCAGCCAATGAGCAGCCTTATCTCCTAAGGAAAAAGGGGTGTCCTTCAGTCGAATATAATCTTGGCCAACATTGGGATGGCTAAGTTTGTTGCACACCAGCTCGAAGTCACGGAGGAAAGTGTATGGTTCTTCATTTATGTTTCCGTTGAACTTTGGAAGCAGACTAAGGAAGTGGGGCTTCAGCTCAAATGCCTGGGCAGGAACTGCTAGTGCTAACCAATTCTGAATCTCGTTCTCCACTGAGTTATAGGTATCGACCATTGGTCGGTCGATTCCTCCAGCTACTATAATCTGTCCCATCTGCGCCGTGAGATTTGCATTCTTCTGTTCGGCTTCGGCAAGACAAGCAAGAATCTGTGTATTTGGTCCTCATCCGGTGGCATCTTTGGCGGCATCTTGTCCTCTAGTCCTGGATGGGAAATGAGATTGGTGTCAGAGGACAAATCAAGGAAGGGATTACCGAGGCAATGGTCTTCCTCGGTAATCTCGGAGGAGATGAAAGGGATGGTTTGAGAGTAACCACCCAAAGTAAGAAGGAACCAAGACTCAAGAGGGTCATGAGTCCTGGTTGGTCCAAGGTGCGCTTGGACCGATGAAGATGAGTTACTTGGGGTTCTCATAGAGAGATCGGTGAATAATGCGTTGATATCTCCCCAGTCACTCATCTTGATGAGGCGAGAAGAAGATAGGATTTAACTCCTACCTGAAGCAAGCAAAAATCAATCCAAGACCCTGGGTTTACACTCAACACAGTGAAGGACTCGAAGTCGAGTCCAATTAATCTTGTAGTTTTTAAGTGTGATTTTCAAGCAAAAATAGCAAGGATTATGCGGCCTATAGGGATGTCGGCTCAGAGCCGGATGCATCTTCCCTGTTTAACCTGTCTCCTAAGATACCGTCGGTCCTTCCTTTCTTCGCTCCTATCCCAAGTCGATGGATTCAATGACCACACCCCTATCTACCTGCAAGCAGGCGGAGGCTGACAAGGCCGAACTTCACCCCGGGGGGTTACTGGCAGCTTGTCGCAAAGTACCGCAATTTCACCCCTATCTACGTGAGACAGGCGGAGGCTACTTGGTACTAGTCAAAGAATCTGAAATTATTCGACTTGTGATATTTGATAGGATCAGTTAGAACGTGATATGGAAGGCGGGGATTTGGGCTCTGCCTTAAGGTGTTCACACACACTCAAGTACCCTCACTCAGCCTGAAAACAAGGTCGGGGATTAATCTCCCGCAAACAATTTTCAAATTTTATTCCTTTTTTTGGTCAATACTATTTAGTAGTCCCGATTTAAGTTAGGTTATCACTGATTAAGTCAACCACACAGCACGCCTATCGGACAGTCCCAATTTCCTTTTTAATTTAAATGTGAAAAACAAAGGGGGAAAATCGAGAAAAGCCGATGCAAGTTAAAACAATGATGCTATGCTGAGTTTAGGAGACTTACAGTGATCCCTTCGCTTTTTTTATGCAGGATGCAGAACAGAATTGAAAACTTTATCTACATGCAAATGTAGGCGATGAAAGCCGCTCCTAGACAGGCAGTTCTATTAGCGTGAAGAACAGATTAATTTGGCTAAGTACTGCGGTCTAAGTGTGTCTTTTAAGTGAGTTGTGTGGTCCTAATGATTACGAGCACAAGCAATTCCTAGACTGGCTCGGGGAGCCGCTAGTGCAAGCTACTTTACATTCATCCACACAGCACTCGGGACACAGTTCCACTATACTTGCACACGCGAGATCCCAAACGGGAACCGCTGGAAATGATGCGAAAAAGAAATAAAATAAATAAAAATTAAAATGCCTCTCTATTCACTCAATTAAAATGCTCGATCGTCGAAGCGTCTTCGACTCCTTGCGTTCCTCGCACAGAAAAAGAGTGAGGTCAGAGAGTGACTCAAAAATAAAATGATGCAAAGAAATACAAGAAAACCGGGGGTCAGACTACCCGGGGAAAAAAATCAAACACTCAGAATATCACTAAAAAAATTAACCTAAGCCGTGCCTCCCCAGCAACGGCGCCATTTTGATAAGCGTCCCGCACCCTTAGTTAATTCGAGCAAATTAATGTCCAAATTAATGTTAATCGTTCGTTGCAGTCGGATACGAGAGGCTGGTCAAAAACCACTCTTAATTAATGTCAAGTTAATTTCAAGCGGGAGATTTTTTTTACTTGGTGGAAGTCCAAGGTCAAACTCAAGGAGGCATCTGTCTCCTTAGGTGAATTTTAGCAAAGATCAAGTGTGTGATTTTCGGGGAATTATTTTTTTGTTCTTTATCTAATTTCTATGCAGACACATGCAACCAGCAGGCTAATCTAACGTTTAATTCAATTAAGATATCAAATGAAGTCCAAAAATTCTAAAAATTAGCCAGATGATTAATTATGATGAAAATGATCTACCCTAATTTTTTTGGATTTTTTAGACACTAAATGAATTTACTGTGAATTAAATATGCAGACAGGGTGATTTTCACTATTTAATTTTTAATAAATAACAAATCACAATTTATTCAAGAGATAAAATTATCCTAGATAGCACTAATGATAAGGAATCCAGGAAAATTGACAGATCTTAATTTCAATGTGAAATGAATTTATTGAAATTAAAATGAGAAAATCACTCAACAATTTATTTAGGCCTCGATATGTATGCAAATGACATGAAATTTTTATGACATGTTAAGATTACTGTCCTTAAGCTACTGTGAATTTTTGAGGATTTTTTGAATCACAGAGAATTAACTAGAAATTAAAAGGTGTCACTGGGAAAAATATTCCACAAATCAACCAATTAATTCATTTAAAATTCCACTGAAATTACAAAAACATGACACGTGGCCCAATAGACAGAGGACAAGTTTCTCAACAAAATGCAACTTTTAGAATTGAAAAATGATGTAAAATGCAACCTAGGGATGCGTGCAAACACAAGGGTGTAAATGCAATATAGGAAAATAAAAATACATAAAGTAAATATGCTGACAGGGACATAAGTGCAATTACCTATTATGCTGGGGACTCGAGTGCAATTTCACCACAAGGCACGTGCTCCTCACGTGGGGTCTGCTTCACAGGGACCTTTTTGCAATATTTGAAAGCTCCAGGGGCCTCTGTGTAAATTTCTCAGGCCGCACGTGCTCCTCACGTGGGCGGCCTAGGTTCGGATAGCTGCGGAGGCTCGGAGCTCGGCTCGGGCGCTTCTGGAGGTCTGGAGTGAGGCTCGGGCGATCCGAGCCTAGGCTCGGGGAAGAGGCTCGGATCGAAGCTGCGTAGCACGCTGTGGACCATCAGATCGAGCTCGATCTGATGGATGGCGATGAAGATTCGTGGCGTGACCTCAGGCCGTTAGATCTAGATTGATCCAACGACTACTGGATTCGATGGAGATGGTGAAGTGGCTGAAGATCCACCGCTGGATCAGATGAGATATCAACGGCTGAGAGCTGATGCAGAGGGGAGACGCGTGGCGCACTAGGCGCCGTTGGATCTAAGTGAATCCAACGACTCCTGTAAAGCTCGGCTGAGATGCGACGTAGCTCGCTGTAGACCGTTCGATCGATGTGATCGAACGACAGCTGTACGTCTCCTCTGTTGGTCCTCCGCCGCCTGCGGAGGAGAGGGCGGGGCTCCGGCGAAGTTGCCCTTGCTCCGCCTGTCCTTCCTCGTGTCGATGAAGCTCTCCGACTTGTCGGAGCTATCCCAGAAGACTCGTGGTGTGGCGGCGAAGATCATGATGGTCTCAGGAGCGGCGGAGGGCTGTCTGAAGTTGATGGCGATGAAGCTCGAAGTCGGCTCCGGCGAACCTCCGTTCAATGAGCAGAGGGGTACCTGCAGGGGTTAGAGGCAGAGCCGGAGCTCGTAAGTGCACTCGTGAAGGTAGGTGGTTGACTGGCGAGGCCAAAGGCAGATGGATGTGGTCTGACGAAGGAGCTCCGGCCAAGTGGCAGAGCTGGAGATCGAGGTACGGTGATATGCGTCGTCGGAGGTTGTGAAGGCTACCGCGAAGATGGGAGCTTCGACGCGAAGCTCGGCAGATTGGAATGGATGCGAGAAGATGATCGGAGGCAGCAAATAAAATGCGAGAAAAAGTGAAGATAAAGGAAGCGAAGATCGGAGATGGATGGAAGCGTCACCTGGGGATTGGAACCCTTGAGTTCCAGGTCGTCGCTCGAAGGGCCGGTGGTTCCCTGAGCTCAAGCAGCGGCTCGGTGGAGGAGGGCTGCGACTCGGCGGAGGCCGAGGATCTCGCCGGAGAAGACGGACGTCTTCTCTCAATGAAACTCACAATTTCTATCACTAACTGGAAGCTCAGAGCTCGGGGCGTCTCTCACGAGGGGCGGATAGCCATGACGATGGCCGGAGAGGGGTAATTTATAGGATGAAGTCCATGGGTTAAGTCGTTGGGAGGTGGAGTTTGAGGTCGTCGTGGAGCGACATCGGTGGGAGTCGTGGGAGGTGAGAGAGCTGGCGAGAATGAGGGGAGAGTGGTGAAGATCGTGGCGACATTGGTGGTCGGAGAAGGTGACAGGCGTGGTGGCAAAAATAGAAAGGGGGCGGCGTGTTGCGCAAGGCCGAGATCGTGGGAGAGAGAGCGATCGGAGGTAGGAGACGAAGTCTCCACCGTTGGATCTTGTGATCCAATGGTGAGGATCGAAGAGATAATGGTCGGGTAGGATTAGATCGCATGCGAATCGATCCGAGGGTCAGGAGCTCTCCACGTGGCAGTACGGGAGCGAAGTAAGTGCGAACGGTGTGGATTGCATCAGGAGTGGTCTAATCCTAAGGTCGTGATGGTGCCAGGTGTCGTGCGAAGGAGAGGGCAATAACGAGCGGCGGGGATCAGATCTGAGGAAGATCGAAAGGCTATGATGCACTGCGGCCTGAGCGGTTGAGATAGAAAGGATCGTGTGGATGACAGTGAGACGCGTGGCGCGAGGGGAATGAGGCGGAAACGAGTGGTGCAGATGAAAGGCTAGGGCGCGATCTAACGGTGGAAATAAAGCGAAGATCGAGCGGTTTGGATGAAGGGATCGAGGGCATGATCAGGCGGTTCTCAAAGCGCCACGTGGCGTGCTCAGCTGGAGGCGCGAACGAGCGGTGCTGATGGAGTTCTTGGAATGATCGGATGGATGAAAATCGAGGCGTGCGTGGAGGCAGCTCAGCCGTTGGATCTAGAAGTTAATTTAACGGTTGTGGCTGCGGGCGGATGAGGCAAGGGCAGTAGGCTACGTGGCGCAACCAGAGGGCGCCACGTGGTTTGCTGTGATTGGTTGAAAAGAGAATTGAGTGTAGAAAGAGAAGAGGACCGAATTTGGAAAAACTCAAAACATGAAAGTTGTAGATCTTGATGAGATCTACAAGTTTCATGTTGAACAAAGACGGAGATGAGGTCAAGTATGATACAAAAAATACAAAGATAAAATTTATACATATATGTAGTGTACAAAGTGGCCCAAAAACCCAACTTTCTCATACGAGCTCCAAATTGGATGAAATCAGTCTCATTTTAAAGGTCTTTTAATGTGTAGTATTCTAAGAGTGAGTAGACCTATTTTGGAGTTTGTGTGAGGGATCTATGTGTATTTTACTGTCCAGGGGTTCTAGGGCTTTATTGACAAATTTACAAGGGGGATTTTTGGCTTTCTTCCCTATATTATTAACTAAGGAGTACATATTATAAGGAAGAGGTTATTTTAGTAAGTGGATATTTTACAAGGGATTTTTGGCTTCTTATTTAAATGCAAATGCACTGCTAAAATGTATGTATTAGGTATGTATGCATGAATGCTATTTATGCATTATAAAGGGAAATATGCCTCTATTTACTTGGGAACAAGGCTCTATTTTTGACTTTTGAAGTGATGAATCACAGATTCATCAATGATGTAGACCAGTTCTGACTAGGCTATTGAGGTGGGTTGAACCGAGTTCTGTGACTATCGAAGGCTGTTGTATTTTAGAGCTAGTTCCCGACTAAGTTCCACACACATTCACACCCAAGGTCTGACAGGAGCTCCAAAGTCAGATTTTATAAATACATGCATTGCACTGAAAGCACCTCTATTCACTCTATCATTCGTTAATTCTCCTTTTTCGTTTCTTTATTCTTTTTGTACTTATTGCATAAGTGTCTGCTAGGGACTAGCAAAGGCAAGTATAGGGGGGTGATGAATCTCCATTTCATCACCTTTATTCTATTATTTTGGCCTCAAAAACCCCAACAAATGCATGTAAATAGCATCAAATTGTACATAATAGCAATCATGATTCATTGCATTAATTACACATTAAATAAGGTGTTTAATGACAAAATTATAGAATAAAGAGAAGAAAACAAAAAAGGAGTAAAATATTGCAAATATTTTATGACCCTAATCCCGAGACCAAGGCCAGCATGGAATTGGTCGACAAGGAATAAAGTAGGGGGAGATAAGGGCCAGTGTACAATAAACACCTCATTTATTCATGCATTTATTTATGCATTTTTGACACCTATTTTGTACATAATTATTTATTCATCAAATAAAGAAACTTTGTTCATGAAAGTTTTAGATAATGATGTAAATAAAATTACAAAATTGAGTTTGTGTAAAAATAATAAACAGTGTACATGTTATACTTTGAATAAAAAGCCAAAACCTCAACTTCATAGACCCATATCTTGCAAATAAAAACTCCAAATTACCCAAACTCACCTTTAATTGTATATAGCTTTCCAAGAACTATTTAATAAATTTGGTTTCATAATTTTTGGAGTCCATCTGCAAAAGTTAGGTTTTTGGCCTTCACTTTGCAGCCTGCCTGATTAAAATATTCAATATATTCATTGTCCATTATTTTTATCCACTTATATTTTTAGAATTTTGTGAATAATGTATATAATACATGTATATACTAAAATTAGAATAAAATAAAAAGAATTAATAAAATAAAATAAGCCTATGCAAGTTAATAGGCAAAATACCTATGATCAAGTATGTACATAAATAAAAGGGGAAAACATTCTTTAATTACTTTCTTCTTTTATATTTTTTTATAATAATGTAAATACTACATATAACTTATTAAAAAGGTAAATCCAAAATAAAAATCAAGAAAATACATTAAAATAAATAAAGTATACATAATATATAGGTAAAATACCAATAAGTATAACTATATATACATATACCTATTTATTTAAAAATGTAAATAAAGTCATAAAAATTAAATAAAAATATATTTATACTCATAAAAACAAGTTATAAATTTATAAAATAATAAAATATAATAATAAAATAAAAATAAACAAAATAAAAATACATACATAAAAACATACTTATAAATACATTATTAAAATAAACCCATAATAAAACACTTCAAAAAATTATTTAAAAATCGTAAATAAATACTACATTAGTTAATAAACATTTTTTATTTTATAAATAAATTTTATTTAATTCATTTGCTATGTGTAATAAATGGGTCAAGTTTGGTCTGACGTGGACCAATCAGAGGCCAAGGACTGCTGGTCAACTCCCCCCTGCGCCTCTGACTCCCGTCAGAACCATCAAGTCCCCTGTTTTCCTCCCTTTTTCCCGCTCGACTCGTCCATCGTTGGCCGTCGATTTCTTCTGACAAAATGATCTCTGATCATTGTACATCACCGCCACCAACCCAGATCGGCCCTCTAACCTACCGATTTTTCGTGGTGCTCCGGTCAATAAAGGTCCATACCCATGTCTATAAATAAATCCTTCGACCTCCTATCCCATTTTGGTCTCCCTTCAATCGCTTTCCACCCTCAATTCCAGCCCGTGGAGGATCCTATGACAGGGGGGTGCTCCTGGCAGTCTCAGACGGTCGGAGGAGTCGAAGGAAATGCCCATGGCCGCCGCTCGCCGGAGGTCCCACTCCCTGATTGACCACCAGGTATAAGAGCTACTTTATCCCTTTTAGTAGCTTAGTTTTAGTTTTTAATCTTTAATCTAGCCTTTAGATTAACTAGTAGGACCTTAGGTGTTCAATTAGAACCAGATCGAAGTTCGCCGGAGTTCAGCTCCGGCGAACCTCTCTACCCTGATCGACACACGAATCGACCCCCCGCTTCATCTCATTTCATTTCCCTATGCGTTCCTCGCTTAACCCGCTCATAAGATCAACCAGAGCCTCGCCAGCTCCGCGAATCGAGGTCCACCTCCTCCGCTTCGCCGGACCTCGCCACCCCCAGTCATTCCTTAGCTCTTTAGCCTTAACCCCTGGCCGAGGAGAACCCCCTCGAGCCCCTCATTCTTTTGGTGCAGGTCTGAAGCTGAACGGAGCCTCCTGGGGCTCGATTCAATTCCCTGCGAGGTTCCAAGACCCCCCTTTCTTCTCTGAGCTCGTTCGACCGATCTAGGGGGTCCTGTGCCTTCTGGAGTACCTCGGACGGTGCGCGCCACCTCAGCGGACGTTTGGAACCCATCGTCAGCAACCTGGAGTGCTTGGAGGCGGAGAAATCAACGATCGAAGCCAGGGAAGCCAGCTGTTCTTCCCTGTTCTTCACGAGCAGCAGTCACCGTCGGATGAAGGAGACGACCCCAGATTTAATTAGGGTCGTCCGTGTAGCAGATGCCTTGGTCGTGCGATAAAACTTCAGATGCAATCTTGGCCGCAGATCGTCGAAGGGGTATCAGGCTTTGAGGGCTCGACATGTGGATAAGTGGCGTGCCCAACATCGTTGGATCGCGTGCCTTTGGGGGTAAATTGCAAAACCAGCCCTCGTTCTTTTTGTATTTAATTTTTAATTCTGTAAATAATTTTTAACGTTGTAAATAAAATGTGATTTTTACTGAAAGGACCCTGAGGTTTAGAGAATTACAAATAAGTCCTTCCGCGCCTCACGTGCAGTCCCACGTGAGGCGCGTGAAATTTGCATGGATGCCCCTGAGAAATATTTTAATTGCAAAAATGCCCCTACCAGGCCATATATTTTTGTCTGTTTTGTCCATTTATTTTGTGCCTGATATTAACTTGAAAAATTTTGCAAAAATGGATATAAGCTCCTGTTAGTGTACCCTTGCACGCTATATTTTTAATTTTTAATTTTCTTGCATTTTTGATTTTATTAAAAATCAAAAACATGCCTTTTAATTACTGTCTAACTTATAAAATTCCAAACAAAATATTAAAAGACCTCGAAAAATTCCATAAAAACTCCCTAATGTGCATTTTGACCTATTTTAGTGTTATTCCAAAAATCCCTAAAAATCTCAAAAGAAAAACCTTAAAAATTAAAAAATACACAAAAACTTCAAAAAAATATATAAAATAAAAGAAAACTCAGAAAAATATAAACCCAGTTCCTATGTCCTCTATATTTTATTACCTCTATTTGAAAAATAGTGTGGAAAAATTTTGTGGCTGTTGGGTATTTTTTATTCCTATTTTACTTACAGCCAGTACTTATTTCATTGTTTTCCTTTATTTAAGCATTTAAAAATACCAAAAAAAATTTGATAAATATCCAAAATTCACCAAAATAGTAACAAATTATGAAAATCCCAAAAAGATTTTATTTTTATATTTTTGAGTGTTTTTTTATATATTTTTATAAATATTTTATCACCCCTCTCTCCACTTTGTATATATATTCCTCTATTAAAAAAAATAGATCTATATATACATATATATATATATATATTGATATATAAAATTCTAAAATTAAACAAAAAAAATATTATTTAGATCTATATACATCTATATCTAATGTATGTATTATATACTATATAGCTACCCTCTAGGGATATATTTATAACTTTATATATTTATAAATTCTCTAAATTAAATATATATATATATATGTTACATATTATTACTATAAAAAAATAAAAATAAATAAAAAAATATAAAAGATAAAAACCAACAAAAATAGGCTTCACACATGGATGACTCTGTGGTACATGCACATCTTAGGCTATTGCACTTTTGTATTGCTCTCTGTGGTTCGACCTCTACATACTTAGTCACTATACATCTTGTGGTAGAGTAATAAATATTAATTCACATTTTTGGGACTCAATTGTTTTATTCTTTTATTGTGGATTAATGGCTGATCAACATGGGTATTCTGCGAGCGGTCGCCTCAGCGACACTTTATACATATTATTCATGGTGACCCTCGCATGAATTTACTCAGTTATCAGATGGCGCCGTTGCCGGGGAGCAATGAGCATAGCCTAATTTATTTTGTCATTCTTGTGTACAAAAATGTTGATTTATCATTTACTTTGTGAGCAGCCATTTTATTGTCATTGATCACCATGCTCTATTGATTGATTCATTTATTGTGATTATTTTATATCTGCTCTATTTGATTGGTTGAGCTATTCTAATCCAATCTTTTTGTGACTTTGATGCGAGGTCCCTCCACGCGAGGATGGCTTCTTAGGAGGCCAAGGCAGCCGAGCTTGGAGGAGGATGGTCTTCTTCTCATGACCATCTGGAGAGAGCATCAAGGAAGCAAGGAGATGGGGATTAGATAGGTTTAGAATATTTAGGATTATTTTTGTAATTTATGGTGAGAGAGAGACAATTTTGGTATGTAATTAAACAGGACTCTACTCTTCACAATGAGGTCCAGTGCCTGGGTGATTGTTCACCTGGGGGCCTCATCGCGTTTTTTTTTCGTGTTTTCATCGCTTTCTTTTCTTTGTTTTCCGAAGTTTTGAGCTTTCCGCCTTTCTTTTACTTTGTTTTGTGTGCTTGAAGCCCCTAGATGTAAGTTGCTTGACTCGGTAGCTAGGTCCACACATTAATAAGAATGCATGTTCCTATAGTCTACTTCGTATGGATCTAGTCAAACTTAAACAAGCCGCTCATTTGTCTCTTAGCCCTTGTGCCACAGCGAGCCCTGTAAAGCGCTTTCTCCTAAACTCAAGTGTGTTGAGCAGAGGAGGGGTGAGCTAAGACCGGACCCTTCGGGCTAGAGATGAATGAGTGACTTATGGTTCTTCACGCTAATAGCAGCTATTGTTTAGGGCGATTTTGTGCCTTGCATACCGACATGTAGATAGGTTTAAAAATTCTGTTTTGCGTGCCGCATGGAGAGAGTTGGGATGCACTGTAAGTCTTCTAACTCAGCATGCATCATTCGGTTCAATGGTGAGATTTCCATCATGGAACCACTTGCACGACTTTTCTGCTATCTGCCTCTGATTTTGATCACCTAGGACTTAAATGAGAATCTACAAAGACGTTAGGTGCTGGTATGAAAACAGACTCAAAAAAGTGAAAACCCAAAAATTAAAACAAGGGGACTGCTAAATAAACTTTGACCTTAATTAAAATCTGTAATGGACTATCATTGTACCGGGTTCATAAAGCCCTCATTGTTTTCAGGTACCTTGGAGAGGGACCAAAACCCTACTCCCTTGAGCGAGTGCGACCCCCTAAGGATTAAAGCCAAAAACCCAGTCTGCAACTGCCTTGTGTATCGCCTGGATTTCCGAAGTAATGCGCTTCTATCGTACGTAGGCGAGTAGGGCTTGGTCACCAATGATGACTCTCTGTTGTGTAGAGCATCGACCCTATCCGAAGTATTGAGCATAGGCCACGCCTTCGCGTGGGTGTCTGTCTCATTGTCCCGTCCGAGTAGGTTCTTGCACGCTCACGGGTGATTCCTTTGCGAGCGAGAACCGAAGTATTGGTTTCGCCTATCGGCTTCCTTTCTCTATTTCTTTGGCTGAGTAGGGATCCAGGAAGGGTTACAAGGAGTCCAAAAAGTACAGACTATAGGTTACACAGGAGGAGGACAAGTACGGGATACTCTTCTGGCAGTACTCTCTCTCCTATAGGGTAGCGTACTAAGGACTTGTTATAAGATATGCCTGAAATCACAACTCTAAAAATGAAAAGATAATAAATAGCCGAGCTTTCACGACTTCACATGGCATGAGTTGGTGAACCCGATTTTGTATTGTGTTTGTATGGATCCAGATTAAGGTTCAAAGATCAAGTCCCGCGCCATTGCGCACATTTTGTTGTTTCTCCATTTGACCACCCCGCTCAACCGAGCCTCTCTACTGTTTTACACTCCTTTTATTCCTCGTTGACCATCGTATCTTTCATCCAACATCCGATCTTCTCTTGTACTTCGCGAAGATGATCCATGGATGGTTTCCGTCGGGACCATGCCGACACCCACATCGATTCCATGGATCAACTCAGCCAATAAGTTCGAGGAGATTCCCGAGAACCCGATCCGGACTTTGCGGATCGATCTCCAGACTCCTCGTTTTCTACCTTTCTCTTGGCCACCCAATAATCTGGGATCACTTTTGTCCCACTTTCACCGTTGTGAATGGAAGTCGATTACAGTCTACATCCTTTTCCATTCACAACATGCTGGGGTTGACCTGAATTCCAGCTTCATCACGACAATTGAACATTAATTGCAAGCGGTCTGATCAGGACTATCTCATTATGCAGATAGAAGACAGTGCGAGCCCTGGAGACTACTCCGGAGTTCATCTCGTCCGACTCAGACCCTGACATGGCTCCAGGAGGAAAGGGCAAGTGTAAGCAGCCACCCCAACCAGAGGGACATGTGCCAGATCAGAATCAAGTCAATGCACAGTTACTGGCATCTATCCAAGCCATCCAGCAGCAGCTGACCGAGCAGGCCCTCACACAGACAGCCTTCTAGGACATGTTGAATGATGTGATAAACCGAGACGATGGAGGAGGAGGCAGAGGCAGAGGAGGCAGGGGAGGAGGAGGTGGAGGTGGAGGTGGTGGTGCAGATGATGATGTAGAATTTCCACCACCACCAAAGCCAACACTTAAAGAAACATACAATCCGGGAGACAGCCAGATGACCGAGTGGATCCTCATTCCACCAGTACACGCTCACTTTGAGCTGAAGCCCCAATTCATTGCTCTTCTCCCTGCATTTCACGGAAACACCAGCGAGGAGACGTACATTCACCTGCAGCAATTCTCCTGCATTTGTCGTACTACTCACTATCCCAATGTCCCTCTGGACATTGTCAAGATGATGGCTTTCCCCTTCAACCTACAGGACAAGGCCCTCTATTGGGTCAATCATCTGGGGACGGTTGTGACGACCTGGGAGGAGCTGAAGTCCGCCTTTCTGCACAAATATTACCCTCTAGGTCGGCTCAACCAGATGCGAGCCCGAATCAGTAATTTCTCCCAAGGACCCCATGAGTCAATACATGAAGCATGGGAGAGATTCACTGACCTGCAGGAGAAGTGTCCCCATAACGATATTCCGAAGACCAGCTTGGTCCAGCACTTTTTCGGGGGACTGAACATTGAAAGCCAAAGGCTCGTGGACGCAGCATGTGGGGGTTCACATTTCAATAAGGATGAAGACGTAGTCTGGCAGATATTTGAAGAAATGGCCGAAGGAGAGGCCGCCCTCTCTTCATCCAAGGTGTATCAGAAGCAGCCCCAGATCCTTCAAAAACAAGTGCACATGACAGCGTCCAAGGAAGCAGAGAGAGATGAGAGCTCCAACCTCAGTATCATCGGGGGCCATTTCTCGAAAGTTGATATCACCGAAAAGCGATCATAGGACCTCGAGAAACTCGCTGTGATCGAGAAGAGGACCCAGAATTTAGACAAGCTTGATCAGATCAATAAGTACCTTGAACTGTTGTTGGGCACCATCAACTCTGTTCAGTCGGCTACACCATCGGAAGCTCCCGCTGAGAAGAAGGACGAGCAGCAACCGCAGCATCAGCCTCAGCCGAGCCAGCAGCCACCGGCAGTCCAGCACGTGTACTACGTGCAGGCGCCCGACCAGGGCCAGCCGCAGCAGCAGATGGTCGTGTACCAGTCAGAGTTCCTTTCCGGACCTGATTCAGTCTTCCCACCACCACCCCTGATTCAAGAAGTGAACGGGGTATGGAGCAATGATGCACAACCGACCCGTCCTCAGGGACAACCCCAGGGTCAGCAATTTTCCAATCGGCAATACCACCAACCTCAGGGTGGTCGTTTTGGACAATCCTCTCAGCAGCACCACCAGTATCAGCAGCCTCCCAAGTTTACAAACCAATGGAGGCAGAATTTTCCATACCAGCAGCAGCCGCAGTACTGTCATCCACAGCCGTTTCACCAGTATGCGTCTGCCCCACCTCAACAATATCATCAGTATCCTCCTTCCACGTACCAACAACTTCAACTTCCTTCACCACCGCAGCACCACCAGCAACAATCTCCACACCCATCCAACCAACAGCAGTGTGGTCTGCACGTTGAACCTACTGAAGCACCTCCTGTGAACCCCACCATGGATTGTCTAGCCCAGCTTGTCAAAGGGCTAGCGGATATGACCAAGCGGCTTGATGACCTGACCGCCACCCGAACTACCATTCCGGTGCAGGTCGAAGCCAACCCCAATAATTTCAAAAAGAAAGAGCAGGTAGAATGTGATGTCCTGTCCGTGTCTGGTAATGATATGACTGTTTATTCTAATGCTGTTACTCTCAGGAGCGTTAGGGCCTTGCCTCCGCCTGCTACCAGAAGTGGGGTGAATAAAGAAACAGGTGGATCGTCATCTTTTGCATCAGCCGTGCCAGCTCTAGGGGCGGGTGAGGAGGAAGAAGAAGGAGAAGCCAGTCCAGTCGTCGTGTATTTCCAGCAGCAGCCTCAGCCAAAAATACAAAAAAATCAGCAAAAGCAAAAACAACAAAAAGAAGCTTGTAGCCGAAGCGAAGCCGCGCCAGCATTGGAGGAGCCGCCAGCAGCAGCCGATCCCTCGCCAGCCGATGGAACAGACGCTACCCTTTTTGATCGCCCTGCAGCACCAGCATGTTCAGAAACAATTTATACTCCTTTTTGTAGTCCGGATGTACAACATTCTGTGGGCGATGATTTTGATGTAAATAAGAACTCTGATTTTCCTGCTAGTGATGTACATATTCCTTTTCTTCATGCAATACAAAAATCCAAAAAATTACAAAATGAAAAAAGGCATTGTCTGATCCAGGTGTTGTGGAAATATTAGATAAGTTGACTGTTGAGATTCCTTTATTGAAAGCCGTGGAGTACATGCCAGCTGTAAAGAAAGGACTAAAGGAGGTATGTACCAGCAAGCGTCACCCATCAAGAAAGAACAGACGCCAGCAAGTTGAGATGCACATCCTCACCTTGGCCACGGTAGCAGTTATCAGTAACCTCCCGCAGAAAAAGCAAGACACAGGAGCACCTCTGATCAGTTGTGAGATTTTTGACCAGGTCTTCGAGCGCACTCTCCATGACAGTGGATCTTCCATCAACCTTCTGCCCTCATCCATAATGCAAGAATTCGGGCTGGGTCCACTCAAGCAGACACGCATGATCCTTCAGTTCGCTGACCGATCCGTCAAGTGACCCTGAGGTCTTTTGGAAGACGTCATAGTTAAAGTGCAGGAAGTGAAATTTCCAGCTGACTTTGTAGTCCTTGATATGGACTCGCCTGCACCCCTGCTCCAGACCCCTATCATCCTTGGCAGACCATTCCTTCGTACTTCAGGCGCCGTGGTTGATTACGGGTCTGGCAAGATTACCTTCAGCTCGAACACCCAGCAGATCACGATAAACATGAATAGAGAGCCGAATGCCACAACTGATGAGAGCCAGGCAGCGTCCGAAGCAGACTGTGATTTTATTGCAGAGATCAGAGACTCAGCCTTATCATTGGACGATCCATGGACCCAAGAAATCCTCACTCTTGAGGAGGACTTGGAAAGCGCAGTCAGCTTATGCTCCGACGATTCTTGGGAGACAGATTCTCAGATGTAGGCGCATCTACTTGAGCAGTCACTCCAGACCGAATACGATCTGCTTAGCGCAGAATCGTTCGACACATTACTGGGATCTCAACAGAATAACGAGGATGGTAGCAGCTTCAAAGAAGTACATCCCACCACTAGCATAGTCTCTGAAGGGGACCGACAAGATGGACAGGTCAAAACCAGAACTCAAGCAACTTCCGGCAGGCCTAAAGTATGCTTTCCTTGCGGGTGAAGAACAAATGTATCCGATCATCATCAGCAGCAGGCTGAATCCGGATCAGGAACCCGGTACAATGATAGTCCATTACAGATTTTAATTAAGGTCAAAGTTTATTTAGCAGTCCCTTATTTTAATTTTTGGGTTTTCACTTTTTTGAGTCTATTTTCATACCAGCGCCTAACGTCTTTGTAGATTCTCATTTAAGTCCTAGGTGCTCAAAATCAGAGGGAGATAGCGGAAAAGCCGTGCAAGTGGTTCCATGATGGAAATCTCACCATTGAACCGAATGATGCATGCTGAGTTAGAAGACTTACAGTGCATCCCAGCTCTCTCCATGCGGTATACAAAACAGAATTTTTAAACCTATTTACATGTCGGTATGCAAGGCACAAAATCGCCCTAAACATTAGCTGCTATTAGCGTGAAGAACCATAAGTAGCTCATTCATCTCTAGCTCGAAGGGTCCGGTCTTGGCTCACCCCTCCTCTGCTCAACACACTTGAGTTTAGGAGAAAGCACTTTACAGGGTTCGCTGTGGCACAAGGGCTAAGAGACAAATGAGCGGCTTGTTTAAGTTTGACTAGATCCATACGAAGTAGACTATAGGAACATGCATTCTTATTAATGTGTGGACCTAGCTACCGAGTCAAGCAACCTACATCTAGGGGCTCCAAGCACACAAAACAAAGTAAAAGAAAGGCGGAAAGTTCAAAACTTCGGAAAACAAAGAAAAGAAAGCGATGAAAACACGAAAAAAAAATGCGATGAGGCCCTCTGGTGAACAATCACCCGGGCACTGGACCTCATTGTGAAGAGTAGAGTCCTGTTTAATTACATGCCAAAATTGTCTCTCTCTCACCATAAATTACAAAAATAATCCTAAATATTCTAAACCTATCTAATCCACATCTCTTTGCTTCCTTGATGCTCTCTCCAGATGGTCATGAGAAGAAGACCATCCTCCTCCAAGCTCGGCTGCCTTGGCCTCCTAAGAAGCCATCCTCGCGTAGCGGGCCCTCACATCAAAGTCACAAAAAGATTGGATTAGAATAGCTCAACCAATCAAATAGCGCATATATAAAATAATCACAATAAATGAATCAATCAATAGAGCATGGTGATCAATGACAATAAAATGGTTGCTCACAAAGTAAATGCTAAATCAACATTTTTGTACACAAGAATGACAAAATAAATTAGGCTATGCTCATTGCTCCCTGGCAACGGCGCCATCTGATAACTGAGTAAATTCATGCGAGGGTCACCATGAATAATATGTATAAAGTGTCGCTGAGGCGACCGCTCGTAGAATACCCATGTTGATCAGCCATTAACCCACAATAAAAGAATAAAATAATTATGTCCCAAAAATGTGAATTAATATTTATTACTCTACCACAAGATGTACAGTGACTAAGTATGTAGAGGTCGAACCACAGAGAGCAATATAAAAGTGCAATAGCCTAAGCTGTGCATGTACCACAGAGTCATCCATGTGTGAAGCCTATTTTTGTGGGGTTTTATCTTTTATATTTTTTTATTTATTTTTATTTCTTTTATAGTAATAATATGTAACATATATATATATATATATATATATATATAATTTAGAGAATTTATAAATATATAAAGTTATAAATATATCCCTAGAGGGTAGCTATATAGTATATAATACATACATTAGATATAGATGTATATAGATCTAAATAATAATTTTTTTGTTTAATTTTAGAATTTTATATATAAATATATATATATGTATGTATATATATATCTATATTTTTTTAATAGTGGAATATATATATACAAAGGGGAGAGAGGGGTGATAAAATATTTATAAAAATATATAAAAAACACTCAAAAATATAGAAATAAAATCTTTTTGGGATTTTCATAATTTTTTACTGTTTTGGTGATTTTTGAGTATTTTTCAAATTGTTTTTGGTATTTTTTAATGCTGAAATAAAAGAAAATAATGAAATAAGTACTGGTTGTAAGTAAAATAGGAATCAAAAATACCCAACAGCCACAAAATTTTTCCACACTATTTTTCAAATAGAGATAATAAAATATAGAGGAAATAGGAATTGGGTTTATATTTTTCTGAGTTTTCTTTGATTTTATATATTTTTATGAAGTTTTTGTGTATTTTTGAATATAGGTTTTTCTTTTGAGATTTTTAGGGATTTTTGTACTGACACTAAAATAGGTCAAAATGCACACTAGGGAATTTTTATTGAATTTTTCGAGGTCTTTTAATATTTTTTTAGAATTTTATAAGTTAGACAGTAATTAAAAGGCATGTTTTTTATTTTTAATAAATGCAAAATGCAACAAAATTAAAAACTAAAAATATAGCATGCAAGGGTACACTAACAGGAGCTTATATCCATTTTTGCAAAATTTTTCAAGTTAATATCAGGCACAAAATAAATGGACAAAGCATACAAAAATATATGGCCTGGTAGGGGCATTTTTGCAATTAAAATATTTCTCAGGGGCATCCATGCAAATTTCACGCGCCTCACGTGGGACTGCACGTGAGACGTGGAAGGACCTATTTGTAATTCTCTAAACCTCAGGGTCCTTTCAGCAAAAATCACATTTTATTTACAACGTTAAAAATTATTTACAGAATTAAAATTTAAATACAAAAAGAACGGGGGCTGGTTTTGCAATTTACCCCCAAAGGCGTGCGATCCAACGGCGTTGGGCGCGCCACTTATCCACGTGTCGAGCCCTCGAAGCCCGATACCCCTTCGACGATCTGCGGCCGAGATTGCATCTGAAGTTTGATCGCACGGCCAAGGCATCTGCTACACGGACGACCCTGATTAGATCTGGGGCCGTCTCCTTCATCCGACGGTGACTGCTGCTCGCGAAGAACAGGGAAGAACAACTGGCTTCCCTGGCTTCGATCGTTGATTTCTCCACCTCCAGGCACTCCAGGTTGTTGACGATGGGTTCCAAACGTCCGGCGAGGTCGCGCGCACCGTCCGAGGTACTCTAGAAGGCACAAGACCCCCTAGATCGGTCGAAATAGCTTGGAGAAGAAAGGGGGGTCCTGGAACCTCACAGGGAATTGAATCGAGCCCCAAGGGGCTCCGTTCAGCTTCAGACCTGCACCAAAAGAATGAGGGGCTCGAGGGGGTTCTCCTCGGTCAGGGGTTAAGGCTAAAGAGCTAAGGAATGGCCGGGGGTGGCGAGGTCCGGCAAAGCGGAGGAGGTGGACCTCGATTCGCAGAGCTGGCGAGGCTCTGGTTGATCTGATGAGTGGGTTAAGAGAGTAACGCGTAGGTAAATGAAATGAGATGAAGCGGGGGGTCGATTCATGTGTCGATCAGGGTAGAGAGGTTCGCCGGAGCTGAGCTCCGGCGAACTTCGATCTGGTTCTAATCGAACACCTAAGGTCCTACTAGTTATCTAAAGGCTAGATTAAAGATTAAAAACTAAAACTAAACTACTAAAAGGGATAAAACAGCTATTATACCTGGTGGTCGACTAAGGAGCAGGACCTCCGGCGAGCGGCGACCGTGGGCACTTCCTTCGACTCCTCCGACCGTCTGAGACAGGCAGGAGCACCCCCCTGTCACGAGGATCCTCCATGGGATGGAATTGAGGGTGGAAAGTGACTGAAGGGAGACCAAAATGGGATAGGAGGTCGAAGGATTTATTTATAGACATGGGTATGGACCCTTATTGACCGGGGCACCACGAAAAATCGGTAGGTTAGAGGGCCGATCTGGGTTGGTGGCGGTGATGTACAATGATCGGAGATCAATTTGTCAGAAGACATCGACGACCAACGATGGACGAGTCGAGCGGGAAAAAGGGAGGAAAACAAGGGACTTGATGGTTCTGACGGGAGTCAGAGGCGCAGGGGGGAGTTGACCAGAGGTCAACAGTCCTTGGCCTCTGATTGGTCCACGTCAGACCAAACTTGACCCATTTATTACACATAGCAAATGAATTAAATAGAATTTATTTATAAAATAAAAAATGTTTATTAACTAATGTAGTATTTATTTACGATTTTTATATAATTTTTTGAAGTGTTTTATTACGGGTTTATTTTAATAATTTATTTATAAGTATGTTTTTATGTATGTATTTTTATTTTGTTTATTTTTATTTTATTATTATATTTTATTATTTTATAAATTTATAACTTGTTTTTATGAGTATAAATATATTTTTATTTAATTTTTATGACTTTATTTACATTTTTAAATAAATAGGTATATGTATATATAGTTATACTTATTGGTATTTTACCTATATATTATGTATACTTTATTTATTTTAATGTATTTTCTTGATTTTTATTTTGGATTTACCTTTTTAATAAGTTATATGTAGTATTTACATTATTATAAAAAAATATAAAAGAAGAAAGTAATTAAAGAATGTTTTCCCCTTTTATTTATGTACATACTTGATCATAGGTATTTTGCCTATTAACTTGCATAGGCTTATTTTATTTTATTAATTCTTTTTAGTTTATTCTAATTTTAGTATATACATGTATTATATACATTATTCACAAAATTCTAAAAATATAAGTGGATAAAAATAATGGGCAATGAATATATTGAATATTTTAATCAGGCAGGCTGCAAAGTGAAGGCCAAAAACCTAACTTTTGCAGATGGACTCCAAAAATTATGAAACCAATTTTATTAAATAGTTCTTGGAAAGCTATATACAATTAAAGGTGAGTTTGGGTAATTTAGAGTTTTTATTTGCAAGATATGGGTCTATGAAGTTGAGGTTTTGGCTTTTTATTCAGAGTATAACATGTACACTGTTTATTATTTTTACACAAACTCAATTTTGTAATTTTATTTACATCATTATCTAAAACTTTCATGAACAAAGTTTCTTTATTTGATGAATAAATAATTATGTACAAAATAGGTGTCAAAAATGCATAAATAAATGCATGAATAAATGAGGTGTTTATTGTACACTGGCCCTTATCTCCCCCTACTTTATTCCTTGTCGACCAATTCCATGCTGGCCTTGGTCTCGGGATTAGGGTCATAAAATATTTGCAATATTTTACTCCTTTTTCTTTTCTTCTCTTTATTCTATAATTTTGGCATTAAACACCTTATTTAATGTGTAATTAATGCAATGAATCATGATTGCTATTATGTACAATTTGATGCTATTTACATGCATTTGCTGGGGTTTTTGAGGCCAAAATAATAGAATAAAGGTGATGAAATGGAGATTCATCACCCCCCTATACTTGCCTTTGATAGTCCCTAGCAGACACTTATGCAATAAGTACAAAAAGAATAAAGAAACAAAAAAGGAGAATTAACGAATGATAGAGTGAATAGAGGTGCTTTCAGTGCAATGCATGTCTTTATAAAATCTGACTTTGGAGCTCCTGTCAGACCTTGGGTGTGAATGTGTGTGGAACTTAGTCGGGAACCAGCTCTAAAATACAACAGCCTTCGATAGTCACAGAACTCGGTTCAACCCACCTCAATAGCCTGGTCAGAACTGGTCTACATCATACGCAAACCCTTATAACTATGGAGCTGACTTGTACAGTGTAAGTGATGGTGGCTCTCCCCAACTGAAATGACAAAGGGACTGACTTCTCCAGAATGACAACCCAATGATTCCCCAATCCAACAGCTCTTTCCTCGAGGAGCAGGGTATTCCCTTCTAAGTTCAAGTGGCAACCAACTCAAGAGGAGGAGGTGAAGAGAAGAATGGACAGCAGCCAGTGAAGCTACCTATCCTAGGATGCTAGACCAGTGTAGTCAAGTCATACAGCTGCAGGCTCACATATTTGACTTTGGAACTCAAGCTTGCTTATTGGCTTTGTACATACTTTGCAGGCATTTTATTTTTTTGTACAGGCCTGACTAATTTTTTTTCAACATACTATTCACAACAGCATTTACATAAGGAGTTTTTCCTCTTGAGCAAGTAGACTATCCCTCTTTTGAAGCTTTATCGCAACCCACAATCTCCTGTCTTTAGACCTCATTGCTATTGGACCAGGTTGGGGTGCACTTCCCTCCCTAGATGAGGACGAATGTTTCCACCCGTATGCGTCTCAGACTGGCAAATCCAACCCCCTCACCACTCCAACTGAGTTGAGCCAAGTGAAAGGTGCAAGTATCCAAGTTAGGTCACGGTCGGCAGGAGTCATACGTATGTCTCAAAAAGTTCTAGTTAGTCCACTGAGGTGACTTGAACCCAGCCCTGATTTCTCAAAGAATTAAGTCTGAATAAACCTGAAGTGCCTTAAACCTAGTTCCCATAAGGTTCCAGTGTAGTTAGGTGCGGTAAGGCCTAACCAAGCTCCAATTTGAGACTTTATTGGACTGATTCAATCATTAAGCTCACTCAAAAAGAATATGAATGGTATGCTTATGCTATGCACAATGAATGATGCAATTTTTCACAAAGAATTTAAAAGAATCAAAGAATCTTTTTACACAAAGAATTTTTGCAAATAAAAATTTGACACATACAAAAAAGTACATACACTTATTTACACGGGCGAGCCGCTTTATTTACAAAATATATGGATTTGTAAAAACTCTACAGGTTTTAATTAAGTAGTTTATTTAGGTTGTCCAGAAAGAATTTTATGCATTCTATTTTTGATTTGCAAGTCTTTGTATTAATGCTCTTATTCTTCAGCTCTAGTTTTGAAAATAATTTTGCAAACTATAGTACACGATAATTTTTGCAATCATTTACACACATTTGAAAACTATTTTTGCAAAGCTTTTTCACACTATATATACATTTTTCACAATAATTTTGACAAACATTTTTCAAAACATTTGCACATAGGTTTTTCCAATCCTTTCTTTCACACAAAGAAAAGTTTTGCAATCCAAACAGTTTCACACAAGTTGAAAACATTTCACAGCAAATTTTTCAAAACAGGTCACACTAGTTTTCAAATCATACTGTATAGGTGTCTAACCTGATTTATTAATCGGTATATACAAAAGAAGAAAACCGTATTTGATGTCTAATATGGTTTTGGCTCTTATAAGCTTTATTTAGGATTATGCTTATTTTTGTATAAGAGATTTTTGTGCAGACTCCTCAGACTTATTCAAGAATCATTTTCACAAGAGTTTTAAAAACTTTAGTCCAAAACAATTTTGCAAACATGTACACGTATTTGAAAATAATTTTACAAAGGTTTACACATTATAGATAGGTTTTTCAAAACAATTTTGACAATCAAGTTTTTATAATCATTTGCACACTGATTTTCACACATTTTGATTTCACCCAAAGAAAATAAATTTTATACACAAAACTAATTTTCTCAAAGGTTGAATACTTGTACACACTATTTTCAAACAATTTTCACAAGGTTTTTCAAAGAAAACTTTCTTTCACAAAACATTTTTCCTAACTTAATAATCGGTACAAGTATAAAGAGCCTGAGGAGCTCACAATCATCTTTTATTATTATAGAGTTACTTATTGCTTTTTTAGATTGAATTGATGTTTTATTTTTCAGTATGAGTTATGGCTTATAGTATATACATGGTATATATGACCCCCCTTTACTTAGCTTGAGCTATGTCCTCATAGGTCGAAAGGAAAAGCAAAGACATAACTCGTACTGAGTATAGACAGATCTAAAGAATCTATATGAATGAAAGGAATGAATGAGAAGTTGACCGTCCCCCCTATACTTACGATCAAGTAATCCTAAGTATAGCAAACTGTACAAAAAGCAGGGAGGGTCAAGGGTGGGAATACACAGATCGTACTCAGATTGTCTCCCCCTATACTTAGGGTAAGATAATCCTAAGTAAAGACAAGAAGAGGAGATAATGGAGAGGATCGGACTGAAATGAAAAACTCTCGGTGCACATCCCCACTATACTTAGGACAAACTACGTCCTAAGTATAGAAAACTGTCTACAAGGGCAGCACCTTTTAGATAGAAAAAGAAAATAGAAAAGGAAAAGAAGAAAAGAAGAAAAGAAGAAAATCAAATAAACAGTGGTTGGAGTACATCGTCTGAATCTTCTGATGTTGCAGTAGTTGTGGAGATGTCATCATGTTGCACGAGCTGGATAGAGTCAACAACGGCCAAGAATGCATCTGGTTCTAAGTAAGGCTTCAAGAGTTGGTCGTTGACGACGAAGGGATGTACGTCAGGGGACATTTCTGATATTGCAATGCTTCCATTGTCACGCACTTCACAAACTCGAAATGGCCCTGTCCACTTACTCTTTAATTTACCCGAGAATATCCACAACTTTGCATCAAATAACCACACTTTCTGTCCAACATCGAAGGTCTTTCGTCTGATGTGCCGGTCATGCAAGTGTTTCACCTTCTCCTTGTACATCAATGTGCTATCGTATGCATAGTCTCGGAATTCCAAGAGCATGTTCAGATCATCTTTTCTCTTCTGACCACTTTTGCGTGAGTCTAAATTACAACTGTTGATTGCCCATAAAGACTTGTGAATTAATTCCACGGGCAGATGGCACGGTTTTCCATATACAAGACGATAGGGAGACATGCCCTAGGGAGACTTGTAGGCGGTTCGGTAAGCCCATAGAACCGAGTCCAAGAGTTGAGACCAGTCCTTCTTGTTTGGCCTAACAAGTTTCTGCAGGATAGTCTTGACTTCTTTGTTTGATAGCTCCGCCATGCCATTGGTCTGAGGATGGTAAGGAGACGCGACACGATGATCGATGTCGTACTCCTTCGTTAACTTCTTGACCTCTTTGTTAATGAAGTGGCTACCCCCGTCTGATATGAGAATTTTCGATATCCTGAACCGTGAAATGATGTTCTTCTTCAGGAACTGACAGACTGTTCGGCTGTCGGCGGCTCGAGCATGGATAGCCTCAACCCAACGACTTACGTAATCGACGGCAAGAAGGATGTGCTCAAAACCTTGACTACTAGGGAAAGGTCCCATGAAGTCAATGCCCCACGCATCGAAAACATCTGCTATCTAAATGATTTTCAGGGCATTGAATCTTTGGCAGTAAGTGTACCTTTCAGTCTCTGACAGTCAATACATCGTTTGACAAATTCCGCTGCATCCTTGAATAATGTGGGCCACCAAAAGCCACACTGAAGAACTTTTGCTGCCGTACGATCTCCAGAGTGATGTCCACCATATTCGAGCGAGTGACAATGCTCGAGGATACTAGATTGCTCCGTCTGAGGGATGCACCTGTGCCAAATTCAATCCGCTCCTTCCCTGAATAAAAGAGGATCCTCCCATTGGTAGAATCGAATGGTCGACATGAATTTGTTCTTCTGATTTTTCGTCCAATCCGCCGGTGTTACCCCAGAGGTAAGGTAGTTGACTATATCTGCATACCAAGGAAGAGAATCCACTGCTAAGATGGCTTCGTCAGGGAAGGTTTCTGTGATGGGTGCACTGTTCAGAGGAGACTCATGCTGCTCTATTCTAGAGAGATGGTCTGCTACCACATTTTGAACTCCAGGTTTGTCCTTGATTTCCAAATCGAATTCCTGGAGGAGAAGGATCCAATGAATCAGTCTTGGCTTGGCATCCTTCTTCTGCTGTAGGTACCGGATAGTAGAGTGGTCTGTAAAGATTGTGATTTTTTATCCCAACAAATAGGATCTGAACTTCTCTAGGGTTAAAACCACAGCCAGCAGCTCTTTCTCTGTCACTGTATAATTCCTCTGTGCTTCATCTAATGTTCTGCTGGCATAGTGAATGGCATAGGGTGCTTTATCTTTCCTTTGCCCAAGAACCCGACTGCAAAGTCTGACGCATCGGTCATTATCTCAAAGGGAAGAGTCCAGTCGGGCGGTTGTAAGATTGGAGCCTGAGTGATGAGCTCCTTCAACTGATTGAAAGCAAGGAGAACCCGCTGATCAACAATGAACTCAGTCTCCTTGCACAAAAGTTCTGTCAGAGGTCGGGCAATGCGGCTGAAATCCTTGATGAATCGCCTATAGAATCCCACATGCCCCAGAAATGACCTCACATTCTTCACTGACTGAGGTGGCTGGAGATTTGAAATAACATCCACCTTTGCCGGATCGACTTCCATGCCACATTTGGAAATGACGTGGCCTAGCACAATGCCTTCAGTGACCATAAAGTGGCTCTTTTCCCATGAAAGTACTAAATTGACTTCTCGGCATTTCTGAAGCACTCTGTCTAGGTGCTCAAGACAGGAATCGAAACTATCACCATAGACAGAGAAGTCGTCCATGAACACCTCGAGAAAACTGCCTACCATCTTGGCGAAGACTGCTAACATGCATCTTTGGAAGGTTGCAGGTGCATTGCACAAACCAAAGGGCATTGTCTTGAAGGCATAGGTGCCGAACGGGCAAGTGAAGGTAGTCTTCTCTTGATCTTCAGGCGCGATCGCCACTTGGTTGTACCCGGAGTACCCATCCAGAAAGCAGAAGAACTCCTTGCCTGCTAATCTTTCCAAAACTTGATCAATGAAGGGCAAGGGAAAGTGGTCCTTCTTAGTTGCTGCATTGAGACAGCGGTAGTCAACACACACCCGCCAGGATGTTGGTACCCGAGTGGAAATTTTCTCTCATTTGTCATTTGTAACCACGGTAAGCCCGGAATTTTTTGGAACTACATGCAGTGGGCTTACCCATTTTGAGTCGGAGATGGGATAGATGAAGCCTGCGTCACACCATTTTGTTATCTCCTTCATGACGACGTCCCGAAGGTTAGGGTTCAGCCTTCGTTGGAATTCGCGGGACGGCTTGGCATCTTCTTCTAGATAGATGTGGTGTGAACACAAGGCTGGATTTATCCCTCGGAGATCTGATACGCTCCAACCAAGTGCCTTACGGTTCTTTTCTAGAACCTCGAGAAGATGAGATTCCTGATCCGGATTCAGCCTGCTGCTGATGATGACCGGATACATTTATTCTTCGCCTGCAAGGAAAGCATACTTTAGGCCTGCCGGAAGTGGCTTGAGTTCTGGTTTTGACCTGTCCATCTTGTCGGTCACTTCAGAGACTATGCTGGTGGTGGGATGTACTTCTTTGAAGCTGCTACCATCCTCGTTATTCTGTTGAGATCCCATTAATGTGCCGAACGGTTCTGCGCTAAGCTGATCGTGTTCGATCTGGAGTGACTGCTCAAGTAGATGCGCCTGCATCTGAGAATCTGTCTCCCAAGAATCGTCGGAGCATAAGCTGACTGTGCTTTCCAAGTCCTCCTCAAGAGTGAGGATTTCTCGGGTCCATGGATCATCCAATGATAAGGTTGAGTCTCTGATCTCTTCAATAAAATCACAGTCTGCTTCGGACGCTGCCTGGCTCTCATCAGTTGTGGCATTCGGCTCTCTGTTCATGTTTATCGTGATCTGCTGGGTGTTCGAGCTGAAGGTAATCTTTCCAGACCCGTAATGAACCACGGCGCCTGAAGTACGAAGGAATGGTCTACCAAGGATGATAGGGGTCTGGAGCAGGGGTGCAGGAGAGTCCATATCAAGGACTACAAAGTCAGCTGGAAATTTCACTTCCTGCACTTTAACTATGACGTCTTCCAAAAGACCTCGGGGTCGCTTGACGGATCGGTCAGCGAACTGAAGGATCATGCGTGTCTGCTTGAGCGGACCCAGCCCGAATTCTTGCATTATGGATGAGGGTAGAAGGTTGATGGAAGATCCACTGTCAAGGAGAGTGCGCTCGAAGACCTGGTAAAAAATCTCACAACTGATCAGAGGTGCTCATGTGTCTTGCTTTTTCTGCGGGAGGTTACTGATAGCTGCTACCGTGGCCAAGGTGAGGACATGCTTCTCAATCTGTTGGCGTCTGTTCTTTCTTGATGGGCGACGCTTGCTGGTACATACCTCCTTTAGTCCTTTCTTTACAGCCGGCATGTACTCCACGGCTTTCAACCAAGGAATCTCAACAGTCAACTTATCTAATATTTCCACAACACCTGGATCAGACAATGCCTTTTTTTGTTTTGCAATTTTTTTGGATTTTTGTATTGCATGAGGAAAAGGAATATATACATCACTAGCAGTAAAATCAGAGTTCTTATTTACATCAAAATCATCACCTACAGAATGTTGTACATCCGGACTACAAAAAGGAGTACAAATTGTTTCTGAACATGCTGGTGCTGCAGGGCGATCAAAAAACGTAGTGTCTGTTACATCGGCTGGCGAGGGATCGGCTGCTGCTGGCGGCTCCTCCAATGCTGGCGCGGCTTCGCTTCGGCTACAAGCTTCTTTTTGTTGTTTTTGCTTTTGCTGATTTTTTTGTATTTTTGGCTGAGGCTGCTGCTGGAAATGCATGACGGCTGGACTGGCTTCTCCTTCTTCTTCCTCCTCATCCGCCCCTGGAGCTGGCATGGCTGATGCAGAAGATGACGATCCACCTGTTTCTTTTTTCACCCCACTTCTGGTAGTAGGCGGAGGCAAGGCCCTACCGCTCCTGAGAGTAACAGCATTAGAATAAACAGTCATATCATTACCAGACACGGACCATAAACCCTGTAGACCTCGGTCTAGAGTGTATCCCCGTGACAGGGGGAGTCCCTTGAGCATCCACGACGGTTCACGGAGGAGATGCACCCACGACCACTGTCATCGGCAGTCCTTCTCTTTGGCCACCGGGCCAGGTTCGAGCTGCGCTTTTCATTTCTTTATGTATATTTTAATCCTAGCTTTTTATTTGTTTATTTATTTAAGTATTTAGGCCATAGTTTTAGCCTAGGTTAGCCCATTCGTAGTTTTCTGGAGCTCCGCTCTGGCGAACTGTTCTACCGTGGATTCACTAGTACTCCAACCACCGTTCCCCCCCCATTACCTTCCCCTTCGTTTCTACTTCTTCCCTCACACCTTCACATCCCCAGACCACCCTCGGATCTGGAATACGAGGTCCACCTCCATCCAACTCATCGGACCTCGCCGCCATGACCCTCCAACGCCTCATCTCGCCGTTTAACGGGGCCGAGGCAGTTTGCCCTGGTCCCTTCATCTTCCTGTGCAGGATAGAGGCACAAATAAGCACTAGGGTCCAAGTGCGAAGTTCACCAGAGCATGAAGGGGATCTCGCTAGGAAGCTGCTCGGCCATCTCGGAGCTCAAATGGACGCTGGAGGAGGGAGATTTGGCTGGAGGAACCTCGCCCAGGCGATTGTTCTTCCCTGTTCTTGCACCGCGCCTCCTCGTCGTTGAATCAAATGCGCCACCTAGATTAAACCACAGCCATCCGATGGAGCCTCATTTCGAATGTCAAATCTGCTCCATGGATCTCATCTCCACCGCTCATCGGCGAAGCGTCATTAGCCGTTGGATGGATGCCACATGTATAAGTGAAATGATCCAGAATGTCTGCCAACACACGTAGGGGTAAATTACATATATACCCCTACCTTTTTTGTATTTAATTATTAGTGTTGTAAATAAAATATTACGTGTAAATAAATTAGGCATTTTGCATGTTGGCCCTAATACTTTTTATATTTGCACTTTGGTCCCTACCAACGTCACGTGAAGTCCCCATGTGACGCTTGAAATTTTGCTTAGAACCCCCTGATATTTTTTAATTTTGTAAAATAGTTACAGAACATTAAATAAATATTTTATTTTGTTGGAAAAATTGCAATGTGTCCCCTAAAATTTTATTTATTTGCAGTTATGCCCCTTCTAGGCCATTTATTTTTGTGACTTTTATCTTATAATTAAAATAGCTACCTAGCTCCTTGTAGATTCACACGACATGTCTACTTTGTAATTTTTGCATTAAAATTGAAAAGGAGCCTAAATAATCCCTGTCTAATTTGTAAAATACCAAACAACTATAACAACTTTTTGAAAAATTCCAAAAAAATCATATATGGTATATTTGATTATTGCGTCCAGAAAACAAAAAGCCCTAAAAATAGTAATAGGAAATTAAAAAAATCAAAAAGCTCCGAAATCCAACAAAAAATTATAAAAATTCCACAAAACTACCAAAAATATGTTTTTATGTTTTATAATTATCTATATATTATTATTTATGTATTAAAGTTATTTATGTAATTTTGGGACTTAATTATTATTTTTAAAACCCAAATTAGTTTCAGATTATGTATTAATCCCATTATTGGGATATTTTTTACTTTAAAAAAACATTAAAATTAGTCGATTTTTTTTGGAGAAATACATAACATTAGAAAAATATTAAAAACCGAAAAACAATTTATTTTATGAATTTTATCTATATTTAGTAATAATATAAATATATTTTTATGTATTATCTAAATAAAGCCTTATATATGCTAGATTGTGTTTATTTTATAAAAGGAAAGATAAAATATAAAAAGAAAATATAAAATTAGAAAATTAATAATCAAATATAAAAATATAAAATCAAAAATTTAATAAAAATTAAAAAACACACAAAACAATAACATGGACAAGAAAAGGATTGAATAATTCTATGCATCATTTTTGCCCCCAACTGTTTGCTCCCAGTGTTCGACACTCTACGTATGCGTACACGCTATACACATTTGCTTGTAGAGTTATAATAAATTTTAACTCCACATTTTTGAGATTTAATTGCTTTATTCTTATCATGGGTTAATTGTTGACTGGAGTTGGGTTTTGTTGAGAGGTCACAACAACGATGCTAATTGAGTTTGATTAGCAGACCCTCGCAAAATCCCCTTCATCAAATGGCGTCTTTGCCGAGGAGCAACATCGTTTGGGATATTTATTGTTTATGCGATTCTTCACTCTTGTCCATATTTATATATTTATTAGCATTATTTATTGATCTTATTGTGACTGTTCTGACCTCTTCTCTTTTTGGCTTTGATGCGAGGGACCGCTGGGCGACGGAAGATCTCCGAGGAGGACTAGTGCACCCAAGCAAGGCGGAGTCAGCCTTTCTTGCTCGGCTGACGGGAGAGAGCATCAAAGGCAGATGGAGAGGAATTTTTGCAGACAATCTACCTTTTTCTGCATTTTTGTTCATTATGTATATTTATGTGAGAGAGTGACTTTATAATTGTAATAATGCAGGACTCTAACACTCCAACTTCTCGAGGTCTAATGCCCGAGGGATTGTTCCCTCGAGGGCCTTGATGATATTTTTTGCTTTTTATTTTTATTATTTTGTGTGAATGAGCCCTAGCTTAGGATCGTTTGATGTAGACTAAGGCCCAAACCCTAATATATATGCATGTACCCATAGATGCGATTTGGGACTTAGTCAATTTTGAAATAATGTTCTTCACGATAATAGCAACATGTATCTAGGGCGATTTCTTAGGATTGCATCTCATATAGCATAGGTTTCAATTTTGTTCTGCATCCCGCATGGAGAGAGCAGGGAAGCACTATAAGTCCTCTTACTTTGCATGCATCATCAATTTCTGACTTGCATGGCTTTTTCAATCCTCTCCCTCTGATTTTGATTGCTTAGGATGCTTGATGTAAATTGGAACCCCGTTATGCACGTGCACTAAAAAATAACAAAAAAAGATGATAACCAGAATAACATTGGGACTGCTAACCACACTTGATCTCTAAAATAAAATGTAATGGATTCCTTGTCTTGGGGAGAGCAACCCCCTCCTCGTTTGAGCATTTTATTTCTACGTACATGCTAAGGATTAGTGCCCAAATCCCAAGCCTCTCTACGGTGTGTACAACTTTTTGAATGGTCCCCTAACTCTAAATTCGACAAGATAAATAGACCACATCTTGGTCTCCACTTTGTTGAGTAGGTGAATCGGGGGTTTGCCTTGTGTATTGGTTGTCACTTGGAGTCCATTTGCATTTTCTCTTTGAGTTATCAGTCCCACCCATATGAGTCATGCATTTTCATCTTTGAGTCTCTCTGCCTCTCTTATACATATATCTCCTCATTTTGCATTGAGTCATGATATTGGCACTTGAGCTCAATCATCTTCGCCAGATCCTTTCATCTCGCTTCTTGCCCACCCTCCTCGTGTCTCCCGTATCACCTCTTCTTCTACCCGGGATTGTTGTGCTTTCAGATATCGCCCGCATCGAGGATTTTTTACTTACATTGATTATTGGAGTAAGTCAGGCATGTTTTGAGGATGCTGAGAGTGATTTGTTGGATGCGTCTTTCATTCGTGCATAGGAGCTTTATTGAGGACTTTGACGATGAACAATAATTAGGTGTGATTCTTTATTGAGGATTTATATCTCGCACATAGGATTGAGGATGTGATCTATGTTAATGATTCGATGATGATTTCATGAGCATTAATTGATCTCTCTTTTGAGGTTCCAACCATCTTGATTCTGATTGAATATTCTGATTTGGACATCATAGCGAAGGTGTGCGAAACCCGCATGATCGTCTTCATCCACCTTACGGATCCATCCTTGATTTACTGATTCTACTATCCACCTGGGGCACTTTGAGGATTCATGATTATCTTCCGTGCCATCTCAGTTGATTTGAGTGACATGAGGAATGTCCGGTGGTTGACCTAATTATTTTCCCCCTCACATAATCTTATGCCCTCCTGAGGATCGATTGGTTGATTGCTTTTGAGGACCTGAGATGATGTGCCAGCAATCCCAAGATATTGATTGACCTAGCTTACATGACTCACGAGGACTATCTGTGGGAGCATGTAACATATTCTTTACGATCGGTTTCACTCGCAGCCTGTACTGCCACTCTGTTGGGGTACGAATTGTATCGTATGATATGACTGTTTGGCTTCTCCATCTGATTGTGTGATTGATCTGTCGATACACGAGGCCTTCTCGGACTCCTTTGAGTCCACTCACCTTGACGATCCTCACAAGGTTGAGCTTCACTTTACTGATTATTCCATGCCTAGTTCATATGCTCTCCGAGGGTTATCTGTGAGACACTATGACAAATTCTATATATGCGGTCTCTTCTGCCGGTAGACGATATGTCGTCTACAGAGACCAGTCTAATTGACTCCTTTGAGTCCTTTATCCTTGACGACCCTCGCAAGGATGAGCTATGATCTGACTATTCCATGCTTAGCTTGCATTGTTCCCCAAGGACTCTCTGCGAGAAAATGCAACACTTTTTTACTCTCGATTTCCATTGCTGATTGTGTCTCCTCTCTGATGAAGCACTGAGCCGAGTCGTCTTATATGCTTTCGATCCCCGCTACTTCAATATTTACCTGATCTGTTGGATCATGGGACCCATCTGACTTGACTCCTTTGAGTCTTCTCTCCTTGCTGGTCCTCGCAAGGACGAGCCATCTTCCTCTGATTATTTCACTGCTTAGTTGGCAGTATGCTCCCCGAGGGTTGTCTGCGGGATGCTGCCACACTTTCCTGATTTGTCGGTCTCTTATTCTATAGTCAATCTGTCACCTACCAAGATCGCTACTGTGATCCGTCTGATGGATCAGGCTCCTTTGAACCCGCTCACCTTGACGACCCTCACAGGGGTGAGATTCTATTCCGATTATTCATTGACTAGCATATATTACTCTCTGAGGATTATCTGCAGGAGGGTACATCATTTTTTCGGTATTCAGATTCCCTTCTAGTGTCTTCTGTTTGATGGGGCACGAAGTCGAGTCTGCTGATTTTGTTACTCGGTCTCCTCCATGGTCGTGTCTCCTTTTGTTAGAAGCATGGAGTCGAGTCTTTTGTTTACTTTGGATCTTACACTCATCTAAGTCCGCTCACCTTGACGACCCTTGCAAGGGTAGAGCCCTGGTGTGTGGTGTTCGGTGTGTTCTTGTGACCTTCTGATTTTATGCCCACCGGATACCGTACCGCTGCATTAGGAAAGTCTCATGTCTTTACGTTCATATCTTTAGAGACAATGATTGACGTGGAGCAGTTCGTATTGTTCTTTCTTCCTCAAGGTCTTACGGTAGCGGCTCTGATCACTTATTCTTTCCCTATGAGCCGAAGTTCTGGTTCATGCTATCGGACCCTTTCTCACCTTTCGATCTATATTCCCCGATAGTTGACACCCAATTGATTGCATAACCGGGTGTCATTTCTATATCTGAATGCGTCCTCATTCTCACAGGGAGACGATGATAAGAGCACGGTACTCGCTTACCAGGTACTGTCATGTACCTCATCAGTATGTGCTTGTTGTACGTATGTGTTTTGTCTTCTATTTCATCTTTCTCCCGCGTGTTATGTGTGCCCCAGACCTATCGCCATATCTTTGTGTCTACACTAAGGACGTACCTTCTGTATATATCTTTGTGTCTACATTCTTCACGATCTTTTTGTCCATCTGTATATATCTATATGTTCTTCTTTTCCTTCTCATTTTTCTTTTTCTACAGAAGGTGTCACCCCTTGGTGTCAGTTTTCTGTACTTAGGGCGTACTTTGTCCTAAGTATAGGGGGTTGTGCACCCAGATTCGTTCATTCTTTGATCCCCTCCACCGTCTCCTCTCTTGTTAATTTGCTCTGCTATACTTAGGGATATTTCACCCTAAGTATAGGGGGAGACAGCCCGGACTGTGATTTCTTTATTCCCACCAGTGACCCTCCCTGCATTGTGTACAATCTGCTATACTTATGATTATTTGATCCTAAGTATAGGGGAGTCGGTCACCTTTTATTCATTTATCTCTTCATTCTTTTATTTCTTATTCTTTCAGTCATTGTAGTATAGGCTTTTCTATACTCAGTACGAGGTATGTCTTCTCTTTTCTCTTCGATCTATGAGGACATAGCTCATGCTAAGTATAGGGGGTCATATATACTTTGTATATACTTTATCCATAACTCATACTTTCGTATAACTAATAATAAATATGGCCAAATATACTATATATACATATATAATTCATTAAAATTCATTTAATAACAATAGTCATTCCTCAAATTGTTTTTGTATTTACTGATTATTAAATCAGGTTAAAAATATTTTTGCAAAATGATTTGAAAAATGGTGTGAACCGTTTGGAAAACTTTTTGTGAAATGTTTTCAACCATTGTAAAAATATTTTTGAATTGCAAAAATTCTTTTCTTTGTGTGAAATAAAGGATTTGAAAACCCATTTGCAAATGATTTTGAAAATGTTTGTAAAATTATGTTGAAAATTGTATATACATAGTTTGAAATCTTTGCAAAATAGTGTTCAAATGTTTGTAAATATTTGCAAAAATTATTTGCACTATAATTTTGAAAATGGTTTTCAAATAAATTTGAGGAATGAATGTATCACTAAAATAGGAATAAAGTGTGTATATAAATCAACATAAAAATCATTATCAATTGTATATATGTGCCTATAATAATAACTCTGTAAAACCTGTGAATTCTTTGAATTCTTAACTCTTGTAAAATAAAGAAGCACGCCCGTGTAAATAGCTGTAATTATTTTATATTTGGTGTGCCAACATTCTTTTCCAAAATTCTTTTTGTAAAATTGCTTTTAAAAATTACATCATTCATTATACATAAGCATTTTCATAGCATTCATACTTTTCAATTGAGCTTGATGATTGAACTAGTCCAATAAAGTCTAAGATTGGAGCTTGGTTGGATCTTACCACACCTAACTGCACTAGAACCTTACATGAACTAGGTCTAAGGTACTTCAGGTCCATTAGGACTTAATTCTTTGAGACTCGAGCTGGGTTCAAGTCACCTCAACTGACTAACTAGAACTTTTCGAGACATACGCATGACTCTTGTCAGCCGTGACCTAACTTGCACACTTGCACCTTGCACTTGGCTCAACTTAGTTGGAGTGGTGAGGGGTTGGATTTTTCAGTCTGAGACGCACACGGGTGGAACATTCATCCTCGTTTAGGGATGGAAGTGCACCCCAACCTGGTCCAGTTTCAATGAAGCCTAAAGACATGGGAGTGTGGGTTGCAATAAAGCTTCAAAAGAGGGATAGTCCTCTGGCTCAAGAGGAAAAAGTTCTTATGAAAATGCTACTGTGAGTAGTATTATTGAAAAAAAAAACTCCAAAAAAGTGATCAGGCTTGAAAATAGAAATAAAATGCCTGTCGGAGTATGTATATATGTTGTATAGAAAATAAGCAAGCTTAATCATCAAAGTTATACCATGTGAGCCTGCAGATGGATGACTTGACTACCGTGGTCAGGCATCCCAGGATAGGTAGCTACACTAGCTACCGTCCATTATTTTCTTCACCTCCTCCTCTTGAGTTGGATGCCACTTGAACATAGAAGGGAATACCCCGCTCCTCGAGGACAGAGGGCTGGATTGGGGAATCATTGGGTCGTTATTCTAGAGAAGTCAGTCTCTTTGTCATTTCAATTGGAGAGAGCCACCATAACTTACACTGTACAAGTCAGCTTCATAGTCGTAAGGGTTTGCGTATGATGTAGGCTAGTTCTGACCTGGCTATTGAGGTGATCTGAACCGAGTTCTGTGACTCTCGAAGGTTGTTGTGCTTTAAATTTGGGTCCCAACCAGATTCCACACACATTTTCACATCAAGGTCTAACCTGAGCTTCAAACATTGATTTTGTACAGATAAGTTTAATTATTTAGATCTATTCCATTTATTCTTGCCTTTTCTTTTTTTTCTTATTCTTTATTCTTTTTGTACTTATTGCATAAGTATTTGGTAGGGACTAGCAAAGGCAAGCATAGGGGGGTGATGAATCTCCATTTCATCACCTTTATTCTATCATTTTGGCCTTAAAAACCCCAACAGATGCATGTAAATAGCATCAATTTGTGCATAATAGCATTCATTATTTATTGTATTATTTGTATACAAAATAAGGTTTTTAATGCCAAAATTATAGAATAAAGAGAAGAAAAGAAAAAGGAATAAAATATTGAAAATATTCTATGACCCTAACCCCAAGACCATGTCCAGAATGGAGTTGCTCGACAAGGAATAAAGTAGGAGGAGATAAGGGCCAAAAGTACAATAAATACCTCATTTATGTATTCATTAATTGTGCATTTTTGACACATATTTAATTATTTATTATTTATTCATCGAATAAAGAAACTTTGTACATAAAAGTTGTAGATAATAATGTAAATAAAAATGCAAAATTGAGTTTGTACAAAAATAATATAAAGTATGCATTTTATACACATAATAAAAAGCTAGAAACCAAAGTTCACAGACTCATATCTTTCAATAAAAACTCGAAACATAGCATAATCACCTCTAATTGTATATAACTTTTCACGAGCTATTTAATGGTGGTGGTTTTATATTTTTTGGAGTTACTCTGTAGAAGTTAGGTTTTGGGCCCCTATTGTACATAATACCGATTAAAATATTCAATTTATTCATTGATTATTATTTTTACAAATTCATATTTTTATTATTTTGTAAATATGATCTATAATATATGTGTATATTAAAATCAAAATAAAACCTAAAAAGAAAAGGAAAATAAAATAAGTTCATGTAAAAGCATAGACAAAATACATGTGTTACTATATGTATATAAATAAAAAGGGAAATTTATTCTTTCTATTCTTAATTCTTTTATATTTTCCTAATATTGTAAATATTATACATATTCTATTAAAAATATAAAACTAAAATAAAACTCGTAAAAATACATTAAAATAAAATAGTATACATAAAACATAGGTAAAATACCTATAAATATACCTACATAATATGCATATCTATTTATTAAAGCATAGAAATAACATCATAAAAATCAAATAATAATATATTTATACCCAAAAAATAAGTTTTAAATATATAAAATTATAGAATAAACTAATAAAATAAAATATACAAAATAAAAATAAAAATGTACCAAATACAAGTTAATACCTATAAATAAGCCATTAAAAATAAACTTGTAATAAAATATACTAAAAAAATAAATAAAAATCATAATAAAATACTACATAAAATGATAAACATTTTTTTTATAATCGAAAAATAATAAAATCAATTACTAATTTTAAATTAATTATTTTGGAATATCCAGCCTGTTTTGTCCTATAGCGAGCCTGGTTGGACCAATCATCGCGCTCAAATATGCACCGCGGTCAACTCCCCCCCTCTGCCATCTGAAGTGACGCGATCTGTCAAACCCTGTGTTTTCTGCCATTTTTCATGGACGTTCCATCCATCTATCACACTCGTGTTCTTCAGACGAAGTGTTCCCTGATCTTTGTACATCCACGCCAGGCCCTTGGATCCATTGTATATAGCTCCGATTCTTTTATATCAGCCGGTCAAATAAGGTGCCACCTATGTTCATAAATAAACCTCTCCACCACCATTTCAAAATTTGGTCATTTCTTCATCCTTGGACCCCTGGACCTCGGTCTAGAGTGTATCCCCGTCACAGGGGAAGTCCCCTGAGCATCCACGACGGTTCGTAGAGGAGGAGATGCACCCACGGCCACCGTCGCCGACAGTCCTGCTCATTGGCCACCCGGCGAGGTTCAAGTTGCGTTTTTCATTTCTTTATGTCGATTTTAATCGTAGCTTTTTATTTTTGTATTTATTTAAGCATTTAGGCCGTAGTTTAGCCTAGGTTAGCCTATTCGTAGTTCGTTGGAGCTCCGCTCCGGAGAATTGTTCCACCGTGGATTCGCCAGTACTCTAACCACCGTTCCACCCCCATTACCTTCCCCTTCGTTTCTACTTCATCTCCCATACCTTCACTTCCCAGACCACCCTCAGATATGGAATACGAGGTCCACCTCCATCCACCTCATCGGACCTCGCCGCCACGACCCTCCTACGCCTCATCTTGCCGTTTAACGGGTCGGGGCATTTTACCCTTGGTCCCTTCGTCTTCATGTGCAGGATAGAGGTGCAAATAAGCGCAAGGGACCAAGTGTGAAGTTCACTGGAGCAGGAAGAGGATCTCGCCAGGAATCTGCTCGGCCATCTCGAAGCTCAAATGGATGCTGAAGGAGGGAGATTTGGCCGCAGGAACCTCGCCCAGACGAGTGTTCTTCCATGTTCTTGTACCGCGCCTCCTCACCGTTGGATCAGATGCGCCACCCAGATTACGCCACAACCATCCGATGGAGCCTCGTTTCAACCGTCAGATCCACTCCAGGGATCTAATCTCCACTGCTCATCAGTGAAGCATCAACAACCATTGGATGGACGCCACGTGTATAAGCGAAATGATCTAGACCGTCTACTAGTGCACGTAGTGGTAAATTGCACATATACCCATCCTTTTTTGTATTTAAATATTACTGTTGTAAATAAAATATTACGTGTGAATAAATTAGGGAATTTTACATGTAGGCCCTTATACTTTTTATATTTTCACTTTGGTCCCTGTCAGCGTTACGTGCAGTCCTCACATGACGGTGGAAATTTTGCTTAGAACCCCCTATATTTTTTAATATTGTAAAAAATTCCAAAACATTAAATAAATATTTTATTCTATTAAGAAAATTACAATGTGTCCCCTGAACTTTTATTTATTTGTAGTTATGCCACTACCATGCCATTTATTTTTGTGACTTTTATCTAATGATTAAAAATAGCTACCTAGCTCCTAAAATCCACAAAAAATAGGATTAGTTGCTTCATACCTTGTAGATTTACATCACGTGTCCAGTTTGCATTTTTTGCATTTAATCTATTTATTAAAATTGAAACGGAGCCTAAATAATCACTGTCTAATTTATAAAATACCAGAAATTATAAAAACTTTTTGTGAATTCCAAAAAATATATATGGTATATTTTGATATTTATTTAGTCCTGAAAATAAAAACCCAAGAAAATAGTAAAAGAAAATTAGAAAAATTAGAAAGCTCCAAAATCCAACAAAGAATTATAAAAATTTTACAAAATTCCAAAAATATGTTTTTTTATGTTTTATAATTATCTATATATTATTATTTATGTATTAAAATTAATTTGGGTAATTTTTGGGACTTAATTATTATTTTTAAAACTCAAATTAGTTTCAGATTATGTATTAATCCCTTTATTGGGATATTTTTTACTTTAAAAATACATCAAAATTAGTAAAAATTTCTTGAAAAATACGAAAACATTAGAAAAACATTAAAAACCAAAAACATTCTATTTTATGAATTTTATCTATATTTAATAATAATATAAATATATTCCTATGTATTATCTAAATAAAGCCTTATGTATGTTATATTGTGTTTACTTTATAAAATAAAAGATAAAATAAAAAATAAAATATGAAATCAGAAATTAAAAATCAAATATAAAAATAAAAATTAAAAAATTAAAAAATTAAAATATAAAAAACCCACAAAAACAATAACATGGACAAGAAAACGATTGAATAATTTTGTGCATTCATTTTTGCCCCCAACCGTTTGCTACTAGTGTTCGACACTCTATGTATGCTTACACGCTATACCTATTTTCTTGTAGAGTTATAATAAATTTTAACTCCACATTTTTGAGATTTAATTGCTTAATTCTTATCGTGGGTTAATTGTTGACTGAAGTTGGGTTTTGTTGAGCGGTCACAACAGCGATGCTAATTGAGTTTGATTAGTAGACCCTCGCAAAATCCCCTTCATATTCCATTTTCCTGAAGCAATGAAAAAGACCAAAAAAGTTCAAAAATCAAAAAATGCTTTGACTAATCCTTTATTTGTGGAAATCATTAGAACATGATCTTAGATATGCCATTTATGAAAGCGATGGAGTACATGCCAGCAGTAACGAAAGGACATAAAGAAACATGTACAACAAGGCACGACCTCGGCCCCACAACTCCAGAAGCCATAATGGAAGGAATGAGAAGCGTATCCTCACCATGGCAATCGTCAACGCCATCAACAATATCCCTTATAAAAGGGAGTGCCACCCAGCAGGTGTAGCTTGTTCAATCAGGAGTTCAAGCGAACATTGCTCGACAATGGGTCTTCTGCCAATCTTATGACAACTTCGCTACTCATAAAATTAGGGATAGGACCGCTTAAACCAACCAAGAGTATTCAATAATTTGCAGACAAAATTAGTCAAGAGGCCATGGGGCATATTGGAGGACGTGATCGTCACGGTTCAGGGAATCTAGTTCCTTGTTGATTTTGTTGTGCTAGACATGGACATCTCCACACCTCTGCTCCATACCCTCATCAACCTTGGCTGGTCATTCCTCCAAACAACTAAGACCGTAGTGAAGTACATCACTGGAGAGATTACATTTAGCTACAACAACACCCAAGTGCAGATAGAGATCATACTTGAGCCGAAACCAACAGAGTCTACATCTGAGTTGAGTGTCCGGAAGACTGTGGCTTTCTTGTGGAGATCTAAGATACAAATCTATTCATGGACAACATGGAGATCCATCAATTCCTTTTCCTAGAGGAAGGGATGGAGAAACTCGTTGAATTCCCCTCAGTCAACGATGATGAGATCTTTGTTGACGTGCTTGATGAATTCTATTTGGGCCCCCCTGATTCTTGAACACCAAGAGCAGATTATCGATGATTTCTGCAATCACGAGGATGCAATTGAAAAAGTATGTGAATCCTTAAATTAAGAAGCATAACTGAAAAAGGTGGACACCAAAATGATGAAAGAGCCAATACCTGCAGTGATCGTCGAAGTCACCATTGAAGTAGCTCCTGCTCTGCTAGACCTCAAACCTCTGCCCTCCAACATGAATTTCACCTTCCTTCGGGAGAACTAATTGTGTACCGATCATAGTCAATGTTTATCTGACTGAAGACCAAGAATCTCGTCTGATGAAGGTTCTTGAACGAGACCGCAAGGTGATAAGCTGGAAGATATCAGATCTCCACAAGATCAATCCATCCTTGTGCTAGCATCACATCAACCTCGAAGATGACAACATGCTCTCCCGCGAATTCCAGTGATGACTAAATCCAAACCTCCGGGAGGTTGTCATGAATGAAATTCAGAAAGGGTGTAATGCGGGATTCATATATCCCATCTCCGACAATATGTGGGTGACTCCCCTGCATGTAGTGCCCAAGAAGTCCAGGATCACCATTGTTACCATTGACAAAGGAGAGGAGATTTTGATTAGAATGCTGACCTCATGGCAAGTCTGTGTTAACTACAGATGTCTGAACATTGTTACAAAGAAGGATTACTTTCCATTTCCCTTCATCGATCGGATTCTCAAGAGATTAGTTGTGAAGGAATATTTCTGCTTCATGGATGGTTATTCAGTGTACAATCAAGTCACAATTGCACTTGAAGACCAAGAGAAGACAACGTTCACCTATCCATTTTGGGCGTATGCTTTCCGACGGATGTCGTTCGGGCTATGCAACACCCTTGCTACATTTCAGCGATGTATGCAAGTTGTATTTTTCTACATGGTGGGTAGTTTTCTAGAGGTATTCATGGTCAATTTCTCAGTCTACAGAGATTCATTTGACCAATGTTTTGACTATTTAGGTCGAGTACAGTGGAGGTGTTGTGAAGTGAACCTCGTTCTCTCATGGGAGAAGAGCAACTTCATGATGATAGAGGGAAGCATGCTGGGCCACATTGTATCAAAGTGTGGCACGGAAGTTCACCCAACCAAGATAGATATGATTTCAAAACTTGAGCCACTTGCCGACCTCAAACAAGTCCGGTCATTCTTACGACACGTTGATTTCTAGTGATGATTCGTCAAAGCTTTTAGCAAGCTTGCCCGACCGTTGGTTGAATTTCTAGACAAGGAGATGGATTTTATTGTTGATAACCGTGTGCTCCAAGGCTTTTCTCAATTAAAAGACCTGATCACTCATGTCCATGTCCTACAACCACCAGATTGGACATTATCATTTAAAATCATGACAGATGCTTTAGATTATGCCATCGGTGATTGGGCCAACGGAAGGACAATGTGCCATTTTCTATTCACCATATTCTCATAACATTAGATGAAGATTAGAAGAACTACACCTCCACCGAGAAAGAGCTGCTAGTAGTATTTTTGCCCTAAAGAAGTTCATATCCCATCTCCTTGGATCTAAAGTCATAGTCTACACTGATCATTCTGCCATCTGGTACTTGCAATAGAAGAAGGATGTCAAACCATGCCTTATCAGATGGATCCTTCTACTCCAGGAGTTTGACCTCGAGATTAGAGACAAGCTTAGAGTCAAAAATGTGGTGGCAGATCATCTCTCAATATTACTCGAGCCTGAATCTCCTAAGAAGAATTTGAGACCAATCATCGAAACCTTTCAATACGAAGAAATATTATCAGTCACCTCGCTCCCTAGGTATGCTAATATTATGAACTATCTTTTGTCCAAGAGAACTCCACAAGATTGGCCAAAACTGAAGGTAGACAAATTCTTGTCTGATATCCATTTCTATTAGTGGGAGGATCCATATCTCTTTGGTGAGGGGGTATATTGTATTTGGAGAAGGTACATTCCTCAAGAGGAAGTTGCAAGCATCCTCGCGCATTGCCATGATTGAGAATCTAGAGGACAACATTCAGGCAGAAGAACGACAAAGAAAGTACTCCAATGGGGTCTTTGGTGGACAACCTTGTTCAAAGATGCATAAGACTATGTGAAGCATTGCACTGACTATCAGAAAATGGGCAGAATGATCGGAATGAGAGACACATACCCAGAAATTTATTTAGATTTTAGATGTGCTTGATGCCTGTGGCATTGACTTCATGGGCCCATTTCTGATATTTTATGCTCGTTGTTGATTATGTTAGTCATTGGGTGGAGGCTATCCCAACCCGAGCCGCTGATAATCCCACCATCTGTCATTTTCTGAAGGATCATATCATTTCAAGGTTCAGGATTCCTAAGATTCTTATATCAGTTAGTGGTAACCATTTCATCAATAAAGAGGTAAAGAAGCTTACTCAAGATTTTTGCGTTGAACATCATGCCGATTTTCCCTACCACCCACAATCCAATGGCTTGGAAAAATGCACAAACAGTGAGATTAAGATAATTCTTCAGAAGCTTGTGCATCCGGATCGCAAGAATTGGTCTCAATTGCTAGTCTCGGTTCTTTGGGCTTACAGAACAATGTACAAGTCACCTTTGGAAATATCTCCCTATCGCCTTGTATATGGCAAGCCATGCCATCTACCTATGGAACTTATTCATAAATCCTTGTGGGCAATCAATGTTTGTAATATGGATTCCAAGAAGGCATGGAAGAATAGAAAGTTGGATCTGAATAGACTTCTTGAATTCCGTGACTATGCATATCACAACAACCTGATGTGCAAGGAAAAAGTCAAGAAGTGGCACGACAAGCACATCCGCCGAAAGACTTTTGAACCGTGTTAGATGGTCTGGTTGTTTGATGTGAAGCTGAAACTTTTTCTAGAGAAGTTGAAAAACAAATGGACTGAGTCGTTTATAGTGAAGCGTGTGGGTGACAATGATAGTGTAATGATATCATAATTGTCAGCTGACACACAACCTTTCGTGATCAACAGACAACTACTGAAACCATACCCAGAGCATGACACCTTCTTGTCCATTGTAGATTCTATTCAAGTTGTATATGAAGATGAGCTGAGAGCCACTACATCCGCTGAATCAGACAAAGCAGACAAAAATATTTTTGAATGATTTTTGTTTTCTTCTTTTCTTCTTTTCATTATTATTTTCCTCTTTCTTTCGAAAAGGTTTTAACCCATTTCATCACGGCTATATTTAGGATGCACCTTGTCCTAAATATAAGGAGGTGTGTACCCTGAGTGTTCATTCTTTGATCCCTCACCTGTCCCCTCAGCTCTTGATATTATGTCTATACTTAGGGATATTTTAACCAAAGTATGGGGGGACATTTTGAGCCAATGAGTTCATATATTCCCTCCCTTGACCCTCCATGCCTTGTGTACAATCTGCTATACTTACCCTTGACCCTCCATGCCTTGAGTACAATCTGTTATACTTAGGATTATTTGTATAGAGACGATGGTCAACTTCTCATTCATTATTCTTTAATCGTTGTCGTATAGACTCTTTTATACTCAGTACGAGTTATGACTTCTCTTTTTCTCTCTAATCTATGAGGACATAGCTCAAGATAAGTATAGGGGGTTGTATATATGTTGTATATACTTTAGCCAAAACTCGTACTTTCATATTTTCAAATAATATGGCTATTAAATAAAATTTAACACACACAATCAAATTCTTTGTATATGATGATTAATAAATCAGGTTAAAAATGCTTTAGTAAAATGTTTGAAAAATAGTTTGAAAATATTTTTGAATTTTTTTTGAAAATTGTTTGGAAAATATTTTGTAAAATATTTTCAACCTTTTTAAAAATACTTTTGTTTGTAAAATTTCTTTTCATTGTTTGAAATAAAAATCTTTTAAAAATCTATTTGCAAATGATTTGGAAAATTGTTGTAAAAATATTTTGAAAACTCTATACATAATGTTTGAAAAATCTTTGCAAAGTGATTTTCAAATTCTGTAAATCTTTATAAAAAAATTATTTATCAAATTAGTTTGCACAATAAAGTATTCACAAATAAAGATCATTTACAAACCTTGTATATACAAAACTGTAAATTCCTAAATCCTGATTCTTGTAAATACTAAGAAGCAATCATATGTAAATATCTGCACATATTTCTTTGCCAAAACTTTTTGCTTTTTAAAAATCCCTAAAAAATTGCAAAAAAGATTGCAAATTATTTGCAAAAATGTTTTCAAAAATTGCATAGAATTTAGTATTTTTTTCAAAAACCTATAAAAAGTTCAAAATAAGAAATTGAATTATAATTCAGATTGAGTTTGATAATTGAACGAGTCTAAATAAAATCCGAAGATTGGAGCTTGATTGGACCTTAAATCGACTTAATCATAGGAACCTTGTAGGAAATGTAATTGAGACACTTCATGTCTGCTAGACTTAATTCTTTGAGAACACGAGACTTGGTTCAGTGTCATCTTGACTGCCTAAGTAGAATATTTCGAAACCCACGTATGACTCTTGTTGATAATGACCTATCTTGCACACCTACGCTTTACACTTTGCTCACCTCATTTGAAGCTATAGAGGGCTAGATTCACCGAAATGGGACACAAGATAATGTAAACATAAGAAGTCACATATTTATGACCATTTTACCCCAACCCGATCCAGTAGCCATGAGGTCTAATGACAGAAGTTGTGGGTTGCAATAGTGCTTCAAAAGAGGGATAGTTTTCTAGCTCAAGAAGAAAAGTCTTCAAGTAAATACTGTTGTATATAGTATTTAATTTAAAAATAGAAAAATAAAAAAACTCCAAAAAGAAAAGATGGGCAAAATTCAAATAAAAATCAATTCCCGTCAGAATATGTATATAGATGTGTAGTCAAATAAGCAAGCTTGAGCTTCCAAGTCAGATATTTGTGAGCCTGCAACTAGATGACTTTGCTACACTGGTCAAGCATCCTAGGATATGTAGATACACTGGCTACCATCCATTCTTATCTCCACATTCTCTTTTTGAGCTGGTAGTACTTGAACTTAGAAGGGAATACCCTGCTTCTCGAGGAAGGAGTTGTTGGATTGGGGAATTAGGGTCACCATGAGAAGACTGACTTTAACCTCTTTAGCTGAGGATAGGTACATATCATACACCCTGTCCAACATAGATGCATAGTCATAAGGGTTACGTATGAGTTGACTTATTCTGACCTGGCTAGCAAGGAGACTTGAGCAAAGTATCGTGGATCTTAGAGGCTATTATATTTCAAGTTTGATTCCTGATTAAGGTTCTAACCAAACCTAAATGTCCAAAGGTCCGACTGAGCTCCAAACTTGTTTTTTGTAGAGACAAGTTTAAAAGTTCAAATCAATCAAAATTCTTTCTTTTTCTTTTCTTTATTTTCATTTTTTGCACTTATAGGCATAAGATTTTTCTAGGGACTTGCAAAGGCAAGTATAAGGGGATGATGAATCTCTATTTCATCACCTTTATTCTTTAATTTTGGCCTTTAAACCCTATCTAAATGCATGTAAATAGCATTATATTCTATAAATTAACATTCATTATTTATTATATAAATATTGTATTAAAGCCAAAATAAAAGAATGAAGAAAAGAAAAGGAAATAAAATGCCAAAGGTATTTTATGACTCTAAACCCCTAGACCTGGGCATCATGATAATTGGGACAACAAGGAATAAAGTATGGGTAGATAAGGGTCAATAATGACAATCAAACCATAATTATTTATTCTTTAATAATTCACTTTTGGGATCCATTTTTTATTATTTATACCTCAAATAAAGAAAATTCGTACATGAAAGTTGTAGATAAAAACATATAGAAAATACAAGATTTACTTTACACAAAAATAATACAAATTGTACATTCTACACTCAGAATAAATCCAAAATCCAAACTTCCCTGACCCATATCTTCTCCATATGAACTCAAAATGCATCAAATCATCCTTAATTGTATATAACATCTAATAAGCTATTTAATAAAGGCAGTTTCATTTAATTAGGAGTTAAGATGCAAAAGTTAGGTTTTGTACCCCATTGCACTATAGACCTGAATAAAATAATCATGTTATTTATTCTTTATATTTTTATTATTTTATATTTTTATATTTGTAAATATTATTTATAGTGTATGTAAATATTTAGAATATAATAAAACCATAGAAGATACACTAAAATAAAATAATATACAAAAATACATAGATGAATATACTATACTTATACCTATGTAATTTACACCTATAATTAATTAAGTATACGTATTATATCATAAAAATACAATAAAAATATATTTGTGTATATTTAAATAAGACATAAATATATAAATTAAGTGTATAAAATAATAAAATATAAAATATAAAATAAAAATAAAATACACATATCATAGTTATATATATATACCTATAAATTAAATCTTAAAAAGTAACTTAGAATTAGTTAAGTCATAAAAATAAATAAAAATCATGATTAACTATTACATAAAACAATAAATATTTTTCGTATTTTACTCAAAAATTAAATACATCGTTAACTATTTTATTTATATTTATTTCTCCTATTTTTTTGGTTTTGTCCTCTTGTAGATGACATGGCCCAATCAGGGCCCGTAGTCCGCTGATCTCGATCAACTCTCAAACCGAGGCTCTAGCTCGCACAAGACTCCATTTCACCCCGCCTTCCTCAGATTTTCACGCTCAATCCTTGCACCTACTCGGATCGATCCTTTCTTGACTTTTGATCCTTGACCCTTGGAATTTCACACCAATATGATTCCTTGGTCGATGCGCCGCTAAATCAGGCGCCACTCCCCGATGAACTCATGCCGATACATATACCCTCTGTGACATTCCATTCAACTTGGATCCCTCTTCTGCCATTCAAACCCTAGTCTTTGAGTCCCTCGAGTATCCTGGTGACAGTAGAAGTCTTGAAGAAGAATTAGCAATGCATTTGGTGTAGAATCGAGGTTGATACGAGGCACTGCAACCTCCTCCGCCACGAGCTCCGCTCCGCGCCAATACAGGTCTAGTAAGCCCTCTTTTTACATATCTTTTCGTTCCTTAGTTAAGCAGTAGCATAGAGTATCTTTTACTTTCCTTTGATTCTATCTCTTTTAGCCCAAAATCACAAAAATCATCTCATCGGAGCTCTGGCTATGCCTCTTGTTTCTGATCATTCCGACTAATCTCTGCCTCCGCTATTGCCTCCATCTCCTTTCCCTTCACATTCTCTTCACCCCACATATGTTCGCCCCTCCGAATATCATTCATTTCAGGCAACCCGCTCTCCTCCTCTGTCGTGTCATCAGAGTGCTTCGTCTGTGTTCTCCTACGCTCATTCTAACCTAGCAAGACCCCGGGATAATCCTTTTTGCATACCTAAGCTTCCTGCATTATCTGGAGAGCCAAAGAACCCCTTGCAGGTTGATTTTGACAATGCATAATGTACCTGGAGCTCCCTTTCTTCTTCGACCTCTCCTCATCTCGTCGGATATCCAAGTGTCCATTCAAAACATGCAATAGCTCTGAGGAATGTACAACTACATTTTGAGACCTTCATGATATCGTCAGGTGGCCATAGTCGACCTCCAGCATGAATCGAAGCTCGAGCCACATAGTGTTCTTCCATGTTCTTCCAGGCGAACTCCTTGTCGTCCGAATAGGAGCTCCTTCCAACAGGAGCAGCAACCGTTGGAAGCACGAAGCTCGCACCATTGGATCCCCATTTGGGATCTAATCCTAAGCATCCATCATCGAAGCATCATCGACCGTCCACTTCTCGACACATGGATAAGTGAAGACCCAGAGCCGTCGATCACACACATGGAGGGTATTTTGCACACATACCCTCTCACTTTTTGTATTTTATTTTCAGTACATAATCATTCATCTATAGCGTAAATATTTTTTAATATTTACAAATATGGCCCCATACTTTCCATAATTGCATTTAGGTCTAGGCCACGTCATCTCACGTGCTAGTGCACGTGAGGAGACTAGGCTTTTTGTACCAAAGCCCCTGGGCCTTTTGTATTTCGATTCAGTCCTTGTTTTTGAATTAATAGTGTAATATTTTCTGATATAATTACATATGGACCCCTGGACTTGTATTAAATTGCAAAAATACCCCTATAAGTATTTTTATTAGATATTATTTGGAAAAAATACATTTTGGCCTTAACTTTTCTGAGGTGTTCGACCCTAGTCCAGGAACCTTAACTATTTCCATACATAGCCCTACTAGTATGTATTTTCTTTTTTTTTATTTTATGTTATTAAAAATGGCTCCAAGACCTTAAAAATTCGTAGAAAATTACTATAAAAATGTGATATATATATATATATATAATGAATATGTGATTCATTACTTTAGAAGTTGAAAATAGAGCTTTGTTCTCAAGTAATTAGTTGCATATCTCCGTTTATTTTTCATTATTCTCATTGCATTTAGAATTAATGTCCGCATTTTCGCATATATATTTGCAATAAATAAGATCCAAAATTACTTGTATATTTTCACATGTATATTAGCTAATTTCACCTATTTGTATCTATTTTATACTAACTCCAAATCTAATAAAATTAACTCTATAGTGTATATATATTACTAACACTAATAAAGGAAAATTATCAAAAAAATACTAACTTGTAAAATTGGTGAATACAAGACAAACCCTAATTTGAGACTAAGAACCTTAAAATGTGAATATCTCTTTCATAAAGTATCCTATGGACCCCTATTCACTTTGAATTAATGTACTTTCAATTACCTTCTAAACAAGACCAAATTCAAAAGAATCGGAGTCCGTATGTGAAATTTTGGGTTTTGAGCCTAATTGTATATTGTACATATTGACCAAGCTAATTTTTTTTATTTTTCTTAATTACTAAAAAACCCTTAAAATTAGATTAAGTTGTAAATATTCCTTTCATATTTTTTTCTAATTTTTTGAATTTTTAATTATTTAAAAATGACAAAAATATTCAAAAGATAAAAATGCGGTATTTTATACCTACAAGGTACCCCCAAAATACTTTTTGAATAGATGACTCTTTTGATATTTTGTCCTTCACGATAGTTGTAGATCTCGTCAATGCGGGCAACTCTTGTGTTGACTACTTTTTGATTTAACCCCTTTTGTTATTTCTTTTTTATTTTTCTTTTGATTTATTTTTTGATTTTTCTGGTAGCGACACATGGTAGCTTCTAGAGCCGCCACTTGTCACCACCATTTTTCCTTGTAATTATTTATTTTACTTACTTATTTGTTTTGTTTGTTTATTTATTTTAATATTATTATTTATTTTAATTATTTTTTATTTTTGTTATTTATTTATATTTTTATATTTATGTATTTATTACTTTTTTTATTTTATTTTAATTTTTGTTTTTTATCTACTACCACGTGGCAATCTCTCTCTACTCCCCTGCATTTTCCTTACTTCTCTCTCCTCCACCCTTCTCTATATACCCCTCTCACCCATGCACGTAGCCACATTCTCTCTCTATCTATCTATCTATCTCTCTCTCTCTCTTCTTCTTCTTCTTCCCCGCTATTCCATGCAATCTCCCATGTCCTTCATATTCTCATCCCGCTCTCCCTACGCGCCCTCTCCTCTCTCTCTCTCTCTCCAAATCACCCTACTACACCCGCGACCCACTCAACTCGCCCACTCTCATCTCTACCTTCCAAATGAACCCATGCCTTGCGTGGGAGGTTGTGCCATCTCCACCATGTGTGTGCCATCTCCCTACACGTCTCGCCCTTCCATCTCTCTCACCCCACATCTCCCTCTCTTCCACGTACAACCGTAACCACCACCATCTTCCTCGCCACACCGCCCACCCTCCTCCAACAAACTATAAAAAGCTCAGACACCTTCGATCGCCAAATCATCCACCATACGTGAGTTGAGAAGAGAACCAAGCTTTGAGACCTCCTCCTATGTCAAACGCAGAGTAGCTGTCTTATAGGCGATGGCATTCCTTCCACCGATGTGATCCAAGGTGGTCAGCAATCACCTTGTTGCGACATCTTCAGAAGCAACTAAGCTTCACGACAAGTCTTTGCTGAACAGCTTGAGGCGAAGACGTAGCCGGAGCCCAAGCTCCAGCTTCTCCCAAGCAGTCCCCCGCCCATTTCCAGATAACATTCTAATCTTCCTATCTCTCTTCTCCTCCCTCTATTTCTTTTAGTTGGGATCTTCTTTTTTTCTACTTCCTTCCTCCCTCTTCCTTTACTTCTTTCTCGATTACCTTGCTCCCCAAACCTACGATCACCGACACCGCAATTGATCGCCCTACTGCCTTCGCGTCGACCTACCCCACCTAATGAGCTTCTCTATTGTGGGTCGTCTAAGGCTCCACCATCCTCCGCGTCAACCACAAGAGACTCTCCACCTCTCTTCAACTTCGACACCCACCCTTCCCCAGGTCATCCTTTCATCTCGGCCACCCGAAGCATCGGCCACTGCCATCGAGTTTCCCCTTTGCGTGCCACCAACAGAGCACGCCTCAACTTCGGGCATGCCTCGCCTAAGGTCGAGCTTCCGCTCCTCTGTAGCAGGCCGTCGTCCAACCTTCCCTCGCCTCTCGGATGTCAGACTCATCTGCCACGGGTCGTCTGAGGATCCGTCGTCCTTCGCTTGCTCATGTCCACCCACAACAGCTGCCTTATCGAGCCCACCGATCAGCCGTCACCATCTCATAAAAAGAACGTGAACAAAAAAAGAGAAAGGGAGTCCATAGAGCTCCCGTAAGGGGGCGCAACCTTTTGTAAGATTGCAAGTCAGCCCCCGCAGTCTCACAAATAACGTCAAACTCTCGCTCTCTAGGGTGACGTCAGCTCACGTGCAGTGCACGTGTATGCATGCAAATTGCATGGGTGCCCCTCAAGTTTTACAAATCTGCGTGCTGGTCCCACCATCCAGGAGGCACGTGAGGTGCACGTGTCTTCTCGAGACAATTGCAATCAAGCCCTCCTGAGTATAGGTAATCACATCTATGTCTTGTCGGCATATTTATTATTATCAATTTTATTTTTGTAATTGCATATAGGCCCTTGTGTTTGGACCTTAATTTAAACCATCATTTGCACCATTTTATCATTTTAAAAATTTCATTCTATAGAACAACTTTTGCTTTGTCATGTGGATATTTATTTGCAGTTTTATGTTTTGTGGTTGATGTAATATAATTAATATTGTGGAAAATAGCATATTTCACCCTCTACGTGATCTTTAATTCATATTAAAATATATGTTGCTCTAAAAATTCACAATAGTTATTTTTTAGGTTTTTACATTGTTCCCAAATTTCATCTCATTTGCATGCATATCGAGGTCACAATAAATGAAATGGTGATTCTATTAAGTGACTTTTAATTAATTCCTCACTTAATATTTTTAGGAATTAAAAATTGTTCTGGATATCTCTCACATAGATCTATCTAGGATAAATTCATTTCTGGAAAATATTAATGTTTGGTATTTATTCAAATTAATTCTCTCAAAATCACCCAATATGCATATTTTATTCATAATTAATTTAATGTTCAACCCAAAAATCCCAAAAAAATACACTAGCCTAATTTATCATATTTCACATTCTGGCCAAGTTTGAGGATTTTCGGACTTAATTTGATCGTAAATTGCATTTTAGCCCCTGAACTTCATCAAAATTACATTTCACTCATTAATGCATTTAAAAATACAAAAAAATGCCTCTCTGAAAACTTAACCTTTAGATCGAGTTTAAATTAACCTAAGGAGACAATGGTCTCCCTGAGTTTGACCTTAGGCTTGCCCAAGTAAAAAAATGATATGCTTGCTTTAATTGGAAAAAATAATTTATTTATCAGTTTTTGATTAATCTGAATTTGCTTGACTGTAAGGAACAAATCAACATTAATTTCACAAAATTAACTAGGGCAACCGAGGGTTTTTTTGTTAGGTATTTTAAAGCTATTTTATATTTTTTGAAAATAAAAAAACTAAGCTATTTGTCCCTATTTTCTTATAAAAATAAAAAAATATAAAAACATTTTGAAAAATTACAAAAAAAATATATTTGTTTATTATTATATTTTTAGTCTATAGACAAAAAATTACTAAAAATAGAAAAAGAAAATACCTAAATATTGAAATCTACAAAATACTTATGAAAATTATAAAAAATCTAAAAAAATCAAAAAAATATTATTCCTATTTTTTTCTTTATTATATTTATTAGATATTAAAAATAGTTTTGGAAAATTTTGAAGCTTTTAGTTATTTTTAATTTCTAAAACAATACGACCTATTTTTTGTTCATTGTTTGACTTATTTATTCTATTAAAAATATAAAACAATTAGTAAAAATTATAAGAAAAATATCCAAAAATAGGGGAAAATGTAAAAAAGCCTAAACATTTTATTTTGTGAATTTTGGGTGTTTATAGTTATATCTAGAATTATTAAAGCTATATCTCTATATATAGTTATATATTATTATTTATTATGAAACATAAAAATCATAAAAATCAAAAATAAAATAAAAAGTATGAAATTTAAAATCTAAAAAAACTGTATAAATAAAAATATTAAAAATTATTTAATTAAAAGAGTAAAATGTGGTTGTTTGTAGGGAGGAGCCAACAGACTGCTCGCACCTCCATATTTCCACCATTTGTTTTAGAAAATAAAAATGTGTATATTCATCACTATATCCCTCTAACATTCTATTAAAATTTTGTAAGAAATAGAGACTCCTAGGCCCAATCCAGAACAGGTCTATTAACAATTCTAAGACCGTTAAAATTACCTGTTCATGATGGAGGGCCTAGGAATCTTTGTTCCTAACGAAATTTTACTAGAATGTTAGAGAGATATATTGATGAATTTAAAAATTTTATTTTCCAAAAAAAATAAAAAAATGGAGGAAAAATGGGGGTGGGAGCAGCCCGTTGGCTTCTCCTCGAGAGCAGCCACATTTTACTCTAATTAAAAACCCACAAAATCCAAAAATACTTGAAAAGCCAAAAATCATTTATTGTCTATTTTTGCCAATTTTGATTGTTTATTCTCTGTTGTTTCTTGAGTTCAACCCCTACTATACTTGTCCACTATACATTGCATTGTAAGGTATAATAAGATTTGACCCCTTGCTTGCTTGATTTTATCCTTCTGTGGGTTAATTGTTGATTGACCTTCGGGTCTTGTGAGCAATCGCCTCAGCAACATTGGATCTTTGCATTTCCGTGAGGATATTATTTTAGACCCTCGTAAAACTTGAGTCATCAGCCCTAGAAGTAGAACCCAACCGAAGCAGGTAAGTTTCTCTTACCTAGGGAGGATAATGTGTTTGACAGAGAATGCATGTTTTTCAGAGATTCTTTTTCATGCACAACTACATACACAGATCCCTACACACTCGATGACTAAGAGGCCAATCTAGGCCTATCCATTTTATTTCCTATAGGACAATCTAAGGGTGAGGATGAGGAGTTGGATCCAGTAGTTACCAATTTTTTCGAGATTTTTTTACAATCCAACCCCTAAGTAGCAAATACAGTTGGTGGCAATGACTGCGGAGACTGCTTCGACCAACGTCAGCACAAAGCCAGAGCCAGTTGAGACATACATCCCCAATAATCACAGCTTACTTGAGCTCAAGTCGTTACCCTCAACCCTCAAATACACCTTTCTTGCTATCCCTAAGGATAAATATCCAGTCATCATCTGTTCACGATTGATTGAGGAGCAGAAGTCTCGCTTGCTAGAGATCCTGGAAAAGAACCGCAAGGCTATAGGTTGGAGAATTTTTGATCTCTATGGGATAAATCTCGTTCTGTGTTCGCACCATATCTACTTGAAGATTGATGCCAAACCCTGTTGTGAGTTATAATGCAGGCTGAATCCAAACTTATGAGAGGTCATGAAGAAGGAGATTGAGAAATGGTGTGACACAGGTTTTATTTATCCCATCTCTGAATCCTAATGTAGCACCACTTAATATAGTCCCTAAGAAGTCTGGGATTCAGATTGTCACCAACGAGGATGGAGAGGAGATTGAGAAGTGAGTACCCACGTTGTATCGTGTCTATGTGGATTACATGCGCTTGAATACTACGAAGAAGAAGGATCACTTTTCCCTTCCTTTCATTGATCATTCCTAGAGAGACTAGCTAGGAAGGAATTCTTCTTCTTCTTCTTATTTGGGTACTTGGGCTACAATCAAGTAGCTATAGCTCTTGAGGATTAGGAGGAAACCACCTTCACATGCCCTTTCGGAACATACGCATTCAGGCACATGTCCTTTGGGTTATGCAATGCTCCAGGAACATTCCAAAGGTACATGATCGTGGTCTTTGCCCGGATGGAGGGTGAGTACCTGGAAGTCTTCATGTATGACTTCTCGGACTATGGGGATTCTTTCGATTTATGTCTGAAGCATATAGACCGAGTCCTACAAAGGTGTGGCGAGGTGAATTTGGTACTTTCATGGGAAAAGAATCAATTTATGGTACATGAGGGTATTGTGCTGGGGCACTCCATCTCCAAGAATAGAATGGAGGTTGACCCTACCAAGGTAGGCGTGATAAGAAAACTCCAACCACCAACCAACATCAAATAGTTACGGTCTTTCTTAGGGCATTTTGGATTTTCTCAGAGGTTTATTAAGGACTTTTCAAAGTTCGCATGATCCCTAACTGAGCTCCTAAGAAAAGACACAGAGTTTGTTGTAAATCACAAGTGTCTTGAGGCTTTCAAGCTGCTGAAGGAGAGAATCATGGTCGCCCCGATCCTACAAGCCCCATATTGATCTCTTTTTTGAGATCATGAGAGATGCTTCCGATTTTGCTGTGGGGACCATGTTAGGATAAAGTCAAGGGGTGTCCCATACTATATCCACTATGCAAACAAAGCTTTGGATCAAGCTCAACATAACACCGTCACCAAGAAGGAAATGCTTGCAGTTTCATTTGCCTTGGACAAATTCAGATCACTTCTCATAAGATCAAAGGTGATAGTCTACACAGATCACTCGGTACTCAGATACCCTATGTAGAAGAAAGACACAAAGTCACGTCTACTCAGATGTATCCTTTTACATCAAGAGTTTGTCATGGATATCAAGGATAGACTTGGTGTAGAGAATGTAGTGGCAAAGCACCTCTCCCTTCTCGAACAAGCAGAATCTTTGAACCCTACACCAATTCAAGACTCCTTCCCTGACGAGTCGATTTTTGTTGTTGACTCTCTCCAATGGTATGCAAATATGGTGAACTACTTGGTTTCTAGGGAAGTTCCCCATGATTGGCCCAAGAGCTGCATTGATTGATTGAAGTCTAATTCGAGGAACTGCCACTAGGAGGACTCATTCCTTTTCTTTGAAGGATAGGATTGTGTCTGGAGGAGATGTATTCCTCAAGAGGAATATAAGAGTGTCCTTAATCAGTGACATACTTTGGAGGCAGGAGGACACCACTCTTGAAAGAGGACCACGTGGAAGGTATTACAATGTGGTTTCTATTGGCCAGCTCTATTTAGTAATGCCTATTCCTTTGTGAAGTTGTAGCCAATATGTCAGAGAATGGGAGGAACTGTCGGTTCCAATGAAGAAATTCCAATGCTACCAGTCATCATTTGTGATGTATTCGACGTATGGGCATTTATTTCATTGGCCCATTCTCTAGAAGATAAGGATTTGAGTATATCTTTCTTGCGGTAGATTACTTGTCCAAGTGGGTGGAGGCTATCTCGACCCGAGCTGCAGATAACAAAACTATATGTAAATTTGTAAGGGAAAATATAATTTCTTGCTTCGGTGTCTCCAAGTTCTTGATCGTTGATGGGGGTATCCATTTTGTGAATCAAAATATGTACAAGTTGTTGAAAGATTACTGAATCGAACACCATGTCGCTAGTCCATACTACCCAAAATCTAATGGTATGGCTAAGGTGTCGAATAGGGAAGTAAAGAGCATTCTACAGAAGCTTGTCCACCCTGACAGGAGGAACTGGTCCCAACTCTTGGACCAAGTTCTATGAGCTTACTTGACATCTTATAAGACTCCATTAGGTACTTCCCAATTCAGGATGGTTTTTGGGAAGCCATGTCATTTGCCTATGGAGCTAGTGCACAAATCATAATGGATAATAAAAGGATCAATTAGACCAATCACTTGGGTTAGAAACAGAGAGATATGGACTTGAATGAGCTAGTGGAGATCAGAAATCAATCATATGACAACAAAATGGTCTACTAGGACAAAGCAAAGAAAGGCATGACAAATACATCAGGAAGAAAATATTTGTCCTTGGGTAGAAGGTACGGTTGTTTAATGAGAAGTTGAATATTTCCAAGGAAAATTGAAATCTAAGTGGATGGGGCCCTACATTATCCGAGAAGTACATAAGAGCGATAGTGTTGAGATCTCAGAACTAACACATGGTACACCAACAATTCTAATAAATGGACAATTATTAAAACCATTTGTTAGACGAGATGATTAGCTACCACGAGTAGAAGAAATTGTCATGCATGAAGCAGATCCAGAAGCCATACCAGCAGGCTCTGCATGACACCATGCACATGTACACTTCACCACTCAAAATCCTCTGAAGTATTCTAACCACCTTGATCTTATGTACATTCTCTCCGGATCCCATCGAATCCCTTATTTATACACTTAGGCAAAAAAGTCTAAGCATAGGCAGGACATATGCTTGCCCTATTCAAACCCATCTTCTCTCCTCTTGCCCTCGGCCACCCCATTTTTGCTCTCTTCTATACTTTGGCTAACCAAGAGCCTAAGTATAGGGGGGTGACCAACTTCTACCTCTCCCTTCTTCACTGTACCCTTCGATACATAGCATACAATAAGTATAGGGGAGGTGAGTCTCATTGTGTACATAATCCGCATTGCACTGCACTATATGATACTACATTTTCAACATACATAAATCTAACACAATATGGGGTGTGGGTAATATTTAAAAAAACCGTGTAAAATATGTACAATACTTGTAAATATGTATAATTTGTGTATAACCATATAAAAAAGGAAGAAAAGAAGAGACAAAAATTACAAAAAAGTAATTCAAAAAAAAACAAAAAATTGCATCCCATGCACTTGCATTTCATTCAACATAACATGCATTTGCATTGGTGAAAACTTATTGGATTCTGAATCGAGTCATGAATAAAAAGCGAGAGTTGTCTTGACTTGACCTTAATCCACTTAATTCTCAGAGGAACTTCATCGAGAAATAGAATTTTAGAAAATTGAGGTCCTGGACTTAATTCTCTGAGTTTTGCATGATAGTGTTCAGACTTTGACTGTTAGTGTCTAACCTGGTCGCCTCATTCTGAGTACGACTCTTGAATAGGGAATTAATCTATACTCTCACTATGTACTCAGCTCAACTCGGACGGGATGTTGGAAGATTCTGTGGGCCTCTTTTCTGATAGTGTGGACATCTAATGAGCGGAGTACATGGTGAAATAAAGCTTCAGACGAGGACTGGACTATTAGTGTAATTTTTCTAAGACCACAAAGTATAGACAGAAAAAAGATTCTATATTTGTCGGGGCACAAAAATATCAATGCAAAGCAACCCCAATTCATACCAAAAGAAATCATTTCCCAAAGTATGTCATTGACCACAAAGGTCCACGCTTTAGATAACTTTAATATCTTGGTGGAAGCTTGGCTAAACTCGTCAAGTTTCACAAGAGATGTGACTACACTAGTCACACTCCATTTCTTTTCTCATTCTTCTAAACTTCTTCCACCGTATTCATTGTGAAATAGCACATATTTGGACTTAGAAGGAAATAGCTGACTCCTCGAGGATGAGTTATTGGAGGGGAGGCTTACACGGTAGTTTAGCATCTTGGATGTGAGGAGCTAACACCTTTCACACACAAGAGACAGTTATTCAATGTTCATGGGGTATGCTTTGGGAAGGGGATGATTTAAGATGACTTTTTAGTTGAACCTGTATAATGATATGTAGAACATGGAGGTTATTGATTTTAAACCCTAATTCTCACAAGACTTCTGACAAATTAATAATCCAAAGATCGGTTGAGAAAATTTTCACCTTTTGTTCATGATCTTGGTCTGAAACCCAATGTCATTTCACCTCTTCGTTTTTAGTTACTCAGGGATGAGCGAGGTTTAAGTATATGAGGTTGATGAATATGTGATTCATCATTCTAGTTATCTAAAAATAGAGCTTCATCCTGAGAAATTTAGGTTCATTCACATGTTTATACATAACAATTAACATTCACGCACTTGTGAATAATTTGTATAAATTATCATTTCATTTGGCATACATATTCTGCTATACATTTTTACCTAATTTCATCAAAAACTAATAAATTCATGCTAACTCAGATTGCTACGACACTGACCCCATCGTGTACATAGCTCTAACCTTAATCAATGAAAAATCCTAAAAAACTAATTTGTACATATTTGAAATAAACCCAAACCCTAATTCCATGATAAAAACCGTATATACTGATATCTCTTACAATATCCAATTTCACTCGACTCACTTTTGAATTAATGTACATTCAATTATCTACAAATCAAGACCAATTTCAAAATAATCAGAGTTCATTTGTGAAACTAGGGCTTCGGGACCTCTATGTATATTGTACATATTCACTAAGTTTTGACCAATTATTTTGTATACATATTTGACCCTTATTTATTTATTTTTCATTTGTTTATTTATTTCATCTCATGATCTAAGTAATTATGTAGAAATTAAAATTAAAAAATCATGAAGTAAATGAAAAAAATACAAACTCACTGATTTTTGACCTATTATTCGTAAACATATTTGACCCTTTTTGATTTATTTATTTTTCATTTATTTATTTCATATCATGATCTAACTAATTATGTAGAAATTAAAATAAAAATCAGAAAAGTAATGGAAAAAATACAAGTTTTAACTTGAGCACCTTTACTTAATTCAACTGTATACATTTTACCTCTCTAATTTATTTTGACCTCTTATTAATTCATAAAAGTCTAAAAAAGTGCATCAAAATTCATTACATTATTTCACATCATGTTTGATTTTTTTCGTATATTATTCATCTTTCGAAACCTAACAAAATTTAAAAAACTAAAATTTTGATATTTTGTATACATATATCACCAAAAACATTCATATCTTACGCAGTTGAGTCCATCTACATTTGAGTCCTTAAAGAACATTGTGGAGTGTGTTTAGGGCTACATCTTTCATTCTGAGCATTTTTGCATTGGAGGTCATTTTCTATTTTATATCCATTTTCGTTGCATTTTAATGCACTAGTCAAGGTCAACATTCCACGTGTCAAGTCCTCAAGGGTCCATGTCAAACGATAGGTCAAACCCGCCCTGCTCTTCGGTCAACCATCCTTGTCCTCATGCACCACCCATCCTAATTGTTGGATCAAACCCAAATCCAACGATCGAAACACCCCTATCTAACCCCAATTACCCTCACATGTTGCTCTCTTGTCAACCCATGCCGTTGGATCTTGAATGATCCAATGGTCACGATCCACATTCCTCCTCCAACTCGTCTCTCTGTTGCACTTCCTCCACCTCACCACAACTGACTTCAGCTAAACACCCCCATCTCCAATCACCTCCTCCATTTTCTCCAATCAACCACCGCCTCCCTCGTCCCTAACTCCTAGGTCGTTGACCCATATCCCCTCCTTTATCCTATCTCCAGATCTAATGAAACCCAAACCCCACCGACCCTCTCGCTTCCTAAAATTATGTAGAGGTCCATATCATGCGCCCCAAGCACATGCATCTGGGAATATCATGGCCGAACCCCCACCTCCTTTTAGCAATCATAAGAAAATCCCCACGCAAGACTTAATTACAAATAAATCCCCTCCGGGTTGTAAAAATTGCAGACACATCCTTGAGAAGGTCTAAAGTGAAAGCATTCTTATTTATTGTTTACATATATACCCTTGGAACTTCATTTATCTATGTATTAAGCATTATTTTTCAAATTTTTACGTTCTTTATATCGATTTGAAGCTTTCCTGATTATCTTCCATATAGAACATTTGATTAATTATTTTGGTATATTTTTTTGATATTAATTAATTGAAGTATTTCATTTATTCATTATGAGACATTTGTTAACTGAACTTGATTTTATTGCTCATCTATTTGCTCATAATAATTATGAAAGTATGGGGACTTATTTTGGGGAAATTTACCTTGGAATTATTTTCCGATTATCTCTGAAATTCATTGAGGGGAGGGCTTGTGGACTTGCTTGATTGAGTTAGTATGCTAGGTTCCTACTTGCTTTACTTGCATCACCATCTTGCATTCATTATTCATCATTGAAACTCATAAAAAATACATATATTTATTTTATTCTCACACATTGCATGCATTATTTCCTGCATTATAATATTTATTAAATTCATGCATCATTTTTGTTTGAATTAGTTACATATTTTACTTCTAAAACCTAAAAAAATGAAAAATAAAACAGAACTAAAAACTATTCTTCTTTTGAAAACCTAAATTTTATGAATAATTTGAGAATTAATTCTAGACACTCATATTACCTCTTTTTCTCGACCTTAGGACTTACCCAACTAAAATGAAAAAATCACACATAGGAAATACTTGTCTATTTATTTTCTTGTGATTTTTGACTGATCGTTGGATTTCCATATTACAATAAAAATGACATATTAATAAGTTCACTCGATTGTCTTTCACCAAGCACAGAATCTCTTGATTTCATCTTACAAAATCTGTGGTCTTCCTTACGAGCACGGAGCACCGAAGAGGATGGAGATCCACGAGCAGTCGATCTGACAAGACAATGGCAACATGAGGACGACGAAGCTCTCATGACACCATAGAGTGGACATCCACTAGGGATTGAAGGAGAGAGGGATTGGACATGTATATGATATAGAGAGAATTTTGTTGCTTCAACTTGTGCATGGAAAATACTAGGGTTGTCTCTTCTTTCATACAAAATTGAATGGATATGAAACACTAATAATTGAAATCAATGGACTAGATTTTGTTGCAACAATTTACAAGAACAACTAATTAATTTTAAATAAATAAATGGAAGAAAGTCTCCGATAAATTTAATTCTCATTAGATAAATTTAATAAGGACTAATAAGGAAGGAGGAGAGACTACTTCCTAATTAGGGTGGATGTCCACCATGGAGACTCTATCCATGTGGTCGTCCACTCCTTAATAGGAAAATCATGGCTCCCATTTCCTAATTGATGAGATCCTCAAATCTCACCATATTTTCCACTTGTTGCAATCTATTTTGTTGCTTGAATTTCACCAAAATAATTCCAAATTATTTTCTGATAATTTCAGTCATGTCGTTGATAACTATGAATCATATTTATCCATCTAATATTAAATGTAAATGACATTTACATTTACTTGTTCAATGTAAATCCAATTCACATTTAACTGTATAATTTGAATCCAATTCACATTAAGTTAATAAACTGTAAATCATATTTATAATTAAAGTATATATGATATTATTAATCAAATTCACAATATAACTAAATTATCGTGGATAGTACTATCTACATTAATCGTATTTATGATAATCAAATTCAATTTATATATCTTAGATGCATTTCTACATGTGTCTAAATAATGTGAATCATATCCTCGTTATTAATGATAATTAAATTATATTTAATCATCAATTTTCCAATGCTCGGATATTGTCAATAATAGAATTATTCTTGAACTCTTTCAAGAACAACATGCTTTCTCTGCGGACACTTGGAGATAAGGACATGGCAATTGTACATTCCATGTATAGTGACTTGGATATTGAGATCTAATATCTATACAGATATAGAAGACCGCTCAAAGATATCTAATCAAGTTGAAATGAGTATTTAATGTTCTCACTGCATTTGAATCATATTCAGATAAATGTCTAACATTTGGATGTGGATTAGATAATCAATCTACTGAGTGGAGTCACTAAAATCCAAACTTGTTTCATCACTCCCTCGGAATGGAAGCATCAAGATTATACAATACATTAAGGCCACATCACCCTCGAGTATTTCTATTACCTGTACATCGTGCATACTCGAAGACCTAGTATAAACTTAAAAAGTTTTTTTATCACTTTTGAACTGTCTTCTTCAAGGTTTTTGCATTAAGTTTTTCATTTGATCGTTGGGAGTTGGTATCGATCACATGCTTTCCATAAGCATATATCATACTTAAAAATCCTATTATTGCTTCTAAAGCAAGACTACCATCGATGGAATTTGGTTAGTCCCAATGTCTCATGAGTGAGCTCATGTCTTCTGATTTTGTAATGAACTTGTATTATCTGTTTAAGAGATCGCATTACTCATATGCCCTTATATGCACACTAGCTTGTCAGTGTATAGACCTTGATTATGTCATCGACCTAATGATCTGTTGAAGAATCCCCAATCACCCTATGTTAATAATGTCAAATTGTTGTAGTATTCGAGCAATCATGATTTATCAAAAAGACCAATTAATTAATTTTAGTAATTAAGGTAAGCAATCAATTTATATTTTACTTAAGCAAGCTCAAGGTCGAACTTAGGAAGCAGCTATCTCTTTAGGTTGATTTATAGGCGATCTAGAATTCAGGTTTTTAGAGAAGCGGTTTTTATAATTTTTTTATAAAATTAGAAATGCCATGCAAATTCAGGCAAGTTTAGGGGCTAAAATGCAAATTCCATTCAAACGATGTCCAAAAATCCTAAAACTTGGCCAAAATAAGAAGAATGATGAAATTAATGTTTGTAATTTTTTTGAATTTTTTGATGCAATATGAGTTATATACGAATTAAATATGCATGCATGGTGATTTTTTGCAAAATAATTTTAATAAATAAAAGACCAATTTATTTTTCCGAAATAAAATTATTCTAGATAATTCTATGTGAGAGAAATCTAGGAAAATTAATAGAGCCTAAAAATAATTAATCTACGATCTATTAAAAATCAGTTATGCAAATTATCTATTATTTTATTCCGACCACGATATGCAAGTAAATACCATGAAATTTGGGCATAATGTAGAATGCACTAAAATCTATTTCTGATGGTTTTTTAGATTTTTTTTGAACTTTTGGAGCAATAATTAATCTAATAGCAGTTTCAGAACAAACAATGGATAAAATATGCAATTTTCCATGATAATAATTATATTAAATCTATCATAATCCATAAAAAATTCAATCAAGCATCCACAAGATAGAGAATAAGTTGCTCACCAAAATACAATTTTTAGAATGAAAATTTGATGAAAAATAATTGGTCAAAATGCAACACAAATACATGGTTCTAAATACAAATTGACAAATTTAAAAATACTGAAGTAAATATGCATGAAAGGACCTAGATGCTATTACCAAGACCCTGGGAGGCATCTGATGTAATTTCCCCAGAGACGAAGGAGTTGAGCACGTGCGTTGATGTCACCAGGATGGAGGAGCTCCATGCAATTATTATAGAAGTGTTGGGTGTGTGCACAAATTCTCCCCCAAGAGGCATGTGGGGAGGGTTGAACGTGATATGCTGAATGAGGGGGCAACCCTTTCAAATGACCCCCACCCTCACGTGTAGTGTATGTGAGGTGGAGATGAAGATGAGTGGTGGGCGCCTTGAGGGATTGTATGTGTGGCTTATGGTTGCACCTGTTGGAAGTTCGCTGAGGGGCACAGGGGTCTGGAGCAGCTGGAGTCCTCGACTGACACACGAATGAGGAGTGCTACTCTGCGGTGGCGAACGACTGATGGTGATCGGCTATAAGGGTGATTGATGTGTCGATCGAGGCCAGGGTGAGGCGGAGGTACTAAGGTTGTGCGTGGTCCAGTTGAGCACTGGTAGTCGATCGTGTGCAGAGCTCGAGGCGATTGTCGATGAAACTCGATGGAGGAGCCAAATCCCGTGGTCAATAACAAGGGCGGATAAAGTGGAAAGCAGAAGAGTGGCAACTATAAGGCGAAGGTTGAGCTGCAGACCGCTCAAAGTTGAGGCGGTACGGGCTGAGCGGGAAACTTCACTACTGGAGATGGGCGACAAAGGCTCGAGCCTCGCGACAGTTGGAAGGGATGGTCAAGTTGATGTTTGTTCAAGTCAAATTTGAAGAGGAACATAACGTAGAACAAGGATAGAGAAGAAGCAAGATAGAGGAAGAGGAGCAAGAAAAGGGGAGGAAGAGATTTACCTGGGGGAGGGGGGGTTCTTCACCGGAGTGGTTGAGATGCTCGACTAGAGATGCTCTTAGTTATAGCCTCTAGTGTGCGATGGTTTCACACAAAGCTTCAACAACTTCTTGGGAGAAGAAGCTACATTAGGAGGTTTCTCCTCCTAGATCGCGTCACCAGAGACTTTAGTAGAGGGTGGTCTTCACTCAACAGATAACCACATAGCAATCACCTCTCGTGGGTTGGAGCTCGGCCCTCGATCTAGAGCCGATGGCAGATATGACATAATGGGGGTGGTGAGCAGTCCATTAAGGGTGGTTGGAGGAGATTCTGTGGAAGAGATGGAGTTGTGTAGAGTGGTTGGATGAACCGCTGTGGGAGGTGGGGGCAGTTAAGGGATCGTGGATGGATAGGAGAGAGATGAAGCTCGTGGGATTTGTGGTCTACGGTTGCGTGGGTGGATGTGCGGGCACCACTAGGTCTGGCAGAGGGAGCGATTGCCGCACATGGCGGAACAGAGAAGGAAGAAGAGGGGGGCACATGTCTAGCCATAGGTCTACCACGAGTCGAAAAAAATAAATTAAAATTACAAAAATAATAATAAATAATACATCTTTAAACAAGTAAAATAAATAATAACACTAATTAAAGTAGTAAATAAATAAGGGATATGTACCCCAACAACCTTATAAACTTTCTAAATTACCTCTACAACCTTTTGCACAATGTAATTACCCCACCGTCCCCGTAAACTACCCCCTAGAACCCCCACAAGATTCAAACAGATTAACCACAGGGTTCATGGGGTAAGAGTTAGCAAGTTTGTGGGGTCGAGGGAGAAATTATGTTGTTTCAGAGGTTGAGAAAGTAATTTACAAAGTTTATAAGGTTCGTGGGGTAATTATCCCAATAAGTAAATAAGGATATAAAATAAATGAAAATAAATAAATAAATAATAAAGAAAATAAGGGTGACACGTGGCGTCTCCAGGAGTAGCCACATGTCATTCCCAGAAAAATCAAAAATTAATTCTAAAGTAAAATAAAAAAGAAATAACAAAGAAGTTCAAATCAGAAAGTGGTCAACACAAAAATTGCTCGGCTCAACGAGATATACATCTTTTGTGAAGGATCTAAAACCAAAATAATCCATCTGTACAAAACAAATTTTGGTGGTATCCTATAGATATAAAGTACCGTATTTTGTATTTTACGACTTTATGGTATTTTTTAAAAAAGATAAAGATAAAAATATAATATAATATAATATAATATAAATATAAATATATACAACTTAATCTATTTTTGAATTTAATTATTTAAGAAGATATCTTCTGACATTATATATATTGCTCGTTGAAACCTATATCAAGAAAGTCACAACCCTCCCTATGAATTGTTAAGACATGGCTGGCTAATAGGACTAGAACTATCAGGCTTCTCCCTAACATCCAACTTGAGAGCTTCTACTCGGGACATACTTGACGAGGAAAGAGGGAGGTGCAAGATTTGTTATGTCGAAACCTACCCGAATATGTCGAATCTACCCGAATCAATAGACTAAGCTTTTATAAGTTTCTTCCACCCTCATTCCCGCTAAAATAAAAAGATAAATAAATAAAATAAAGGGGACATATGCACAATATACAATGAGGGGCCCAAAACCCAAGTTTCACATATGAACTCTGATTGTTTTTAATTTGGTCTTGTTTTGAATGTAATTGAGCATACATTAATTCAAAAGTGGGTCCATAGGAGACTGTATGAGAGAGATATTCATTTTTAATGGTTTGTAGTCTCAAACTAGGGTTTGGGTTTTATTGATCAATTTTACAAGTTACTATTTTTTGGTATTTTTTATTTATTAATGTCACTAATTTATACACTACAGAGTTGATTTTATTCAATTACGATTTAGTAATAAATAAATAAAAATAAGAAAAATATGGTAATATACATGTGATAAAGACAAGGGAATTTAGCTTCTTATTTAATGAAAAAATGCATGCTAAAATGCAGATATTATCTCTAAGTGCATGAATTATAATAATGTAGAATAATTGATGAAATGCAGCTAATTACACAGGAACGAAACTCTATTTTCAACTTTTAGAGTAATGAATCACATATTCATCAACCTCCTGTGCTTAAACATTGCTTGTCCCCGTGCAACCAAATTGTAATGCAAAATTGAAATGATTTTGGATTCCATACCAAGGTCATGAACAAAAATTGAAAATGGAGCTCAAATCGACCTTTGGATTAATAATGTGGAAGAACCTTATTGGGAATAGGATTTGAGATTTAACAATCTTTAAATTCCACAGTCTCTATTCAAGTTACCTCAACAGTCACGTCAGAACAAGTCCACATACGTAAATCATGATGACTATGAATCTTACTTGTATCGTGTAAGTGAAATATAGCTCTCCACATAAGAAATGGCAAAGAAACATCCTCCTCTAACAAGGTAACCCAAATTCCCCTGTCTAGCAACTCTTTCCTCGAGGAGTGGGGTATTCCCTTCTAAGTTCAAGTGCAACCGGCTCAAGAAGAAGGGGTAGAGAAGACAATATATTGTGGCCAGTGTAGCCACATATCCTTGGAGCTTGACCAATGTATCCAAGCCTCCAGCTTCAGGATTACTTGGTATGAGACTTTGAAGCATGTGCCTTGCTTATTCATATTTTTCTCTGAGGGGTATTTTTGTTTATTTAATTTTTTCCTGTCTAACTTTTTTGGAGATTTTCTATTTTTTTGAACATGTGCATCATGTACATAAGGATTTTTTCTTCTTGAGCCAATAGACCATCCCTCTTTTGAAACTTTATTGCAACCCACAACATCCCGTCATTAGAAGTTGTCGCCACTAGACTAGGTTGAGACACACTGTCCACTTACTGTGACTACGAATGTTTCCACTCACGTATTTCCCCAAGATAAAGGATTCGGCCTCCTCACCACTTCATCAATAAAGAGCTATGTACAAGGTGCTTGTCCAAGTTAGGTCACTGTCTAAAAGAATCGTGTGCATGTATGAAATATTCTACTTAGACCCATAAAGATGACATGTGAACATAGATTTGTGGACTCAAAGAATTAAGTCACTCGACTTGAAAAGTCTTAACTCTAGTTCCTATAAGGTTCCACTGAAATTAAGTAGACTAAGGTCAAATCAAGTCCATCCTCGATTTCTATTCATAACGCATTTCATAACCCACTAACTTTCCACTTTTCATATGCAAGATATGCAAATGAAATGCAGATATTATGGAATGCATATGAATGAAGTGCAAGATGATTGATGCTTTTTTAAATAAAATGCAAGAACGGTATGCAAGATCAATTAAGAAGCCCCCTTTCGAATAAATAAAATAAAATATTCTGGCATACCTCCTATTTTACAAAAATTTTACAAAAGTATTTTAATACAAAATTTTATAAATTTATACAAGTTTTATTATACGAATTATATAAATTTTACAACTTGTATACATTATACATACTATACATATATAATTATCCATATATTTTACAAAGAGTTTTTTTTACCAATTTTACCCATCTTGTAATTATTACATAATATATACAAAAATATGTGAAAGCATGAGCTATGGGTAAAGTATATATGTAATATATACGCGCCCCCTTACATAGCATGTGTTATGTCCTCAGAGCATAAGAAACGAGGAAAATACATAGCTCATGCTAAGTGTAGGAGAGTGACAAGAATGGAAGTATAGAAGTGACGCGCCCCCTCTATACTTATTATAGAAGAAATGTTCTGGTCAGCTTAAGTATAGAAGAAAAGAAAAAATGGGGTGGTAGAGGTCAAGAGGAGAAATGGATGACTATATAAACAGGACGGACATCGACCCCCCCATACTTAGGCTATGGTCAGCCTAAGTATAGGACATGAGTAAGTGTGAGAATCGATGGGGTTGGGAAATATATAAAGAAAAAGAAAAGGGGTGATTCAGGTCACTCTCCCCCCTATACTTAGGATTTGGTCATCCTATGTTTAGCCACAAAATGAAAACGATATGGAGCCGGGGCAAGTGATACGAATCACGGGAGAGGAAGGGATGTAAAGAAGAAAAATCTATTCAAGAAGGAATAAGAATGTACAAGGATCAAGAAGGTTTGCGACAGACCTTCTTGCCTGAATGGAGGGAAAGATGAAGTGTGGACCTGTGTCGCTATGTGATTCATCCCCAAAATAATAGTAGTGAGGAGGAGGAAATGTCCATCGACTATCGACACAGGGTTACTTGCTCACATAAGGTTGAATGACATCCTTACCATACTCATTTATGATGATCACTTGGAATCCGAAGAGGAGACCATCCTAGTTGATTTCCTAGAACCTGAAGTATGGAGAGGACGATGAGAGTGACATTCCTTGAGGTGTTCAGGGGAACACCTCGAGGATTCAATGCTCTTCATCTTCTCACTAGAAGATTAACTAGAAGAAACAGCTTCCTTTTGTGAGGTGTTTTCCATGTCTCTGGTTGGGGGCTGTGACAGTGAAGGCATAGGAGTCGGATCACCGAAATTGTCAAGGAAATATGAGAAGATGGTGTCTGGATCGGATACAGCTTCTATTTGTGAGTCCTCTATAGAAGCTGTCATGAGTGTAGAGGGTCAAACAATATATGATGTCACCTTTTGATGCTATGATGTTTTGGTGATAAAGGAGATTTCCTTAGGCTTGAGAGTCGGCTACTAGAATGGTTCAAGAATTTTATGAATTATTGTCGACTCAAAAAGTGGACCACTCAGATAATCGTGATAATCATGGTCTGAATTCCAGTAGGCTCCTATATACGGGTTCCTCATAGGAGTTGTAGCAGGTTGGTTCTTCATGAAGGTGTGGTGAGAATCGATGGTTGGTCCAACAGTCGGTCTCTCGGGTGTAGCAGAAAGGTGGGACTCATACCTCTCGATGGTCTTGACTGTCGATGGCTATGTGGGTTGCTTCGGGTTGAAGTGTGTCCTCAAAGGTCATGTACGAATGGTGTGTACCCAATGCAGGGAAATCGATCTCCCAAGTCTCACAAACTATCGTCACCTTAGCCAAAGCTAAGAATAGCTTCCCAAAAAATATAGGAGACTGGATGAACTCTCCTCGGTGCTTAATATCAATGATCGTGAATCCACTCCGAGTGGAGCACATCAAAAAGAAATGATGACTGAAATGTTTCCTATCGATCGTTTGATGGATCGGTCAGCCAGCAGAATGGTTGCTCTTAACTTCCGTAGTGACCTGAGTTTGACCTCGTCAAACATGGAAGTCAGGAGGATATTTATCGATGAGTCGTCGGCGATTCTTTCTTGGGTGAAAATTATGTCTTTGATTCCATATTCAATGCAGGGCAATCGCTTTACTCTGATGCTCCTAGTCTTTCTCCCCATCACCAAGGAGGTGGCCATAGACACTAGATGTCTTTCAGTCCTTATTTTCTTATTACCAGAGCTCTTTGGCATCAATCGACTCCTCACAAATTTTTTGAGGTCGGGAAATTGTTCTATGGCCTTTATTAAGGGAAGCTTAAGAATTGGTTTCTTAGTAATGGCTTCCCTGAGGGATAGATCTAAATTTTTTATATCATTTCCATTTTCAATTTTTATGTTCTGGTTTTTCAGTTTTTTTGGTCTTTTTGGGAGTTTTGATTTTTTTATCTTTTGATAGAAGAATGGCCAAATCTAAACTGGAAGGTAAGTGGCCAGTAGAAGAGGGAGATAGAATAGACTTCTGTTGTATAGAGTGTGTAGATTCTCTAATGTCTGCTCGATTTTCAACATCAAATCCACATATTTACTTTTCCACTTTCATATCTAATATGGCAGGAATTGAGTACAATATTTCAGTGGCATCCCTCAACTTGTTACCAAATGATTCATTTTTCGCGATAAGTCTAGAAATGTCATCCTCCATAAAGCTCTCATGACAAATCATGGGGGAATTCTGCTCAATTAGAAGATACTGTTGAGATCTTGAAGTCCCATACTATACATACCTAGACTCCGGTATGTAATGTTGGGTCGAGTATGTGTCATTCAAATGACATATATTGGTCGGAGCATCATATGTGGAGTCAATAAACATGGGTCTTGTAGATCAAGTTCATGGGTCCAGTCTCATGCCTGTGTAGGCTCTCCGAATGTGTGGTATGAGGGTTGGTCAATGTAAGCTTGATTACTAAAGTCAATTAAATCTGGAAAATCATGATGTGAAGATCTCTCTATTCGGGTTGTTCGATCGACCAAGTTGTACATGAGATCATGTTAGGATATGCATGCATGATTTGTTGACCTGTCCCATCATTTATGTAAAGAGGAAATGAAGTATGTAGGGGTGGGTAATTCTGCCATTTATTCGTCTCAACAGTGGCTTGCACATCGAATGGTTCTTTGATTCCAGCAAGCTCTCGAGAATATGGTGAGTCAGCCCAGGATGGAAGTTGATCCAGATTGTTAGAATGTGGAGTAGGTGAAAAGGCGGAGAAGTGGAGAATTTGGTCGAACTTCTGAATTCATAATCGGGGTGGGGTGAAACTGACCACGGGTAAGGGTCTCCTGCAGATGATGGAGGACACATGGAAGAAGGAGAAGGCAAAGATGAACAATATATATGGTCGAGGAGGAGTAACTAGAGAGGTCAGGGTATGGGGACTTGTAAAACAAAGGGGAAGGGAGTGGAGCGATAAAACAATAAAATCAATGATGCATGCCCAGTTCAGAAGACTTACGATGATCCTTCCCTCTATATGCGGGATGCAATACAAAATTGAAAATTTTTATGCTAAATTAAATGCAAATAAAAAACCATACCTAGTAGGAAATTCTATTAGTTGGGAAGAATTGGATTTAAATTTGATTAAATTGAACAATCTAAGGTGTGTATTACTAAGTGTGAATATGTAGTCCTAGATTTTATGAGCACAAGCAAACATTTGACCTGATAAAGCTCTAAGAGTCGTATATACATGTCTAACCTACGAGCCACTCAAGCCGAGCACCACCCTCATCGGAGAGTGAAACATGTCTCGACATACCACAAAAATAGGGTCCAAGGTCTAGTTACACACGCGAGATCCCAAACGGAATCCGCTGGAAATGTGCAATTACCTAATTATTACAAATTAATTACAAAAATTAAAATAAATGTAGAAAATAAAGCCTACGGACTCTACACTCTCTCATGACTTGACTCGATCTTAATTTTATGCATTCTTTCAGTTGGCTTGTTTCCCATAAAAGATGGCCTCCAATACTCCTGAGTTGCTCAGCCACCTAAGCAGTCCCTCAGTCGCATCGGGTCCCTCGTACAAAAACAAGACGGTGGTCAAAGTGATAGACACAATATAATAAAATAAAATAAAATAAAGCTAACAAAATACATAAAAATGTAGGGAAAAATCAAAGTTATAATTAAAAGGAAAACCAAGGATCAGACTGCCCGGGCATAGAAAACCTAATATCAAGATTTTCTAAAAAGAATAACCTAAGCCATGCCTCCCCGACAACATCGCCATTTGACGAATCCCAAATCACCCTAAGTCAATAATGCCAAATTGTTCTAGTATTTTGACAATCAGGATTTATCAAAATGACCTCTTAATTAATTTTAACAATTAAGATGAGTGGTCAATTTATATTTTACTTTGGCAAGTCCAAGATCAAACTTAAGGAGGTAGATGTATACTTAGGTTGATTAATATGTGATTTAGAATTCAGATTTTCATAGAAGCATTTTTTATAATTTTTTTATGAATTAAAATTATCATGCAAATTTAATCAAGTCTAGGGGCTAAAATGCAAATTTTAATCGAACAATGTCTAAAAATCCTAAAACTTGGACAGAATATGAAAAATGATGAAATTAATGCTTTGTATTTTTGGAATTTTCCGATGCAATATGAATTAATTATGAATCAAATAAGCATGCATAGTGATTTTTCATAAATTAATTTTAATAATAAGAAGACCAATTTACTTTTAAGAAATAAAATTGTCCTAGATAGAGGAATCTAGAAAAATTAATATATCCTAAAAATTATTAATCTACGATCGATTAAAAATCAATTACTCAAATTACCGATTATCTTATTCTGACCACGATATGCATGCAAATACCATGAAATTTGGGCATAATGTAGAACGCGCTAAAATCTACCTATTTTTAGTTTTTCAGAATTTTGAGAATAATGATTAATTTAATAGAAATTTCAGAACATGTTGTGGAAAAAATTTGCAATTTTCTACGATAATATTTATATTAAAAATCATAGTCCACAAAAAATTTAATCAAGCATCCACAAGATATATAATAAGTTGTTCAACAAAATGCAATTTTTAGAATGAAAATTTGATGACATATAACTGTTCAAAATGAGACACAAATATATGGTTCTAAATGCAAAATGACTAATTTAAAATTACTGAAATAAATACGCATGAAAGGACTTAGATGTTATTACTAAGACCCTGGAGGGTCTGATGCAATTTCCCTAGAGACGCACATATCGTGCATGTGCGCTGACATCACCAGACTGGAGGGGCTCCTTATTATTATTCTGGAAATGCGGGGTGTGCATGTAAATTCTCCCCCAAGGGACACTTGGGGGAGGGCTAAAGCATGATTTGCTGAATGAGTGGGGTAAGTGAGGAGTGGTGCTCCAAGGTGGTGCACGGCTGATGGTGATCGGTTGTAAGGGCGATTGATGCATCGACCAAGGCAAGGGCGAGGCAGAGGTACTGAGGATATGCAAGGTCTAATTGAGCACTAGCATTCAATGATGTGCGTAGCTCGAGGTGATTATCGACGAAGCTCTATGGAGGAGGCGAATCTGATGGTCGATGGTGAGTGGCTGCAATCGAAGTGGAAAGCAGAAGAACGATGACTGGAATGCAAAGGCTGAGTTGCTAGTGACTCAAAGTCGAGCCAGTGCGGGCCGAGTGGACGATGGGTGGCTTCACTGTTGGAGAGGGGTGCCAGAGGCTTAAGCCTCGAGGCTGTTGGAAGGGATGGTCGGATTGATGTTTGGATCAAGACAAATTCAAAGAGGAATAGAATGTAGAACGAGGATAGAGAAAAAGCAAGATAGAGGAAGAAGCAGCAATGAAAAAGGGGGTAGAGATTTACTTGGGGGATTCTTCATTGGAGTGGTGGAGCTACTCGACTGGAGATGCTCTTAGTTATAGCCTCTAGCGCGCGGTGGTTTCACGCAAAGCTTCAGCGTTAGGAGGTTTCTCCTCCTAGATCGCACTATCGAAAACGTTAGTAGAGTGCAGTCTTCACTCAAAAGATATCTAAGGAGCTGTCACCTATCGTGGGTTGGAGCTCGGCCCTCAATCTCTTACCGATGGCAGATGGGGCACGGGCAGTGAGCAGTCCTTTTAGGGTGGTTGGAAGAGATTTCGCGGAAGAGATAGAGTCGTGCAGAGTGGTTGGACGCACCGCCACGTGAGGTGGGGCGGTTAAGGGATAGTGGATGGATAGGAGGGAGAGAGGGAGCTCATGGTATTTGCGGCCAGTGGAGGTGCGAGCACCACCGGGTCTGGCGGAGGGAGCGGTTGCCACACAGGGTGGAATGAAGAGGGAAGAAGAGAGGGGCACGTGGCTAGCCCAAGGGCTGTCACGTGGAAAAAAAATTAAAATTAAAAAAATAATAAGTATATAAATAAGTAAAATAAATAATAACACTAATTAAAGTAGTAAATAAATAAATAAGTAAATAAGTATAAAAAATTAATAAAACAAATAAAAACAAATAAATAATAAAATCAATAATAAAGAAAATGGGGATGACACGTGGTAGCTCCAGGAACTGCCACATGTCGCTCCAGAAAAATCAAAAATTAATTCCAAAGAAAAATAAAAAGAAATAACAAAAGAGGAGATATCAAAAAGTGATCAACGTAAAAGTTGCTCTCTTGATAAGATCTACAACTTTTATGAAGGACTCAAAACCAAAATAATTTATCTATACAAAAGTATTTTTGGTGATATCTTATAAATATAAAATACCCTATTTTATTTTTACACTTTTTTTTGCATTTTTTAAATAAGATAAAATTAAGAAATAAAATCAAAGAAAATATAAAATTAATATATACAACTTATTCTATTTTTTGAATTTTTTATATTTAAGAAAATAAAAAGATAAAATAAATAAAATAAAGAGGACATATGTATAATATAGAATGAGGGGCTCAAAACCTAAATTTCACATATGAACTCCGATTCTTTTTAATTTGATCTTGTTTTGAAGGTAATTGAGCATACATTAATTCAAAAGTGTGCAAGAGTCCATAGGAGATTGTATGAGAGAGTTCTTCCCTTTTCAATGTTTGTAGTCTCAAACTAGGGTTTGGATTTTATTAGTCGATTTTACAAGTTAGTACTTTTTTGACCTTTTTTATTTGTTAGTGTGTTAGTAATATATACATTATAAAGTTGATTTTATTCAATTCTGAGTTAGTGAAAAATAAATAAAAATAAAGAAAATATGGTAATATACATGTGAAATTGACAATGGAATTTGGCTTCTTATTTAAAGCAAAAATGCATGCTAAAATGCAGATATTATCTCTAAGTGCATGAATGATAATAATGCAGAATAATTGATGAAATGTAGCTAATTACTCGGGAACGAAGCTCTTTTTTTGATTTTTAGAGTGGTGAATCACAGATTCATCACTTTCCTAATGTACATACTTACACGTATAGTAACACATCTATCTCCGGTCAGAGGATGCATGCTTATATCATGACATCATACGATATAGGTATTGGTTATCTCTATCTTGTTAACTTTTTGACCTAACTTATTTGACACACCTGAATCTTTATTCCTATGCAGAGGACCTGCATCAAGAGGTCAAACGGATATCAGCCTTTGGAGTAAGGATTGTCATCTCCTTTTCAGGTTGGAGATCCTTTCTCAACAATCATTGGGCGGTGCTAGATGAGTCCTCAATCTAAGTTTTAGATATCATACTAGCACCGGCCTCTATGATTCAACCAATGAATCGACAACTGTATGATTATCAAGACAGCCATGGTACATAACTTTAATTTTACTAAGGGATCTTATAAGTACATTCATTCATTAATCTTGGATAGGGAGTGAACAACAATGACTTTTATTGATATATAAAAAAGATTATACTAACATTTATTGTAGGAATTGTTCGTCCGAGGCTCACATGTCCAACAAATAGCACAAAACTCTAAATAGTTTATTGGTGCAGCACCATTTTCTCGGCATATTTATACATCATGTATGCACATCTTAAATGGAAAATATCTTAAAAACTAATAAAATCAAAGCATGTATCAAGTCAAGTTAGCAAATTTCTAACGAGTCATTTATCAAACTCAAACTCGGACTCAATAGATTTTCTAATATGACTAATGAGCTCTTATCGAATTGAGTTCAAGTCGTGCTCATCGAGCCCAAACTTTCCTGAAAGCTCTACCAGTGGAAAGGTCGATTGGTAAGGCATACCGCCACTAGTCATTGGAGGACTTATTGTTGAGAGACAAAAAGGAGAAGGTGACAAGGTACTGGATGCAGGAAAAGATGGAGAGAAAAAGGGAGGCGAGAAGGGGTTTTTCTTTCAAACATTCCTTTCTTCCCATTCTCATGTCATCCATCCTGGATGCAGGACAAGATGGAGAGAAAAAAGGAGGCGAGAAGGGGTTTCTCTTTCAAACATTCCTTTCTTCCCATTCTCATGTCGTCCATCCATCATACACAACATCCTTTTTGTGCATACATACACAACAAAGGATCCACTCTCGAGAAGTTAATGATTAGCCCCTTTGCCTTTAAAGCTCCTCTTTTACGGTTGTAACCAGCAACATCAAAGTATATACTCATCAAAATAACCTTAGAGAGGTTGAATAGAGTTTTAGCATCAATAAGGATTAAAATGATAATTCAGAAGGGAAAAATAATAGTAGAAGAATAAGAAGAAGGGAGCTTTGTCCACGTCATAGTTGTATAACTCATGCAAGCTAAGATTCATAAAAAAAGAGTTGGTTTAATAACACCAAAAGGGAGACATGAGTTTAAGTAATACATAAATAATCATCTAAAAAGGTCTAAGCATTAGAAAGGATCAAATGTGTAGCTGCATGGTGGTTTTGAAAAATATCGACGCAACATTCTTTTCAAAAAAAACACAATAAAATATCAATTTTTATAATAAGTACAAACGGATTGCATATTTCTTCCATTCATTTTCCTTTAAATAAGATTTCACTAATAAGGTTAGAAATAGCAATAGCGATGGGGCATGTTTATGTAGGCCCAACATTGATAAAATTACATCTATTTACAATGTGAAAAGCATTTTCTTCTTCTAATAAGAAAATCTTACATATATTGGCAAGTAAGAAGCCTTCGTTTTTAAAACAAAATCAAACATTTTGTAATGTAATATGTCCTGCCCTAGTCTCTACTGACCCATACAACTTGTTAGACTTGAGCTTAACTGGAGCACATGACAACAACCTAAAATGCATAAGCCATGTCGTGTAGTAGTAGCATCCTCTACTTATAAGCTACTACCATACTTTGTGATTACTAGATGTGGTACTATGTTTGAAAGCTATATTTATATTCGCAATGTCCTCGTGGCACAATGACCCAGGACTTATTCTCAATAACAGTGACAGCCGCATCTTTTGGGTAGCCCTTTCCTCCTAACTATATGACAGGGATGGCTCCACCTCTTGGGTAACACTTTCCATTATTTGAGTGAATCTACTATGATACCACATGTAAGGTTCCACTTCCTACATCCGGTCAATTATTGACGATTATTGGCCTATCCAACTTGTTGGGCTTGGGCCCAACTAGAGACCATGAGCACAACCCAAAATGTTCATGTTGTCTAGTAGATGTGGTGCACTAGTTCTCCCATTTCCCATAATGTTTTGATAACATAATTTCCACAATTATAATTTTTTCTGTGTATCTAACCATGTTTGTAGGAAAGCAATTACTTGAGTTTCAAATTTTGTTGATGATATAATGATATATTCCGTCAGAGTTGTTGTTACGAGGAGTTTTGAATATTTCCTTAGCAGATGAATGGTACCTATATATGATTTCTAATTATACATTTTGATATGATGTTGATAGGATGATTGCTAATCGAAACCACATTATTTCATTTGTTTTTGTTTTCACAGAATCTATGTAAAAGAGTTTCAAGATAAAATACATTAAAAATATGTTTCCTACCAAAAAGGGTCTTTCAACTCTTGTCATGTCACCTATTCCAAAGTCAACGATCAATGTCTATTAAGCTTCGCTACTGTTGGAGACAGACATCACTCCAGTTGACTATTCAAATCATAAAATCAATTGAGTCACTCCAAGTGATCAACCTTAATACTGCATTCGACTAACTCTAATGAGCGGTTATTGGTAGTTTCTTACCAGTTCGGTCAACTCCTCACTTTATTTCAGTTGGCTAATAAAAAATAGCCGATTGTCGTAACTTTTCAGCTAACCGACTGCGCATTTTATCTTATTTTAAAAACTGTTAGTAAATAAGATTTCGATAATAAAAAACTACATTTTATATTATAGAATCAAAACAAAGGAGCACAACTCATAAAAATAAATGACTAAAGCATCAAAATCAACATGTCAAAAGCTCAAGATTTACAGTTCATAGCTATTACGACTTATAAATTGAAGATTTGAAGTCTTAGGAGGCCTAGAACATGTGGAGCACAAGAACAATTGTTTTTACAAAAAAAAGATTTTTACCCAGCAGATCTTATAAATGTTTTAAAATATCTCTACGATCTTTTGCATGACGTAATTACCTCATCGACCATGTAAATTATCCCAAGAACCTCTACGGGCTCAAAACATATTACTCGGAGGGTTCATGGGGTAAGAGTTGGCAAGTTTACGGGGTCGAGGGAGGAATTAGGTTGTTTCAAAGGTCGTGGAGGTGATTGGCAAAGTTTGTAAGGTCTGCCGGGTAAAAATCCTAAAAAAACCACTAAGTGGGACAATTTACATAGTTATTTTGTTGAAAATATTATTTAGTTTTTTATATTTTCGTAATACATAAATAAAATAAATTAAAATCCAATTAGTAGACTAACCTCGCAATGACTTGACTATCGAGTATTTCTTATCATCTACTCTTGAATTCCAAAAATTACATATTGGACTTTAATTCCATTCAACTATACATTCTTACTAGTCGACTAAAATATCCTTCAGTCAATAACAAGTCCACTGCCCATTATTTTTCAAAATCGACTAATTTTTGCCCCAAGGGTCATTTTTTGAACGCAAACCCCAATTTCTAATGACCATCGACTTTTAGTCACTAACCTTTTAAACTGGTCTACCGAAATTCTTAAGCAAAATATACAAAAATATTACAAACAATAATACGATTTCACAAAACATTTATCATATAAAATTTGTTTAATTATATTACATTAGTATACAAAAAAGTCTATAAAAGGAAATTTTAGCAAAGAACAAAAAGATCTCATCTATATATACAAAGTTGACCTATACAATAATTAAATAAGTACAGAATCTTCCTAATTTTCTATAAAGCTCATACTAACTTCGATTCAAGTGATTCCAATTGAATTAGTTCCATAAAATGGTGAATAAAACATAAAAATAAAATAAAAATTACAAAGTACACATATTCCAAGGAAATAGCCTTTTCTCACTTCAAATGTGCCAAAATTGACAGTAGAATATATTTAGCATTTGAACTTCAATTGAACCCTACTCTCTTATAATATTGAACATTAAAAATATACTTTTTTAATGGACATATTAGTCGGGTGAATAGGAGTCATTTGTGAAAAGTAAATTTTTGGACCTAATTGTTCTACATATATTTGATTTAGATTGTGTATTTTATATCATGCACATAAGCACGCACTCACACTTTTACATATTTTAATATTTTATTTTTATGTGTATATATTTTGCATACAAAAAAATATAAATAATAAAAATAAGTTAAATAAAAAAATAAATTCAAAGATCCCATGTTTTATATAGGACCATAACAAATCTTATAAAATATAATAAACGCATATTAGCATACCTTATAAAATGTACATTAATAATAAAATATAAAAATCTAATCTAAATAAAAAATAAAATAAGATAAAAATTGATCAAAATATATGTATCACATATATGTATCTGAGACAAACAATTCATATCAAGTTGTAGGCCGGACCAGGTCTTGATGTGCTCTTATGAAAGTTGTAGGAAATTCAACTTCCATAACTTTTTTGTTTGAGTATTTTGAAAGTCAACTTGTATCTACGTGTTACTAGTTATTCTTTGAATTTGGGCATTTTAGACCAATCCTTCCTCCTTTCCCAAATCTTTTGCAATAATCACATCGCGATATTCTTGTCCAAGACCAACCAACTTTGAGGACCTTCTCCGAGCGCATTTGTAAACTGTTCATTATCATTTCAAGTGCAATCAAAATAAAATTAGTCCATTCGCCAATTGAATACAAGATTCAAGCCTAACACGGTCTATTTTAGAAGTTATTGGGTGTTCGAAGTGGCCTAACCAACTTTTGAAATTTCGATTTTTGCCATGAACCCAACCTGATTCGATCGAAGGTGGTAGTAGCCCCTCAAGGAGGAAGGGGGATCTAAGGATGGGAAAGCTCCTTGAATCGTGCTTCGCTTGCGTCCAACTCCAACGAACTGTCGTTTTTGAGCGAAGATCGAGGGATATAAGGAACCTAACATTTATAATTCCCCAATCCATCATTCTCCTCTTTTCTTCTTCTTCTTCCTCTTCTTCTTCTTCTTCATCGCCGTCGTCGTCGTCGTTTTGATTGCTTGTTGATTCTGGTATGTTCTTGTTTTCAGTTAGTAGAGGGGATGACGTCATAGTGCCATCGATGCATGAGGGGACAACTACTACACACATCCTTGCTTTGAGTTTATCTTAGATGCACGAATTGCAAAAGAAAACCTTGAGTAGCAAGCAAACCACTCGGAATGGGGTGCCTAACGTTCGATCTTGGAGGGCCTATGGTATCTGACAATTCAGATCCGGCAATCGTTGTGTCGGTCGCTCTCGCAGCACTCGGTAACTGAATCAAGTGACTCAATCAACAATCAATCCACAACGTATGATAAATCAATACATACATGAGTCAATATTTATTTTTATTTTAACTCTACAAAATACGTATATCGTGCACAAGTATGTAGAGTACCGTACTGCAGAGATAAGAGGGGAATAGAGATAAAGGGAATAGTCTGCCGAGCAAGTTTTTTGTGTTTTTATTTTTCAAATGTTTTTGTGGCTTTTAATTATATATTATTTAATTTTAATTTTACAAATATTTTAATTGAATTTTTATTTTTAATATTATAAAGATGATAATATATAAATCTAGATAATGAATAATTATATATAATAAGGATATATATAATAAAGGAAACTTGACTTTTTTAAAGGTTAGTCAAAATTTTCTAAATAAATTTTTTTTTGTGCTATTCAGATTTTTCTCTATTTTTGGTGATTTTTGAGGAATTTTTTATGATTTTCGTAAGATTTTCAATGTGTTGTAATTTTTAGGGTTTTAGTTTTATATATTTTTTGGTTTTTAGATATGTGTTAGAATAATGTAAAATATAGATAATATACTTTTTTAGGAATTTTTTGGGTTGTTTTGAAATTTTTATAATATTTCTAAGCTTCAACAGGAAAATATGCAATGTTTTTGGATTTTTTATAAATATAAAAGAAACTTTAATTGCTCCAAGAAAAATGTGTATCATAAAATAGGTATCCAAGCAATTAAGGTATTTTCCCAACAAGTTTTAGACATGAAATGCTGAAATGTTATTTAAAACACTTAAAATAAACAAAATAATTTAATTCAGAAAATAAAAGACGTGAATGTAATTTTCAAGAAGTTTCATTTCAATTTGTAATAATATATCAAAGCTCGGGACCGATTCTACAAATGACCCAATTATATCACATTAAACAAGCACTTGCAGAGGTGTTTTTGCAAATAGAACGACTTTCGGGGATAAATATTCAAATTTCACAAAAGATTTACACTTAATTCGTACGTTTTGGTACCAAAAAAGGAAACCCAGGAGGGTATCCTTGCAAAATACCCATGCAATAGGGGTCTAGATGAAAATAATACAAAGATACACGGTAAATGATGATTTGAATAGTAAACATAAATAACAATATGAGGGGGTGTATAGTGCAAATTACCCATCCATATGTGCTTATGAACAGTCGAGATTAGTTCATTTATTTGCATTCACGAATGAGGGCGGGCAACAATTCACCCCGATCTAAGGGTTCAGATCAGACATGGAGGTTGTTCCTCATCCAACGCTGGCGATGCACTTAGAAGAATTGACGAAGAACATGACCTGGAGATGCTTCAATCAAACCTATTTCACTACTCAAATGTCCTCCCGAGCTGTTGATATGCTTGATGGTTTCCTTCTTGGATTCCGATGCTCCTGGTGTGCTCAAGAAGGCCCATAACTCGGTGAAGGGGTCCTGGAGGGTTTTGGTGAACTGGAGCACATGGAGGTGGCTCCTGAAATCAATTGACCACCCCTAGACGAGGTCCTCTAAGATGTCTATCTACACAGGAAGCAAGGTGGCTCAAGGGCGAAGGCTCTTGACGATGTAATAGGGCATAGTATAGCAGAAATAAAGGGGAATGGTTAGCTTCCAGCGATGGCAGAGAATGAAGCTCGAGGACCCATTCTGAGCAAGAATGGGAGGGATCTGATGGATCAGAATGATGGGGAATGTGAAGAGGAGGAAGGTGAGGTGGTCAACGGAGCAAGACAAGGGGGTTTGACTGGTGAACAGCGACCTGGAGCTCCAGAGCTCCAAGTTACAAAATTTTTGGACATTTTTATTTTGACAGAAATTAAAGGAGATTAAAGACACAACTATGCTAAGAATTGAAATGTGAAGGAAAAGGATTGAAAGATATGGTCTCACCGGGCTGGAAGGCAAGGAGATAGGACCTGGTGGTGGAGCTCGCCAACAATGGGGTTGAATCACCTTAAATACTCTTCTCCTCACCTTGAAATCAGAGGAATCTCTTCCTGTCATGAAGAGCTCGCACCTAGAAGCATCTCACGGGGTTACAATTGTAAAATCCCGTATTTTTGTTTTCCAAAAATCTGGAGTATTTAAGACATCCAAAAAATTCAAATAATCATGCCTCTTCGTAGATTTCGTCGAGATCTTTCCAACGAGCCCAAGAACATCAAATTCTGACATTCCTAGCCCAAGATATCAATGTTTTATGATGGACGGTCGAGATCCATATGTGGATCCGAATCGGATCCGAAACTTGATCCATTTACACCCCTCTTTCTATAAATATACTATGATAGATTGCCCTCTCCAAAACCCTAGCCACCATACCCTTCCCTCTCATTGGAGCACCACCATCTTGGTCAGTCTGGTCATCGGAAGGCCGTCGTCGACATCGGAGAAGGAGCTCCGATCGAAGATCCGCGACCGCCATCACGTAGGAAAACTCGAGGTCACCGTAGTGCACGCCTCCGCACCGCGATCGAGCGACAGAAATACCATTCCGTGTGAGAGGAGATCCCGAGGGAACATCCTCGGAGGTAACGATAATATCCCCTTTTGCTGTTGGGTTCCACGTATTTTTCCTATACACTAAAATACCTCTAGAGTCTTATATGTTTGTAACGATGTTATACCTCCCTTTTGCTGTTGGTTTCATACTACTTTTGTGTCCATATGCTTGAAATATTTTAGAGCCTTGGTAAATCTTATGACGTGCTTCATACATAAGTAACGACGTTTGTGCTCTTGCTATTGATTTTCACTTGATTATCGGTCGTACCTTTTTCAACATTTTTAGATCCTTTGGTCCTCTCAAGATTCCAATTTCATTCGTCATCCCTCATATAGAGAGAAACTTTTTCTAAATTTATTTTTTTATGCAAATCATATATATCAACCAAGCGTATACAACAAAACGATCTCTATGTTAGGCTTGATACTATTGATATTCCTTTGTGAACCGGCTAAATACAGATGATTGTATATGAATAAAATATTTGCAGTAGAGAGATTCATGTACAAAAATTCAAGCTATCACATTTACGGGGAAGATCAGTGCTTGTACAAAAAAAATTGGTATTTCAAAATGGGACATTGCTATCATATTAGAGATCGTTAACGGAAAGTAATCATCAATATGTATCGGTTTTATGAAACCCAATAACAGATGTTAAACGCATGGAATTCATTTTGTTGTTTTAAATTCTGAAATTATCATGTTGCGAGTATCATAATGGGTATCAACCCGAATGAGAATACAAAACGTGAGGATGGTTTTTGGAAGTAACGAGTTTGTGGATGTTAATATTGTTAATTACTATATTTAGAAAAAAAATATGTCAATGCATGAAGCAATATTAATAGACTATGTTATTAATGTATGGCTAACGTCTTTTGTAATAATATTCTGTTGAGAATATTAATGTGGCAGGATATAGATGTATTAGATAGAATTTTGTGAATATGTTGTACGTATTTCAGAACAATTTCCTTGCATATCCCATGGTGATGCAATTAACATAGTGGTCTACCCAAATTACATAGAAATGAGTTATAACAGAAAGTTTTTTTTTCTCACTACTACAAGAAAGAAAAAGAGAGTGACAGTAAGTATAGCAAATTACGTGCATGTGTATGAGGTATATTTGGTTACTTTCAGCTTATTGCACAATGAATTTATATATAAAAAAATCATACTCATATGTAATCATTAATATGAGTTGAAGGAATGATGATGATAAGAGTTCTTGTTAGACTTCTGATTATGACATATGATCTCGCCAAATAATTCAACGTAGCATCATCGTAAGGGTACATATAAAAATACAGTATCATTCTATGGGTAACAGTGATCGGGTAAGTGGAGTTAGATGCGCAAGGGATTGGGCACACCCTTGGGCCCCGTGGAGATGCCTTGAAGGTCACGACCCCAACGGACGAGTTGGGTGATGCGTTACACCTAGCAGCCCGGTAGCATCCGGAGTCGCTCGACGGAGTAGGCAGGTGACGCGGTTGACATTCTTGGTTTCGCACTTATACACGATATTAAGACTCGATTTAAAATTGATGTGGCCGCATTAAATTCTACTTCGAGTATTACTATTGTGAGAGGTGTTCCGGGATATGGTTTGAAGTTGGAGAATGAGGTTTTGATCTATTTCCTTTATGATTGAAAAGAGAATCTTGAGGGTTTACTCAAGATAGATACCAAGTTCCCGCTTAGCGGAGGCCTGCGAGTCGCGTACTCGCGTGTGCTAAAATAATACGAGTAATGACCAATGATCGAATACTGGAATCTGAAATTGCAACCCATTATGGATCATAACCAACTTGTTGAAATATCAAGACCGCTATAGTAGTACTCAATTATCAATAAATCAATAAATAAAGTTAGTTGTTGTATGATCCGAGGTGAATTAGAATAACTGGGTGACCTTCTCGCTTTCTACCTTATATGCTTACTTTTTTTTAGATAAGTTGAGCATACATCCCTTGCTTCCTCCTACCTGAGTTACTGTAGTATTTGTCTCGTTACTGGGCAATTGCTCATAACGTTACCCTTGCGTGAACCCAACAGGTGTAGCTGAGCAGCAGCCGCAACAGTAGCGGCTTTTAGGAGATCAGACTTTGCTTCGTCATATTTGCATCAGACAGGGTGCGTCCTACTTAGAGTAATTTATTTACTTCCGCTTTATTTTATGTTATTACTGAGAGACATTGTAGTGAGATATGTGGAGAGTTTTTCTACAAAATTGAGATTTTCTGATGTATCTCATATCATGGACATGGACTTGATGAGAATGGATGTTGCATTTTTCTTTCTTTTTCATATTATTCTCATGTTGTTATTATTATTTCAAATGTTAATCTAATGTGCATAAGATGGTTTGCTGAGTATCATAGATCATGGGCGTATTTGGACCGTAGGTCCGACGCTCCTGTCTCGTCGGTTCTAGTAGTCGGAGGGACGGGGCGTCACAGATGGTATCAGAGCCCGATACTCCATTCTCTCTTTTGCATATTAGAATTGTTAACAATATTTGAAATATAAATATAGTGAAAGAGTCTTTTGACCTTGTCGTTAGTAAGGAGAATAATTAAAGTCATGTTTAAAGTGTCTATTGTCTCTCCAACCATAGAAATAATTTTTAATATAATGATTCTCGCAGGGAATCATGCCGCCTCGTGTTGACCCTGATATTGCACAGCAGTTGGCTTTGCTAGTTCAGGCCGTACAGGGTATACAACAACGTCAGGAGGTATTGGAGCAAAGGCTCCTCCAGCAGGATGATTCCTCGTACCTGCCCTCTCGTGAGGAGGAGGGCAGTGTTCATCCTTCGGTGTCTCTGGACCCGGAAGGATCAGATGACCTAGAGATGCTGCAGAAACATCAGACGACCTACGCAGCATATCAGAGATCTAAGGTGCCACAATTCTTTGGCACCGGCACGCCAGATGAGGCTGAGCTATGGTTGGATCACGTATCTAAGGTGTTGAGGATGATTCATGCTCCTGAAGAGTCTTGGCTTACATTTGTGGAGTTCTCACTAGCAGGTTATGCTGAGCGTTGGTGGTTCGCCACCAAGGAACATCTGGAGGATCCCATAACATGGGAAATTTTTCTTGATGAGTTCCGTAGTCAGTTCTATCCTGGTCACTGGGTTGAGGATCAGAGGAGGTTATTTGCTGAGCTGAAGCAGGGGTCAATGACGGCCCAAGAGTACCTCATTCGTTACACTGAACTCTCCCGCCACTCACCAGCGACTACTGCTTTTCCTGAGGAGAATTTACAGAAGTTTATCCGGGGACTGCGTGATGATGTGCAGCACCAGCTATCTGCATTAAATTTCACTTCCATCAAGGAGGTAGCTGCTAAAGCTACCAAGATGGAGGCAACCCAGAGTCGGCTTCAGGGGAGTCCATCACATTTCCAACCACCTCAGCCCGCGAGATCTGCTCGTCGAGATTTCTACAGAACTCGTAGAGAGCGTCGTTTCCACCCAGTGGGTACTACTCCTACCGTTAGCAGATTTGCCCCTACACCTACTTTGGGGCAGGGTTTGGCGAGCCGTGGTACTACTTCCTTCCGCTCTTCGACACACTCGCAGAGCCGTAAGACAAGAGGTGCTAGCCTTGTCTCAGGAGGCTCCTTCTCTCAGCCAGGAGATCGTAGATGTTTCCACTGCCAACAGCCGGGCCATTTCAAGGCCAAGTGTCCTTTACTTGCCAGCAACTCAGGTGGCCACTCACCAAGTATACGACCAACTTTCTCTTCTGCACAGTCACACGGATCAGTTTCCCGCCGTGGGGGTCGAGGTTTTCAACGTCCTCCACCACGACCAACCTTTAGTGCTGCAGGTTCTAACGCCCCCCCACAGCCTCAGGGACAGTTGAACGCAATCACACAGGAGCAGGCCCATGCCTCAGGAGCTGTAGTGCGAGGTATGATTTCAGTGCATGGTATATCATTTCATGCTTTATTTGATTCGGGAGCTACGCACTCCTTTTTAGCACATCGATTAGTGCCCAAGTTAGATAAAGAGCCAGTCTGTGTTCCATCTCCATACTACATCAAGGGCCCAGGGGGCCAATTATTCATAGTGTGACAAGTAGTGGAGAATGTAGCAGTGCAGATCGGCGGACACATATTGCCCGCATATCTTTTACTCATTCAGTTAGAAGATTTTGATGTCATCCTAGGTATGGATTGGCTCGAGCAATATCACGCATGCCTTGATTGCTCTGAGAAGACGATAGTGTTCCGTCTCCCAGGCATACCTACCTTTCAGTTTGATGGACGTACCTCAGATAGTGAGGTCTTATATGTATCGGCATTGAAGGCCCAACACATGCTCGATCAGGGTTGCATAGGTTTTCTCTCCCATATTGTGGAGTTACCCGTCGAAGATCGTATGATTGAAGACGTCAAAATTGTACGAGATTTTCCTGATGTATTCCCCGAGGAATTACCTGGACTACCACCAGAAAGGGAGATCGAGTTCGAGATTACTTTGATACACGACACGCAACCGATCTCCATTCCTCCATACAGAATGGCACCAGCCGAACTCAGGGAACTCAAAGTACAACTGCAGGAGTTATTGGAAAAGGGATTTATACGTCCCAGCACATCACCTTGGGGAGCACCGGTCCTCTTCGTAAAGAAAAAGGATGGGTCTATGCGTTTATGCATCGACTACAAGCAATTGAATAAAAGGACGGTGAAGAACCGTTATCCACTTCCACGAATAGATGATCTTTTTGATCAATTACAAGGAGCAGCGATATTCTCAAAGATTGACCTACGATCGGGCTATCATCAATTGAGAATTAAGGACACAGATGTGCTTAAATCTGCTTTTCGTACCAGATACGGCCACTATGAGTTTGTAGTTATGCCGTTTGGACTCACGAACGCACCTGCCGCGTTCATGGACATGATGAACAGAATTTTCCGTCCATACTTAGATCGGTTTGTGGTGGTGTTCATTGATGATATCTTGATCTACTCACGTGATGAGCATGAGCATGAGCAGCACCTTCGTATTATTCTTGAGACACTCAGAGAACACAAGTTGTATGCAAAATACAACAAGTGTGAATTTTGGCTTACCGAAGTAGCTTTCCTCGGTCATGTAATATCAGGAGCAGGTGTGGCAGTTGATCCAGCCAAGATAGAGGCTGTCATGTCCTGGGAGCAGCCCAAGACAGTTACCGAGATACGCATCTTCTTAGGCCTCGCCGGCTACTACAGACGTTTTGTTAGGGGCTTCTCACAGCTAGCACTTCCACTTAATCGTCTAACACAGAAGGATGTTCCTTTCATTTGGAGCGACAAGTGCGAGCTGAGCTTTCGTACGCTGAAAGAAAGACTGACCAGTGCTCCGATTCTCACCCTTCCTTCAGGCCCCTTAGACTTTACAGTGTATACTGATGCATCAAAGGAGGGTTTAGGAGCTGTGTTGATGCAACGTGGTCATGTTGTGGCATATGCATCACGACAATTAAAGAATCATGAACGGAACTACCCTACTCATGACTTGGAGTTGGCAGCTATAGTCTTCGCGTTGAAGATATGGCGTCACTATTTATATGGGGTCACGTTTGAGATTTTTACAGATCACAAGAGTCTCAAATATATCTTTGACCAGCGAGAGTTGAACATGAGGCAAAGGCGATGGATGGAGCTGTTGAAGGATTATGACTGCACTATCTCTTACCATCCGGGTAAGGGGAATGTAGTAGCAGATGCTTTGAGTAGAAGAGCACATACCGAGGGCACCGCAGGATGGCTACAGACTTGGGATATGCTCGCAGCACTTAGTGAGTGGCACCCCTTTGATAGTACTATAGATGTTGTAACTGTACCGGCCAAGTATAGTGGACTATGGGATAGGATTGTGCATGGTCAACAAACAGATCAGAAATTACAAGACTTATTCCATCGATACCTGAAGGAGGAGTTTGATGGATTCAGAGTCTGTGAGTCCATCTTATGGAAGGGGGACCGTGTCTGTGTTCCTGATGACGGTGAGTTAAGGAGAGACATCCTAGATGAGGCTCACTGTTCTAGATTATCTATCCATCCAGGAAGCACCAAAATGTATAGAGACCTCCGTCAACACTTCTGGTGGGAAGGGATGAAGAGAGATGTAGCAGAACATGTCAGTCGTTGCCTTACTTGTCAATTAGTGAAGGCAGAGCACAAGTGTCCTCCTGGCTTGTTACAGTCACTTCCTATTCCGTTGTGGAAATGGGAAAGTATCTCTATGGATTTTGTGACATCCTTACCTCGTACGGTTGGTGGATACGATGCTATTTGGGTTATTGTGGACCGGTTGACCAAGTCCGCACATTTCATTCCCGTTAACATGACATGCACTCTGGTAGATCTGGCCAAGTTATATATTCAGCATGTTATTCGCTTGCATGGGATTCCCAAGGAGGTTGTATCTGACAGAGACTCTCGTTTTACATCGCATTATTGGGGAGAATTCATGAAGGCCCTAAAAAGTGAACTATGTCTTAGTTCAGCCTATCATCCGCAGACTGATGGGCAATCAGAGAGGACAATTCAGACCCTTGAAGACCTACTCAGAGCATGTGCCATTGAGTGGCAAGGATCTTGGAAGGACCACCTTCCTTTGGTGGAGTTCACTTATAACAACAGCTACCATGCTAGTATTGGCATGGCGCCTTTTGAGGCATTGTATGGACGGAGGTGCACCACTCCCTTGTGTTGGCAGGAAGTGGGTGACAAGGGTATTTATTCCACTCAGATAATCGAGGACACAACAAGAGCGGTGGAAACGGCTAGGAAGAAACTATTGACTGCACAGAGCCGTCAGAAGAGCTATGCTGATCAGAGACGTCGTGATCTTGAATTTGATACCGGAGACTTTGTATTCTTAAAAGTATCTCCAATGAAAGGTATTCAGAGATTTGGTGTCAAGGGCAAGTTGGCACCACGGTTCGTTGGCCCTTTCGAGATTTTATCTCGTATTGGGAAGGTAGCATACCGAGTAGCACTCCCCCCTCACTTAGCAGGCGTGCACGATGTATTCCATGTGTCAAACCTCCGGAAGTATATTCGAGACCCTCGACATGTGATTAGCTATGAGGATCTCACGGTTGAACCAAATTTGTCTTTTCCTGAGGCACCCGTGCAGATTTTAGACCGGGCAGTCAAGAGGTTACGACAGAAAGACATCCCTTTAGTCAAGGTATTGTGGCAAAGTCAGAATGTTGAGGAGGCTACTTGGGAGCCTGAGGCAGATATGCGACAGAAATACCCCTATCTTTTTGAAGGTATGTTCACGAAACCCTACTTCAATCCTCTTTAAGATTTTTATGGGTTCCGTTCTCTTTAAGATTTTTTATGCCTGAATCTACACCACGTTCAAAACTTATACGTTAAATCCTACGTCTCGAGGACGAGACTTCCTTTAAGATTTTTATGATGTAAAATCCCGTATTTTTGTTTTCCAAAAATCTGGAGTATTTAAGACATCCAAAAAATTCAAATAATCATGCCTCTTCGTAGATTTCGTCGAGATCTTTCCAACGAGCCCAAGAACATCAAATTCTGACATTCCTAGCCCAAGATATCAATGTTTTATGATGGACGGTCGAGATCCATATGTGGATCCGAATCGGATCCGAAACTTGATCCATTTACACCCCTCTTTCTATAAATAAACTATGATAGATTGCCCTCTCCAAAACCCTAGCCACCATACCCTTCCCTCTCATTGGAGCACCACCATCTTGGTCAGTCTGGTCATCGGAAGGCCGTCGTCGACATCGGAGAAGGAGCTCCGATCGAAGATCCGCGACCGCCATCACGTAGGAAAACTCGAGGTCACCGTAGTGCACGCCTCCGCACCGCGATCGAGCGACAGAAATACCATTCCGTGTGAGAGGAGATCCCGAGGGAACATCCTCGGAGGTAACGATAATATCCCCTTTTGCTGTTGGGTTCCACGTATTTTTCCTATACACTAAAATACCTCTAGAGTCTTATATGTTTGTAACGATGTTATACCTCCCTTTTGCTGTTGGTTTCATACTACTTTTGTGTCCATATGCTTGAAATATTTTAGAGCCTTGGTAAATCTTATGACGTGCTTCATACATAAGTAACGACGTTTGTGCTCTTGCTATTGATTTTCACTTGATTATCGGTCGTACCTTTTTCAACATTTTTAGATCCTTTGGTCCTCTCAAGATTCCAATTTCATTCGTCATCCCTCATATAGAGAGAAACTTTTTCTAAATTTATTTTTTTATGCAAATCATATATATCAACCAAGCGTATACAACAAAACGATCTCTATGTTAGGCTTGATACTATTGATATTCCTTTGTGAACCGGCTAAATACAGATGATTGTATATGAATAAAATATTTGCAGTAGAGAGATTCATGTACAAAAATTCAAGCTATCACATTTACGGGGGAAGATCAGTGCTTGTACAAAAAAAATTGGTATTTCAAAAATGGGACATTGCTATCATATTAGAGATCGTTAACGGAAAGTAATCATCAATATGTATCGGTTTTATGAAACCCAATAACAGATGTTAAACGCATGGAATTCATTTTGTTGTTTTAAATTCTGAAATTATCATGTTGCGAGTATCATAATGGGTATCAACCCGAATGAGAATACAAAACGTGAGGATGGTTTTTGGAAGTAACGAGTTTGTGGATGTTAATATTGTTAATTACTATATTTAGAAAAAAAATATGTCAATGCATGAAGCAATATTAATAGACTATGTTATTAATGTATGGCTAACGTCTTTTGTAATAATATTCTGTTGAGAATATTTAATGTGGCAGGATATAGATGTATTAGATAGAATTTTGTGAATATGTTGTACGTATTTCAGAACAATTTCCTTGCATATCCCATGGTGATGCAATTAACATAGTGGTCTACCCAAATTACATAGAAATGAGTTATAACAGAAAGTTTTTTTTTCTCACTACTACAAGAAAGAAAAAGAGAGTGACAGTAAGTATAGCAAATTACGTGCATGTGTATGAGGTATATTTGGTTACTTTCAGCTTATTGCACAATGAATTTATATATAAAAAAATCATACTCATATGTAATCATTAATATGAGTTGAAGGAATGATGATGATAAGAGTTCTTGTTAGACTTCTGATTATGACATATGATCTCGCCAAATAATTCAACGTAGCATCATCGTAAGGGTACATATAAAAATACAGTATCATTCTATGGGTAACAGTGATCGGGTAAGTGGAGTTAGATGCGCAAGGGATTGGGCACACCCTTGGGCCCCGTGGAGATGCCTTGAAGGTCACGACCCCAACGGACGAGTTGGGTGACGCGTTACACCTAGCAGCCCGGTAGCATCCGGAGTCGCTCGACGGAGTAGGCAGGTGACGCGGTTGACATTCTTGGTTTCGCACTTATACACGATATTAAGACTCGATTTAAAATTGATGTGGCCGCATTAAATTCTACTTCGAGTATTACTATTGTGAGAGGTGTTCCGGGATATGGTTTGAAGTTGGAGAATGAGGTTTTGATCTATTTCCTTTATGATTGAAAAGAGAATCTTGAGGGTTTACTCAAGATAGATACCAAGTTCCCGCTTAGCGGAGGCCTGCGAGTCGCGTACTCGCGTGTGCTAAAATAATACGAGTAATGACCAATGATCGAATACTGGAATCTGAAATTGCAACCCATTATGGATCATAACCAACTTGTTGAAATATCAAGACCGCTATAGTAGTACTCAATTATCAATAAATCAATAAATAAAGTTAGTTGTTGTATGATCCGAGGTGAATTAGAATAACTGGGTGACCTTCTCGCTTTCTACCTTATATGCTTACTTTTTTTTAGATAAGTTGAGCATACATCCCTTGCTTCCTCCTACCTGAGTTACTGTAGTATTTGTCTCGTTACTGGGCAATTGCTCATAACGTTACCCTTGCGTGAACCCAACAGGTGTAGCTGAGCAGCAGCCGCAACAGTAGCGGCTTTTAGGAGATCAGACTTGCTTCGTCATATTTGCATCAGACAGGGTGCGTCCTACTTAGAGTAATTTATTTACTTCCGCTTTATTTTATGTTATTACTGAGAGACATTGTAGTGAGATATGTGGAGAGTTTTTCTACAAAATTGAGATTTTCTGATGTATCTCATATCATGGACATGGACTTGATGAGAATGGATGTTGCATTTTTCTTTCTTTTTCATATTATTCTCATGTTGTTATTATTATTTCAAATGTTAATCTAATGTGCATAAGATGGTTTGCTGAGTATCATAGATCATGGGCGTATTTGGACCGTAGGTCCGACGCTCCTGTCTCGTCGGTTCTAGTAGCCGGAGGGACGGGGCGTCACAACAATGTAAGGAGGGATTAGAGTTTAAATTAAGCTCGGATAAGGACATATATAACAGAGGTTAAGGGCAATTTAGTGAAAGGCTTTCTCATGGCCTAATAAAGATTGATTATATCCAATGCTTAGGCAAGATTTAGGGATATGAAACCTACAAATTTTGTTTAGCATGTCAAGCCACGAGAAAAATGCAGAAAAAACGTGTCTCTGATAAAAGCAAATGTACCTAGGGCTTTGGGGAGGAGAGAGGGGTTGTTGACCTGGAGTCAACAGTCCCTGGCTGGTGGTTGGTCCACATAGGACCGCTACAAGAAAAAAAGAATTCCATAAATTAAATAAACGTAAAGTAAAATAATGAATGATTTTATTATATAAAATCCAAAACATAAAAATGTTTTTTATCTTATGTACTTTTTTAGGTATTTTTAATTATTTTTACAACAATATTTATTAGGTGTTATTTGTTACAAGTATCTATTTATAGTATATTTAAATACATATTTACATATTTTTATTTCATTTTATTTACATGTATAAATAAATATATGTACATGCATCATGGGTATAGTATAGATATACATATGAATATACTATTTATTCTAGTGTATTTTGAATTATTTTATTTTATCTTTTATTTTTAATATATTTCAAATAATATTTACATGTACGTAAAATTATGAGAATGATAAAATATAAAGAATAAATTAAATGAATAAAATATGAATTTATATGGTACAATGGGACCCCAGAAAGCCAGCTTTTGCATCTTAACTCCTTTTTTAATGAAACCACCTTCATTAAATAGATACTTTATTTTTAAGAATAATAAAGGTGAGTTTGGTTTTTTTTGAGTTCACATGGAGGAGATTTGATCATTGAAGTTTGGTTTGTGGCCTTTTCATCTCTGTGTTCCTAGTGCATTGTGTATTATTTTTGTGTGCAATTTTTATATGCATTTTTATGTACAAAGTTTCATGTTGATCTATTCTTTATTTGAGGTGTATAATGAATAATAAAATAGAGGAAAAATGTCTCAATTGAAGAATGAATATTAGGTTTTTATGTACACAATTTGACCCTTATCTCCCCCTATTTTATTCCTTGTCAACCACGTCAATATTTACCTGGTCTCGGGATTTAGGATCAGTCATTATTTATAATACTTCCTTTATTTATCTTTTTTATTTTATTCATTTATTTTGTATTTAATTACATGTATTTATGTACTTTTTATAAATGACAGTCAATGTGTTAATTTGTACAAGTTAGATGTATTTACATGTATTCATCTAGGGATTTAAAGACAAAATAAAGGAATAAAGGTGAATGAATGGGTACTTATCACACCCATACTTAGCTTTGCTAGTCCCTTGCAAACACTTATTAGGAGAATAAGTGATGCAAAAGAGAAAATAAAGAAAATGGAAAATAAAGAAGGTAGAATGACAATGATGTTTAAACTTCTCTTCACACAATTAAAGTTCGGAGCTCAATTAAGACCTTTAGATTGTTATGTTGTTTGGAACCATATTAAGGTTAGGAATTGCGACTCAACATCCCTCAGATTTTGTGTTCCTTTGTTCATTTCAACTTAATAGCCCGATCAGAACCTTCCCTTCAAAAGTATACTCTTGTAACCTTGAAATGATAGGTACCCTGTGTGTGAATTGTGTTCCTCTGTTCATTTCAACTCTTGTACCTTCTAACCTTGAAATGATAAATAGCTGAACTATCAAGAGGTCTCCTCCTATAGTAACCCGTCCTCAGGGAGATGGATATTTCCTTTTGAGTTCAGGTACATGCTAGTGAACAACGAAGGAAGGGGAAGCAAGAAGAAAGAGAAAAGAAGTATAAACAAACCAGTGTAGTCACATTTCCTTTTGAAGATTAGTCAGTATGACCAAGTCTTCATCAAGAAGCAGGACCTTTCTGGAAGCTCAAGATTTTTGGTATAGGCTTCTTTTTGGGTATTTCTATATTCGGCATTGCTCTGCATTCTTGTTTTGCCCGGACGGATATAGAGTCTTTTTTTCTCCCATGTTTTTAGATCTTAAAAATTATGCTTGCAGGCCATTCCTCATCCGAAGCTTTTTTTCCAACCCATTTTCCGATCATTAGATGTCCATGCTACCCGAGAAGCAGGGGGTTGAAGTACCGATTTCATAAGTCCCCAAGAATGGTTCCTGAGCCACCCTTGACGAAGCAACCTAGTATCATCCTGCCTTAGACTCCAGGATATTTCAACAATCCATCTTGGTTGTGCTACATGCTGAGTGTGAGGTATCAAGTCAAGCCATTGTCTCACGAGTCGTTGGATGACGTGAAAATTTCTAGTTAGACACATTGAATCGACACATGAACATAATCTCATAGAACCTAAAGAATTAAGTCATAGTGACCTGAAGCATCCTTATTCCAATCCTTAACAAGTTCCTATAAAATTAAGTAGATTAAGGTCCAGACCAAGATCCAATCTTCATATTTTATTCAGACTCGTTCAATTGTCAAAATCATTTTTAAAAATGTGTGTTCAATTCAATAAAATATTTTTGTGGAACTATTATCGGGTTTTGAACTTTTTATGGATTTTTTTCAAAAAGTTTTGCAAATTTTTATGAAGTTTTGAAAATATTTTGCATTTTCTTTGATATTTTTAGGATTTTGCAAAACCTTTTGGAAATTTTGAGAATCTTTTACAATAAAAAATAGGTTTTGAAAATTTTGAAATTTTTAGTGATTTTTTTATAAAGGTTAGTGATTTCGATATGTATAGATATTTAACGGCAGTGAGTGTATATTTAAAAAATTAGGTGTAGATTTTTTATTGGGAATTTGTACATAAGTTAAGTGTCAATTGTTATTCATAGGTTTTATATGCAAGGTGTTATATATATATATGTTTTATAAAGATTTTATTAGGGTTGTCATTTATCATAATTAAATACAGTTTTCTCAGAATAATTTTGCAAACATTTTTACAAATATTTTTAAAACTTTATCTTGCAAATAAATTGTATACACATTTACAAAGTTTGAGAATCATTTTGCAAAGATTTTTCAAAGGTATAGATAGATTTTTCAAAGCAGTTCACAACCATTTTCCAAATCATTTGCAAAGTAATTTTCCAAAATTTTTATTCAAAGAAACAAATTTTTACAAATATTTACAAAAGGTTTTTACAGAGATTTAAAATTATTTTACAAAAGTTTTCCAAACACTTTCAAAAGATTTTCAAGACATTTTACAACTATTTCTCAAATCATTTTGCAAAACATTTAACCCAATTTATTAATCATATTTACAAAGAAGTTTAAAAAAATCTTATACATATTTATAGTGTGTTCTTTACAGTTGACTTATTGTATACCTTACTCAATATAGTGTATTAGGCATATTATTAAACATACGAAAGTATGAGTTATGGCTAAATTATATACAATGTATACACGTCCCCCTATACTTAGCGCGGACTAAGACTATGTCCTCATAGTGATCGAAGAGAAATAAAGGAAGACATAACTCGTGCTGAGTATAGAGAATTCTTTACTATAAGGACTCAAGAATGTGAAGTTAACCATCCCCTATACTTAGGATGAACTAATCCTAAGTATAGTAGACTGTACACTAGGAAGGGATGATCGAGGATGAGAATGTGCAGATGAACTAACAACTCGGCTTGTCCCCCTTATACTTAGGTTGAGATATCCTAAGTATAGAATAGAATCGTAAACAAGTTGAGAGACAAGCAAGAGAGTAAATGAAGAATAACTCGAATACACTCATCCCTCTATACTCAGGATTAAGTATATCATAAGTATAACACATATGAATGGGATGAATGAAATAACAGAAGAATGAAAGAAATGAAAAGACATGAAAAGAAGAAAAGAAGAAAATAAAAGGATGTTTTTGGAGCTTATGTGTCTGATTCTTCTTCCTCTGGGAGCTCATCTTGAAATGCCACATGTATTGAATCCACCACGTATTGAAATATATCATGATCAATATATGGCTTCAGCAACTGTCGGTTTACTACAAAGGGTTATGTGTCAGCTGACAATCCAGACATAAAGATGATGCTATTGTCACGCATATTCTTGACAATAAATGGTCCCAACCAATTGCTTTTCAGTCTGCCTGGAAACAATTTTGAACTTTGCATGGAACAATCGCACATTCTGATTGGCTCGAAATTCTTTCATTTATTATGCTTACCGTACCATCTTTTAACTTTCTCTTTATACATAAGGTTGTTGTCATATGGAGAGTTGTAAAATTCCAACAATCAATTTAGGTCTATCTTTCGGTTCTTACCGACCTTTTCTTTATCTTAGTTGCATATCACAAAACTGCCCACAATGATTTGTGAATGAGCTTGGCGAGCAAGTGGCATGGCTGACCATATACTGGAGATAGGGAAACATGCATAAAGGGGACTTGTACGTTGTACGATAAGCCCACATAACTAAGTTGAGCAATTGCAACCAGTTCTTCCTATCATGATGCACAAGTTTCTACAGGATCTTCTTGATTTCCTTATTTGAACATTTAACCAAACCATTAGTCTGCGAGTGGTAAGGAGATGCGACCTGATGTTCGGTGCCATACTATTTCGTGAGTTTCTTGACTTCATTATTAATAAAATGGTTGTCGTCGTCAGATATGAGAATCTTTGGGATACCAAATTGTGAAATGATGTCATCTTTGAGGAAACGACAGACAGTACGACTGTAGACGACAAATTAGGGATATCTTCCACCCATCGACTAATGTAATCGACGTTAAGCAAGATGTACTCAAACACTAGCTGTTTGGAAATGGGCCCATGAAGTCGATACCCCAATGTTGGTCGAGATTTTTGAGGTTTTGATTAAATGTAATATGCAATTATAATTTCAACCCAAAGAATACCGTAACAAAAATTATATTTTTCTCAAGCTAAATTAATTACAAAAGAAATGTAGCAAGAGAATTTTGCTATTTAATTTACATGTATATCTAATAGGATCGAACTCAGGAGGCTACAATTCTAAATGGTTATTTAAATAATTGAAAAAAAACAATTAAAAGAAAAAGGGGAATCTCAAATGCTAACTATTTTAGTTTTTGTTAAATTTTTATTTTATTTTTATTTTTTAAAATTTTTTATTTCTATTTTTTATTTTCTATTTTCAATTTTTTAATGATTTTTTAGTATGCAGGTTTTTAAATTTTCAAAAATATAATTTTCATAACAAATTTATACACAAAAGAGATGCATTTTTTTTATTTTTTTAAATACGACAAAAAATGGTCAAAAATCCAAATAAATTATTCTTGTGTTTTGATAAATTTTTTACTATTTTTTAAATTTCTCCAATTTTTTTAGATTTTTTTAGGATTTTTAAAATGAATAAAACATGGGAAAATGCAAACAGTGAGCAATATGATTATTTTTCAACTAAAAAATACCAAATAAATGCAACAATTAAGAAAACTATTTTTCAGGTCTTTGTTTTCGAGAGCTCTCTTTGGCTTTCTACATAGTATATAATGCTTTCTTTATGCAAGGCTTGCCCAAGTTATTGCTTCGCTATCTTCCTGATGTCTGGCCTCGTTCTGGGAAGTCCATCTTATCGTATGGATGTGCTCTTTGACTTCGGCCCCTTCGTGACGAATATGGGTAGTCAGATTGACCAGATATGGCTATGGCCTTCGTTAGTTTTCGTCCCTGTCTTAGGTTCATTGGGGAGAGAGGGAATTTCTCTGAGTGGATTATTGAGGCTGACTCTAACCGAGTGGTTATGAATCTTTTTCCAAGGGGTGGGCTCAGGTGTTGCCTGAGGTACTGTGGTATAACAGACAGACCTCTTGCTCTTGGGGAGACAGTCGATTCAAGTCCCTTGGAATTGTCGGAATAGCCACCAGCCTATCTAACAAAGTTCCCAAGTCAGAGGGTCGAGTTCCCACTTAAGATCAGGCAATGGACATTCATGAACTGCAGAACAAGTGTCATGGCTTCTCAAAGAGACTCAGAAAGAGGTAACATTATAGTCCGACAAAGACAATGAGTGTTATGGCCCGAATGCTATGGCCGAAAAAAACTATAGAAAATTATCTACAAACAGGAACTGAAATCACATTTTTTGATTTTTCTACAAATTTGTATGGTTTTTTAAAAGTTGTATATTTTACAATTTTTTGAGTTTTATAAATGACTAATGCATGAAAAATTGGAAAGAAAATAAAACACACAAAAAGAAAACTTATCTAATTTTTTTGGAATTTTTTACGCAATATTTAAATTTTTATGATTGTTTAAAGTTCAAACGAGGAAAAAAGTGACGTGTTTTATTTTTTAATAATAGCAAATGGAATCAAAATGCAATGAAAAATTTATACAATGATCAGCACATAGCAGGACTCTGCACAAAATTTTTTGAGAATTTATTGAACACAAATAACCTTTATTCCAATGATAAAAAGCATGCAAAATAATGTCTGGAAAGGAAGGATTGAAATGCAAATATTCGAAGTTTTTGCATCAAATGATAACAAAAATAAATTTTGCAGGGAGGAAATTGCAAATTACCTAGGTAAAACGTGCAACACATGTGCTTGGAATTGGCAGGAGGGGCTTCTGCATATTTTTGAAAAAAACACCAGGGGCGGAGTTGTAATTTTTCTAATTTTTTTGTGTTAGGGCTTCGTCTTTTTTCTCAAACGAACAGGGGAAGGGGGCTGCAATGCCCCTTCTTCTTCTCTTGCAAGCACAAGATAGCGGCCGACGATGTGCTGGAGGGGTTGTCATCTTCACGCGGTAATTTAGGAGGATCAGGTGGCATGCGATTCTCGAAAGCAGGGAGGCGGAGACGACTCCTCACGTGGAGGAGGAGTGCTGTGTGCGGTCGACGGCAAGGGAGCTCGAGGCGGTAAAGATATGGGTGGCTCACGCGAGGGGCACGTATGAAGGTGGTGGTTAGACCTGGCTAAACTGCGGGTCGGGCTGGCCCATGGGCCGAGTCGAATGGGCCGAGGTTAAAAAACCTCTGTCCAAAGCCCGTCCATGGGCCAGCCCACGGCCCATTTCGTTCTTTTTCAATTGATTTTTTAATGGTATTTAATATGTATAAATGATTTTATTAACACCAACTATACTAATGTAACTAATATACATAGTTTACATGTTACTTGACATGTAAACTATTGAATTTTATTTAAAACTAGTATAACAAATGAAAAACTTAAAGCGTATAATACTAATACATGTATAACTTGGAATATATTTATATATTTTTATTTTTTCCGAGCCGGGCCGGCCCATGCTTAAATCTCCAAGCCCAAGCCCGACCCATGAGCAGGTTGGGCGGGCTAGGCAGGCGGGCCCCCAGCCTGTTGGCCAGGTCTAGCGGTGGTTGGCGGCGCGCCTCGCGGAACACGATAGAAGTGGTGCGGATCTGGCCGATGGAGGGGCTTCATCGGGCATAGGATGGGCGGTTGGTAGCCATGTGGCTGAGGTCGGCGAGCGCCTCCTGCGATTGGGGAGGCTGCGGGCGGCCTCCAATCATTTTTTTATTTTTTGTTTAAATTTTTTTGATCAGCAGCTTCTTTTTTGTAAATAATAGCTGCAAATTTTTTTGTATATTTTTTTGAAATTTATATGCCTGCAAATAAGATAAAGATAGTCCGACTCGAGCACGATGGCTCGGTCAAAAAAATATGGCAAAAAAATGTGAAAAATGCAAGTCTGGCGAGGTAGAGGGATGGATCCTAATCTCCGGCCACCGTACGCGACCGAAATTGTGTGGTTGCACGATATAGAACATGAACGTGGATAGATCGAGATGTGAAGGTGAAAAATCAAATCGGATCTGACGAATCAAATCATGAAGGTTGATTAAAAATAATTAACTAAGATCTAGAAAATAAAGGATGATGAAATTAAAAATGCGAAAATTAAACTAAGATTCACCTATATTAAAAACAAGAATAAAATAGATCTTACCATGGGAGTGAAAATTGTCATGATGGCCTCGACAAAGATCGAATCGCTGTCATCGGACGGCTCAGAGGCTAGGCACCTCTCTGCAACAAGAAGACTCTTGTAGAATAGGCTCCTCTCAACAAAGATTGATCAATAAGAAATGAGGGAGGAGGAGCCAATTAAATAGAAATTTAATTGAATTTGAATTTGAATTTAAAATTTGAAAAGAGAGGATAAGAAGGAAGGAGGTTAATGGTGGATGAAATTACATTATCTACATAAATAAATAAATAAATAATTCCTCACTTTATTTAATTAAATAATAAGGTTCAATTATTTAATTTTTTGTATTGTTTATTTAGGAATATCAACTATATACATATATTATATACATATAGTACATTATATACATAGTTAAATAAGGGAATTAGTTTTTTTAGTTTTTTTATTTTTTAATAATTATTAAAAATATTTAAAATAATTTACAAATGAAATATGTATAAAAATAAATATATAATAAAAAATGGTACAATTGCTTAAACCACCCTAGAAAATTTACTTTCAAATCGTAACTCCAAAAATTCTGAAACCACTACCATTTTAAAGATAATTTAATTTAGAATATGATAGGAGTTTGATCCAATTTGAGTTCATATGGAGCCAGAATTGATCTTTCAATTATTGCTTTCTGGCTTTTTCCAAGTGTCGTTACTTTTATTTTGTACATGATTTTCATTTGCAGTTATTTTTATTATTTAGAAAATATTTTTATTTATAACTTTTATTTTAAATTTATTTAATTTGAGGTCAATTTATATACAAATAAAATAATGTAAGTTTTATACAAATATACATGGGATAAATGAGAAGTATTTACAAAACATTTTTTTGGATCTGATTAAGGATCTTATCTCCCCCGACTTTATTCTTGGTCGACCAGGTCAAGTTTTGACCTTCTTTCGGGGTTCGGGTCAAACTGCATTTATTACATATAGAGACTTTTTTTTATTTTTCTTTATTTTTCCTTTATTTATTTATTTATTTATTTTAGGTTAAAATAATAATAAATATACAATATTTATACACAAAAGCAAGTTAGTAAGAATATGGAGTTAGTAATATATAGGTGTTTTATAAGGGATTTTAAGCTAAAATAAATCAATAAAGATGATGAAATGCATATTCATCATCCCCCTATGCTTTACCTTTGCTAGTCCCTTAGCAAACACTTATTTGAAAGAATAAGTAAATAAAAAAAAGAAAGGAAAATAAAGAAATTAGGACAATATTGAGTATTAAACTTATCTTCATAAAATTGTAGTATAGAGCTCTGTTAGACCTTTGGATTATTAATGACAGAACCTTAATGAGAAATGAATTTAAAACCTAACAGCCTTCAAGTTCCACAAGACTACTATTCAGGTCTCCTCAACAGTCAGGTCAGAATAAGTCTACATACACAAATTCTTATGACTATGAATCTTTACTTGTACGGAGTAAGTGAAATATAGCTCCCCATCTCAAAAGTAGCAAAGAAACAACCTCTCTCAACAAGGTAACTCTAGTTCCTCAGTCTAGCAACTCTTTCATCGAGGAGCGGGGATATTCCCTTCTAAGTTCAAGTACAACCAGCTCAAGAGGAGGATGTGGAGAAAAGAATGGACGGTAACCAGTGTAGCTACCTATCCTTGGATGCATGACTAGTGTAGTCGAGTCATCCAACTGCAAGCTTACAAAAATTTGACTTTGAATCTCTTTTTTTCACTTGAATATACACTCCGGCAGGCATTTTACTTTTCAATCAGGCATGTCCACTTTTGGAGATTCTGCATTTTTTTCTCTTTTTTTTGAAAATATATACAAGGTGTAGCATGTACATAAGGAGTTTTTCCTCATGAGCTAGTAGACTATCCCTCTTTTGAAGCATTATTGCAACCCCACAAGATCCTATCTTTAGACCTCAACACTAATAGATCAGGTTGAAATGCACTATCATCCCTAGAGGAAGACGAGAGGTTCTGCCTAGATGTAATACTCTCGTATGGTACTCCAAGCCAAGAGATTCTGCCTCCTCACTACCTCCTCCATGAAGAGCTATGTGTAGAGTGCTTGTCCAAGATAAACCAAGGTCTGAAAGAATAATGTGTGTGTTGTTAAATATTCTACTTAGACTAATCAAGACGACATATGAACATAGTCTTATGGACTCAAAGAATTAAGTCACTAGGACCTAAAAAATCTTAATTCCATTTCTCATAAGGTTCCTCTAAAATTAAGTGGATTAAGGTCTAACTAAGCTCCATTCTTCAATTTCATTCTAGTCTTAGTTTAAATGTCAATACTATCCTGAAAAATGCACATGCAAGTGCAAGAAATATGTACAATACAAAAAGAAAGCAATTTTTTAAACAATTTTCTAATTTTGAACTTTTTATAAATTTTATCAAAGAAAGGAAAAAATGATGCACATGTAAAAAAGATTTCTTTTTGAAATTTTAATTATGTAAATTTTTATAGACTTTTGGTTTTGTAGTTTTCAGGGATTTTTTTAAAAGGAAAAGGGTTAGTATATGCAAGTATATACAAGGATTTTTTTGTTTTTTTGTTGTTTTTGTTGTTTTTTATTTTTTAAAATATGATGAATTTTTTGATGTTTTTTGTTTTTGTTTTGTTTTTTGTTGTTTTTTTGAAAGGTGACCCAAGTCTATATAGACATGTGGATTTTACGAATTTATTTACATATCCCAAAATAATCATATTTAAAAGTACAAGTTATGTCTAAAGTATATATACAATATATATGACACCCCCTATACTTAGCTCAAACTATGTCCACGTAGCGGTCAGAGAGCATCAAAGGAAGACATAACTCGTGCTCAGTATAGAAATGTGAAAAGACTCCTATGCTACAATGACTCAAATAAAAGATGAAAAGAATAGAAGTCAATGATCACCCTATACTTAGGATCAAGTAATCCTAAGTATAGAAAATCGTACAAAAGGGAAAAATCGATGAAGAGAATGTACAGACTCAACGACTCGACTTGCCCCCCTATACTTAGGGTAGAATAGCTCTAAGTATAATATCAACCTATTGGGGGACAACCGAGAGATCAAAAGAATAAAAATACAAAAAATTGATATGAACAAAATCACTCCCCCTATACTTAGTATAGAGTATCACTAAGTATAAGCAGCAATAGGAGTGATGAACATGGCGAATATGAAAAACACAAATCATTCACCCCCCTATACGTAAGATAAAGTACATCCTAAGTATAGCATACAGATACAGACAAGAGGCGAATGATAAACGGAAGAAGGAAGGAGTAAATCAGGACGAAACATATATATACGAGGTAGACATTGTTGAGATGCCTCTCAACAAGCGCTAGAGTTTATGCCCCTAGCTGGGCGCAAAGGCTAGGACAATGAAGTATCAAGGTTCAGGACAACATCTGTAATGCGAATACCGTACTGTCGTTGTTGTCTCGGTGTGAGAACAACAACGTGGTCAGCAATGCAAAGGATGACACCCATATAGGCAATCAGGCGGGTGTCTGCTACTGGATAAATATATGGCAGATAAAATCAGACACTGGTAGCACAAAAGAAATCTTCGGCTCATGTTTACAGTGGAGTGAATGGTTGGAGCTGAAAAAATAGAACGTGGAGAAGGAAGGATCTGTTATGGAATCCTCCACGTTAATCACCGTCTCGAAATGTATGGAAGGTCAAGATCAGGAGACTCAATACGGAGGCAAATATATGATGCATGTAATGAAGAGAGATTAGGTGTAGCATCAAATAACTCAAGAGTCAACTCATCCTTGCGAGGGTCATCAAGGAGAGAAGAAAGATTAAATTCAGAAAACTCATAAGTATCAGAAGAATCAGAACACTCTGAATAATTAGATAACTTGGTCTCGTGATCAGACAGATCGGATGCATAATTAGGAAGTGAAACCGTATACAAGGTACACACCGCCCATAGATAACCCTCGGGGAGATGTGAGAAATCAGGATAATCCGAGGGAGAGAACGAATGATTATAGTCAAATAATGGGTTCTCTCTCGAAGTAAAAGAAAAATCGTCCAATAGATCAGGAATATCAGGCTCAAAGAAATCTTGGTCAAGACCAAAGAGATCATTGACATGCCAGTGTGAAGGGATATGTGCTTGGGAAATATTGGACAGCATTTGACCCTCAGAGTTAACGGTGGGAGGGAGGGAAAACATGAGTGATGATGATTTTTTTATTTTTTTGATGATTTTTTAATGATTGCTAATTATCTTGAGAAAATAAACGTAACCAACTCAACATCAAGGACATACAACACAATACAAACCCCCGATTCACCTACTCAACGCAATGTGAAGACCGTGAAGGTTTGGTCAATTATCTTGTCAATTTTAGAGTTAGGTGATCAAACACAAAGTTGTACAAACACTTAGGTTAGTGTATGGGATTGGGGCACTAACCTTAGTTTGTAAGTAAGCAAGCAAATGTGAATACAATGAGGGGGTTGCTCTCCCAAAATAATGATGTGGATCAATTACGTTTAATTTTAGTAGTTCAAGTGATATTAGCAATCCCAATTTTAGGCAGGAGTCACTTGGTTTGAATATTTTCAACGAATCTCCTATCGAGTGTCCAATTTCCTTTTTAACTTATGTGAGTGAAAACAAGGAAGGAGATCGGAAATGCCAATGCGTGATTAAATACAATGATGCATGTAGGGGTTAGAGATGTGTACCTTGTCGCCAGTACTCCACATGCTAGGTGATCCGCGCAGAATTTAAATACAGAAAAACAAACTAACCTATATGATGCAAGTGAACCATCCTAATAATAGTTTCTATTAATGGGCAAGAACCAATTAAATTTGACTAAGTCCAATTACGCTCTATTCTATAGGTACATAAAATCCTTTTTAAGGTGTTTGGACCTAATTAATTACCTAGCTCAAGTAAATTAATTAAAGCGATCAATAGGTAGCTCACGAAATCCGCATGAAACAAAGAAAAATAAGGCGTTGAAAACAAAATCAGTGAGGTCCCCCAAGTGCACCGACACTTGATGAAATAGGCCCCACAACAAATGAATGTCCATTTACAAGAGTTCAAATGCTAGAAATTAATAAAACAAAGTCTAAATTTTTGGTCTTCTTCAAATTTTCTTCTCCTCCTCTCACGCTCTCCTACGGTTCGTGAAGAATCAACCGCCTTCGCTTTGCTTGGGTGCTTCGTATCTCCTAGGATCGCCTCTTTCGTTCCGCGGACCCTCGCAAGAAAAAGAAAGAAAGAATGTGTAAGAAACACAATTATAAAATATGAGCAGGAAAATGAAATAAAAACAATGAATATGAAGAATGGAATAAATGTAGAAAAATATAAACATATATGTACAACTAAGAATAGCAGGTCAAAAGAGAAATCTAACTACCCTCACCGTGCCTCCCAGGCAACGGTGCCATTTTTTCATCGAGATTTTTGAGGTTTTGATTAAATGAAATAAATGTGCAATTGTCGTTGCAACCCAAAAAATCTCGCAACAAAAAAATATTTTTTTCTCAAGCAGAATTAATTACAAAATAAATGTAGCAAGAGAATTTTACTATTTAATTTACATGTATAACTAACATGATCAAACTCAGGGAGGCTACAATTCCTGAGGGTTATTCAAATAATAAAAAAAATCAATTAAAAGAGAAAATGAAATCTCAAACGCTAACTATCTTGGTTTTTGTGAAATTTTTATCTTTTTAATTTTATTAAATTTTTTATATCTATTTTTTATTTTCTGATTTTCAAATTTTTAATGATTTTTATTTTTGCAATTTTTTAATTTTCAAAAATATAATTTTTAAAACAAATTTATACACAAAAGAGATGCAAATTTGTTGATTTTTAAATACGATAAAAAAAATGCTCAGAAAATCCAAATAAAATATTTTTGTGTTTTGATAATTTTTTTTACTATTTTTTTATTTTTCAGAGATTTTTAGATTTTTTTAGCATTATTAAAATGAATAAAATAGGGAAAATGCAAATAGTGAGTAAATAGGATTATTTTCAATTAAAAAATAGCAAATAAATGAAAAAAATAAAAAAACTATTTTTAATAAAAACTACAGGAAATTATCTACAAATAGGAACTGAAATCACATTTTTTAGATTTTTCTACAAATTTATATGATTTTTATAAGATTTTGTGTATTTTACAATTTTTTGAGTTTTATAAATAATTAATGCGTGAAAAATGAACAGAAAATAAACCACACTAAAAGAAAACTAATCTAGTTTTCTTTCAAATTTTTTACATAATATTTAAATTTTTATGATTTTTCAAAGTTCAAACATGGAAAAAAGTGACGTTTTTTATTTTTTTTATAAAAGCAAGTGGAATTAAAATGCAATGAAAATTTTATACAATGATTAGGCACGCATGTAACCTTTATACCAATGATATAAAACATGCAAAATAAAGTCTGGATATGAAGGACTGAATTGCAAATATTCAAAGTTTTTGCATCAAATTATAACAAAAATAAACTTGTAGAGAGAAAATTGCAAATAACCCAAGTAAAACGTGCAACGCATGTGCTTGGAATTGGTAGGAGGGGCTTCTGCATATTTTTGAAAAAACACCAGGGGCGGAGTTGTAATTTTCACAAGTTTTTCTGTGTCAGGGCTCTGTCTCTTTTCTTCTCAAACACACAGGGGAAGGGGGTTGCGTTGTCCTTCTTCTTCTCTTGCAAGCACAGGACGACGACCGATGGTGTGCTGAGGAGCTGTCGTCTTCGCGCGACAGTTTAGGTGGATCGGGTGGCGCATGATTCTTGAAGACGGGGAGGCGGAGATGACTCCTCACGTGGGGGATGGGCAACTGGTATCCCTACGGCGGAGGTCGGCGGGCGCCTCCAGCGATTGGAGAGGCTGCAGGCGGCCCCTAATCATTTTTTTATTTTTTTATTTTTTTTGAATAGCAGCTTCTTTTTTTGTAAATAATAGCTGTAATTTTTTTGTATACTTTTTTTTTGAAATTCTTGTGCCTACAAATAAGATAATGATAGAGTGACTCGAGCACGATGGCTCGGTCAAAAATTATTTGGCGGAAAATGTGAATGGAAATGCAGATTTCGAGATGGAGGGATGGATCTGGATCTTCGGCCACGTACGTAGTCAGAGTTGTGTCGTTGTGCGAGATAGAACATGAACGTAGATAGATCAAGATGTGAAGGTGAAAAATCAAATCAAATCGGATGAATCAAATCGTGATGGTTGATTAAAAATAATTAACTAAGATCTAGGGAAAATGACGATGAAATTAAAAATGCGAAAATTAAATTAAGATTAACCTAGATTAAAAACAAGAAAAAATAGATCTCGCCATGGGAGTTGAAAATGTCGTGATGGCCTCAACGAAAGCCGACTCACTGTCACCGGACAGCTTAAAGGATAGGCACCTCTCTGCAACAAGAAGACTCTTGGAGAATAGGCTCCTCTCACCAAAGATTGATTAAAAAAATGAGGGAGGAGGAGCCAATTAAATAGAAAAATAATTGAATTTGAATTTAAAAATTTGAAGAGGAAAGGAGGGAGGAGGTTAATGGTGGATAAAATTATATTATCTACATAAATAAATAAATAATTTCGTCACTTTATTTAATTAGATAATAAATGTCAATTATTTAATTTTGTTGTGGCGGTTATTTAAGAATATCAACTATATATATATACTATATACATATAGTACATTATATACATAGTTAAATAAGGAAATTAGTTTTTTTATGTTTTAATTTTTTTATTTTAAATAATTATTCAAAATATTTACAATTATCTACAAATACAATACGTATAAAAATAAATATATATGATAAATAAATAGTACAATTGCACAAACCACCCTAGAAAATCGACTTCCAACCGTAACTCCAAAAATTATGAGACCGCTGCTATTTAAAGATAATTTAATTTAGAATATGATGGAAGTGAGTTTGATTCAATTTGAGTTCATACGGAGTCGGAATTGGTCTTTCAATTATTGCTTTATGTCTTTTTCCAAGTGTGGTTACTTTTATTCTATACATGATTTTATTTTGTAATTATTTTTATTATTTAGAAATTATTTTATTTACAACTTTTGTTTTGAAATTTATTTAATTTGAGGTCAATTTATGCACAAATAAAATAGTGTAAGTTTTATACAAATATACATAGGATAAATGAGAAGTATTTACAAAATGTTTTTTTTTGGATTTTCTGATTAAGGATCTTATCTCCCCCTACTTTATTCCTGGTCGATCTGGTCAAGTCTTGACCTTCTCTTGGGGTTTAGGTGAGCCTGTATCTATTAAATATATATAGTCTTTTTTATTTTCTTTATTTTTCCTTTATTTATTTATTTATTTTAGGTTAAAATAATAATAAATGTACAATATTTGCATACAGATGCAAATTAGTAAGAATATGGAGTTAGTATTACATACAAGTGTTATATAAGGGATTTTAAGCTAAAATAAATGAATAAAGATGACGAAATGCATATTCATCACCCATGCATGAAAGACATCTAATATCTTGATGTACTTTAGACGTATGGTCTCTTTGGAACTAATGGTGCCGCCCATCTTCTTACAGTTGGTACAACCTTTCACATATTCAGTAGCATCTTTAAAAGAGTCGGCCACCAGAGGCTACATTGAAGAACTTTCGTTGTCGTGCACTTCTTGGAATGGTGTCCACCGGATTCCAACTTGTGGCATTGCTCTAGGACACTTATGGACTCCTTCTTAGGGATGCACCTCCTCCATATAAAATATGCACCCTCACGGAACAAGTATGGATCCTCCCATTGATAAAAATGTATTTCAGACATGAACTTGTCCACTTGTAGTTTAGTTCAATCTTGTTGAACTTCCTTGGAGACAAGGTAATTCACAATATTAGCATACCATGGGAGCGAGGTGATTGACAATATCACTTCATCTAGGTAGGTTTCAGTAATTGGAATGCTTTCCTTCTCAGGAGTCTCTATTATGTGATTCTAGAATGGTGATCTGCCAAAAAATTCTTGACTCCAGGTTTATCACATATTTCTAAATCATACTCTTGGAGTAGAAGGATCCAACGAAGTAGTCATGACATGACATTCTTCTTGCTTTGTAGGTATTGTATGGCAGAGTGGTCAGTGTACACAATAACTTTCAAACCAAGAAAATGTGGCATGAACTTTTCTAGTGCAAACACTACTTCTAGCAGCTCTTTTTCTGTGATTGTATATTTTTTCTAAGCTTCATCTAGTGTTCTACTAGCATAATGAATGACAAATGGTAATCCATCCTATTGTTGTCCCAACACAGCCCCAATAACATAATCAGAAGCATCTGTCATGATCTAGAATGGTAGAGGCCAATCCATTTGTTGTAAGACATGATCTTGGATAATGATTTCTTTCAACTGATTGAAGGCATGGAGCACTCTGTCATCTACAACGAACTTGATGTCCATGCCTAGAAGCTATGTTAGCGGTTGGGCAATTTTATTGAAATAATTTCCGAGTCTTATATAAAAACCAACGTGCCATAGAAAAGACCAGACTTGCTCCAGTGATGTAGGTGGCTCGAGCTTGGAGATCACTTCCACCTTGGCCGGGTCAACCTCCATGCCTCGCTTGAAGATGACATGACCCAGCACAATTCCATCGGTACCATGAAGTAACTCTTCTCCCACGAAAGAACCAATGTAAGTCCCAAATGGACAGGTGAAAGTAGTCTTTTCTTGATCTTCCGAAGCTATTGCAACTTGATTATACCCAGAGTCCATCCAAGAAACAGAAATATTCCTTTGCGGCCAGCCTTTCAACTATTTAGCTAATGAAAGGAAGCGAAAAATGACCTTTCTTGGTGGCTAGGTTCAGTCATTTGTAGTCTACACATATGTACCATGATGTCGGTACCTGGATCAGAATCTTCTATCCTTTTTCGTTCGTTACAATCGTAATTCCTGATTTCTCAAAAATTATGTGTAGCAGAAATACCCATTTAGAGTCTGAGATGGGATATATGAAACCTGCATCGCAACACTTCATGATTTCCTTCATTACAACCTCCCGAAGGTTAGGATTCAGACGATGCTGAAATTCACGGGATGATTTACTCTCTTCCTCCATGTAGATGTGGTGTGAGCACAATGAATGGTTAATCCCATGGAGATCCGATAATTTCCAGCCTATCACCTTGTGGTTTCTTTCTAGAACCTCGAGCAGATGAGATTCCTGGTCCTTGGTCAGTTGTGCATTGATAATGATCGGGAACATGTTTGGTTCACCTGCAAGGAAGGCATACTTGAATGTTGATGGCAACTACTTTAGCTCTGGAGAGGTCTAAATTGATTAGTGGTCACCTCTAAAACTGTGGTTAGTGTATGATCAGTCTCCTGTATCCACCATGGTGATTTGAGGCTTTGAGTTCAACGTATCATCCAGATCTGCAATGAATTCTTCTTGCTCCAATAGGGATGGATGAATTTCAAATAACTCGATTGGCATATCAATAATCAACTCATCTTTAAGGACATGGGAGAATTCGACCGTGATTTCCCGATATTCCTCCTTGGAGAGGAATATGAGGGTCTCATTATTATCCAAAAATAAAGCAGTGTCTCTGATCTCTACAAAAAATAACAGTCCTCTGTCTCAATCTTCTTTAGCTCAATCTCATCTGATACAGATTCTACAAGCTTCGGTACATGGAACATCTTGATCTGGGCCTTGTCGTTGCTGGGGTGAAAGGTAATCTTTCTAGTGCCAAAGTCCACTACTGCTTCGGTAGTTCGAAGGAACGACCTCTCAAAATGATTGGGGTCTAGAGCAAGGGGACATAGGCATCCTTATCTAGGACAATGAAGTCCACAGGAAACTGCATCCCTTGGAGTGTGACAATGACATCCTCGAAAATGCCCCTTGACCACTTAACTAAAGTATCGGCAAACTGCAGAATCATTCTAGTGGGCTTAAGCGGTCCCAAACCAAATCCCTTGAGTAGCACAGTAGGCATCAAATTGATAGACGACCCACTATCAAGAAGTGTTCGCTCGAACAATTAGTTGAAAATCATGCATCTGACGAGAGGTGCTTCCGATACTTCTTTTTCCTTTGGATACTGTTGATAGCATTAATTATTGCCATGGTTAAAATATGTTTCACAGCTCGCTCGCATCAGTTTTTGTAGGGATGGTGATTCAAAGTGCATGCCTCTTTTAGATCTTTCTTCACAGTTGGCATGTATTCAATGGCTTTCAGAAGTTGAGTTTCCAGGAAGATATTTTGTAAAATTTCAATTACACATCGATCAGACAAATCAATTTTGAATTTTCTAATTTTTTTGTTGTAGTTCATTGCTTATGGAAATACCAGACATCATCATTCAAAAAGTTTTCATTTGAATCAGCTTTTATATGCAATGATCGGAAGGGATACAATCATTTTCCTCAACTGAAAAGCTAACAAAAGAACATCAGCTTCATCAACTCGCATGGGATCTACTATTGGTGCTGGCATCTCCTTGGATGGATCAACTCGTCCTTGGATTTTATTGCTGAAGTTTTATTTTTGGTTTTCATCATTTTTTATGTTTTTTCTACATGTAGTACTACATGATCTTCCTTCTCTACTCAACCTCCAGAACTTGATGCAGGCATAGTTGTTGAAAATTCACCCTATGAAGCTTTATTGTTTTCCTTCACACTTGTAGATGGTTGCAGTTTCTTACCGCTCCTGAGAATCAAAGAGTTAGTTAACATAATCAAATCATTCAAACCTGACTTAGCTGGTAGTAGACATTGCATACTACCTGCATAAATAAAGCCAGCATCACACCGTTTCATGATTTGTTTCATTACAACATCCCAAAGATTAGGATTCAGATGGCGTTGAAACTCACAAGTCAGCTTGTTCTCATCCTCTAAGTAGATATGATGCAAGAAAAATGTTGGATTAATCCCATGTTGATCTGAAATATTTAAGCATATGGCCTTGTGGTTTCTCTCAAGAACCTCAAGCAAGTGATGTTCCTGGTCGTCAGTCAACTACAAACTGATGATGACTAGAAACATTTGGGGGGCACCCCCAAGGAAGGCATACTTTAGTGTCGATGGTAAAACTTTGAGCTTAGGTGGGGTCTGAATCGACTCTACGACAATCTCTGCAAATGCACTGGTAGAAGGTATATGATCTGCAATCTGTGAAGTGTCCATCATGGCTACAATAGGCTCAGTATGTAATGTCTCAAATAAATTTGCAATGAATGCTCTCTTCTCATATTGGGATGGCTCATTAGATATCTCAAAAATATCACTAAACTCATCAGAATATGTCTCAAAAATCTCAGTTGTATTCTCGGAAAACAACTAGGAAAATCTATCAACTAACAACTCAGAATGATCAACAGTGGAGAAAATGCCGATTGTGATTTTTAGGTTTTCCTTTCAGGAAAGGAATTCCTAGGTATCCATAAAATCTGTGAACTAGTCCGTATCTATAAACTCAACAAGAAAATCGTAGTCCTCAGAATCTACTGTAACTATCTCTCTCTCTCTCTCATTTGCTATTGGCGGTGACAGCTTTGGATCCTGAATCATCTCTATCTTAATCTTATCATTGTGGGAGTGAAAGGTTATCTCTCTAGTACCATAATCTACTACCTCTTCAGTTGTTCGTAGGAATGGCCGACCAAGTATGATTAGGGTATGGAGCAATGGTGTTGAGTTGTCCATGTCCAGGACAATGAAATTCACTTGGAATTGCATTCCTTGCACCATTACAATAATGTACTCAAGAATGTACCTCGACCTCTTGACCGATCTACACCAAACTGAAGGATCATCCTAGTGGATCTAAGAGGTACCGATCCAAACTCAGGGAGTAACGAGGATGGCATGAGATTGATGGAGGATCCACTATCGAGAAGAGCACGGTCAAACTCCTGATCAAATATCCAGCAACGGATGTGAGGTTCTCCCTTATATTTCATTTTGTGTGGGAGGTTATTGATGGCATGAACTGTGGCCATGGTCTAGATATGTTATTTTTGTTCTCTTACGTCTATTATGTTTGGCGTGACGCTTCCTAGTACGTGCTTCTTTCATTCCCTTTTTGAATGTGGCATGTACTCCATAACTTTTAGAGTGGCATCTCTAAAAAGATTTTATGAAGTTTCTCTACCACTCCAGGATTAGATAGTGTTGTTTTTAATTTTTTGATATTTTTTCCTTTTATTCAATGCATCAGGATAAGGAATAGAATCAGAAATAGAATCAAACTTTTAATTCCTTTTACTCAAATCTGAATCAGCATATACATATGGACGATCAGAATCAGTCTGTACAATATCATCCATAACAGGTACAAAAGAAGAAAAATACAAAACAAAAATGGGTTACTATATCTGTCAGTGCTAAAGAAGACTCCGCGACGGGTATGTTCTCCTCCAAAGCTGACTCCGCTCTACATCTCCCATTATTCTATTTTTGGGATTTTCAAGATGGTGGTGGTGATGGTGACCCTTCATGGACTGCAACACTGGTCCTCTGCTCAGATGATGTAGAAAATGAAGAAGGCAGTGAAGCTCGATCAACAGCTTTCCCCAATCCCAGCTGTGCTGGTGGCTACAGTATCCTACCGCTCCTGAGAGTAATGGCATTAGATAAACATGTAAAATCATAACCCATACCTATCTCATGGATGGATGGATCATGGGATACTTGCTCCTTGTTGCACCTGATGTTGTTGGGATTGGCTTCGACCTGGGCTGGAATAATTGTCATTGTGGTTGTCAGGTCATCAAGCCTCTGATTCAGATCATTCATGTTCTTCATCAATAAAGCAAGCTGATCAGTGTTGGATTCACCGAAGGTGCCTCTGGATGCTCAAAACGGGTGGTCACTAAGATTGGCAGTGTAAAGGTTGTTGGTACCTAGAATAAGCAGATTGTGGCTGATATGAATAATTAGGAGTCAGATGAAATTACTGTGAATAATATGTGCTGGTAATATGGATGATAAGGATAAGCAGGTTACATTTGTTAATGTCTATATCTCCAAGTCTGAAAATGTGGTGGAGACGAATAATGAGGTGGTGGTTGTTGGTGCTGGAACTGATGTGGTCTACCTCCCTGAAACTGGTGAATTGGCCTCTGTACAGCCTTTAAACGCAATTGTCCCTGCCCTGATGGACGGGTCTGGCTGTGCTGAGGACTCCAAATACCATTCACCTCCTTAATATGAGGTGGAGGTGGAAACTGCTACTTAGAAAGGTAAGGAAGCTTCTAATAAAACTCTACAATACATGTAGGAGGTGACTACTGCGGAACTTGATCCAGAGTCTGCACGTAGTAAACGTGATGAACTACAGGGGGAACATCGGTACTAAACTATGCCATTTCCTTGAATATATGGCATTGGACATCCTCATCTTTGTTGAAATGGGACCCCACAAGCGGCATCAACCAATGTCTGGTTTTCTGAACTCAAACCCCCAAAGAAATTCTGCATGAGGCTAGTCTTTGGTAAATCATGATGGTGGCACTTCTTTGTCAAATCCTTGAATCATTCCCATGCCTCATGAATAGGCTCATGGGACATATGGGAGAAGTTAGCAATAAGGGACCACATATGATTCATTCGTCCTAGAGGGTAGTACTTGATCAAAAATGCTAATCTCGGTTCCTCCCAAAATGTGACATCTCTTCTTAAATGATTGATCTAATATAATACCCTATCCATAAGGCCAAAAGGGAAGGCAGTCATCTTTACTACCTCTAATTGGATGTTAGGGCAGTGCATTGTACCACATATGCGGTCAAACTGATGGAGGTGTATATAAGGTTCTTCGTTAATGTGACCGTGGAATATGGGGAGTAATGGTGAAAGTTGGGGCTTCACCTCGAAATGCCCATGAACTGCAAGTATCTAGATCCATGTAAACGAGTGCCTTGCATCTTGGATATAGGCATCTCTAAGTGTGAGCTTGGGCACCACTCTCTCTGGCTCTACAACTGGATCTGCTCGCTACTGCTCATCTCCCCCATTACCACCTCCTCTCATCTGCTCATCCACCTCTCTCCTCTCTACTCTCTTATTCCTCAGCTCTAAGATCATATCTCTCAAACCTGCTTGGATATTGTCCTGCTTAGTTAATTGTGGTTTAATATCTTGTATCGAAGCCAACATCATGTTGTTGATCTCATGATGCTCAGTCATAGATGCTTTCCCCTTGGGAGCTATCAAGTCCTCAATGTCCGTCTCTAAAAATATGCAAGGCATTCGATCAGCCCTCAAAAATGATGGAGTCTCAAATGTTAGTTTGCAATTACGACAATCTCAAATAAGGGATTTCTTGGTGAACGAAATGGAGATGTAGAAAATAAAGAATATTTGGGAACAGAGTCATCCCGAATGAGAGAAGAAGGCCAAACTGGAGTATACAAAGATAAGATCACGAAGTCTGAACAAAAGTACTACAATTTGACATCTTCAATGTCAAAAGGAATGATGTGAGATCATAAAGTCAAACAAGAAGAAGAAGTGAAGAAAAAGGCACAAAGTGCGCTGAAGGATCTTTATTCTAAGCAAAAAAACACAAACCAACCCTCGATTCACCAATTGAATACAATGTGAGGACTGTAAGAGTTCGATCTTTTATCTTTTTAATTTTAGTTTAGTGAATGTTAAACAGTTACTTAACACCAAACACACAAGGTGATGCCATCCTTTTGCTCGATGTACATCCTCAAACCTCCCCAAATAGTGGAACCATATTCCCAGGCTTATGGGTTATAACATGCCCAAAGGGATATAAGAGGTGGAGCACACCAAAATGATTTTCTAAGGTCGGAGGCAAGTGCTTGCATTTGCGACTGTTTACCAAAGAGTGAAACATAGGTGTTTAGGGCACAAGTTTAAAGATTTCGGCTCTGTCCTTAGGGCTACGTCCTCACCCACTCTGTCTGGAGGTGAGTCCCTACAAAAATGAGGGGGTTCCTCTCCCTAAAACAATGATGAATCGTTACGTTTAATTTTAGGGTCAAGTTATTTAGCAGTCCCAATTTTATTGTGGTTATCACTTTTTGGAATATTTTCAAATAAAATGATCTAATGAATTTTCCGATTTTCTTTTTATCCTAAATGAGAGAAATGGGGAAAGAAGTCAGAAAATCGATGCGACAAAATCAATGATGCATGTAAAGTCAAGGATGTGTGTCTGTCGCTAGCAGTCTACTTGCAAAACGATCTACGCATATAAAAATAAAACCTAACCTAAATAATGCATGAGAACCGTCCTGGCAAAAGACTTCTACTATCAGAAAGAATCGGTTATTTACTGTGTCCAATCAACGAAACTACTCTATAGGAACAAGAATTTTATTAAGGTATTTGGACATATTATTTACTCGGCTCAACCAAGATAATAAAAATCTACACTAATGGGCTCAATCACAAAAACCACATGAAATAAATAAATGTAAAGGCGATAAAAATAAAACCCAATGAGGTCCCCCAAGTGCTCTAACACTTGGTGAAATAGACACCACAAACATAAGGATTATAATGGCCTAGAAAATAGAAAAGGTTAAATTCCAACAATTATTACAAGATATTACAAAAATAAATGGAAATATAATAACTAGAAAAAACAAAAAAATAAAGTTCTCAAGTTGCTCTTCCACTCATGCTCCTCCTCCTCTACGCTCTCCTGAAGATCGATGAAGAAACGTTATGCCTTCGCTTCGCTTGGGTGCGTCAACATTCCTAAGAACTCCGCCCTTGCTCATCAGACCATCGTAGAAAAGAGGAAACAAGAGATATGCCCAAAACAATTTATGAAAAAAATATGAGAAAATAAAATGAAGCAAAAATGACGGAAAAAGAAGAACAAGTGAAGAATAAATAAAACAAACAAACACCAAGAGTAGAAGGAAGAAGAAAACCTAACTACTCTTGTTGTGCCTCCCCAGTAATGGTGCCATTTGTTGAGCTCAAGAAATTTCAAGGGGATTTTTCTAATAGCGAAAGTGTCGTTGTGATCCTGAAAATTCCCAAGTCAAATAAAAATTATTCTAATAGAAGAATCAAATCAAGCAAAGAAGGCTAAGAAGAGAAATAAAAATGTTATTTATTTTACATGTATAGCCAGCATGATCGAATTCTTGGAGACTACAATACCGGAAGGTTATTAATTAAAGAGAATTAATGAGGTTCTATTTCTTTTTCTCTTTTGGTTTTTTGATGGATTTTTATGTTTTTTTGTATTTTATGGATTTTTAATTTTTTAATGTTTTTTAATTTTTAATTTTTTTAGTGATTTTTAATTATGTAAATTTTTTATATTTTTAATTTTTAAACAAAAACTAAAATAAAGAAAAAAATAAAGGATAGGACACTTTTCTTTGATTTTAAAAAATGGTAAAATTGTCAGAAAATTTAAATAAAAATATTTTTGTGTTTTAGATAATGTTTTAATATTTTTATGATTTTCAAGGATTTTTAGATTTTTTTAATTTTTTAAAAACTGAAACAGAAAACAAAAAGAAATCAAGCCATTGTTTTTGCATTTCTAAAATATAAAAACAAATCAAAATTATTATAAATATATATAAACAGAAAGATAATGTTTCAGACTTTAATTTAAGATATTTTATGTATTTTCCCGATTTTTAATGATTCAATATTAATTTTTTAGCATTTTCTGTATTTTTTAATTTCAAGAGTTTTATGAAGAATTTTCAAATAAAATTTATATAGCAAAATAAAACAAATAAAAATACACAAAAACGAATTTTCTGATTTTTTTTAAATTTTGATGTGTTTATGAGTTTTATAAAGCAAACAAGATGAATTGTGGTGGTTTTTTAATTTTTAAAATTAATACAACTAATTATTTTGCAAACCAAAATTATGAATGGTAAAACTATTTAATAGGAATTATTTTGATTTTATGGAATTTTGTAAAGCAAATAACAACATTTTAAGCACAATTAAGAAGCAGACAAATTATCTGGACAAGAAGGACTGAAGTGCAAATAAGTTTATTCTAGGCATTGAATGAATAGTCAAATAAAGAAATATAAGGGTTGAACTACAAAAAACACCACTAAAGTCGTGTGCCAATGTACATGAGATGCACTGGCATGTAGGACTAAAATGTTTATAGATTTATTTAAGGTATTGATTGATAACAGAAAACCAAATAGATTTTGTTGCAAATTCACCACAAAATCATGTGCATAAGCACGCACAACTATTCAAGCTGGACTATAAAGAAAATATAGAAACAACAAGGGGTCTCGATGCAATTATTCAAGCAACCAACACATGACACAAGTCCAAAAAGGGACTTATTTACAATTAAAATAAAGACAAGGGCAAAATGTGTAAGATTCATCGCAGTGCATGTAGGGCATGTGCTGATCTGATGGTTGATCTTCGATCTGGGGACACTCTCATCATTGGTTGTAAATTGGGGCTTCCTCTATGGATGAGATTTGATCTAACAAATGAGTTCTTGATCCGACGGTGGAGGTGAGCAGTGGATGAACTAGGATGAAGGGCAGCTCTGATGGACTTCGATCAACTACAACTCAACCGATCTACCACTGATCTGTCAACTGATGGTCATTGGAGGTAGCTGAAGGTCTCCCGCATCGAGTGGGTGAGGCGATGGGGTATGGAATCCGTCGAACTGAGATCTGGATTGTCAGGTGTTCTACAGCTCAAGGTCAAGCTCCAGGTCCTGATACAGGCTTCAGAAATGGTCCAAGTCCCTACAATTATTATCCTTGCTCGGAGATGCTACTCTGGTCAATTTTATTGGCTCAAAAGAGGAGGAAATGGGGGGTGAACAGGTAGACTCTGGCATAGATGGTCGTAAGGGAGTCGGATTCCAGATCAAGGCTTGATCTAGGTGATTAGGTGTGATAGGAGGATGGAGAATTGATTAGTGGATGTGATGGAATGATCGAGGTGAAGAAATTCAAACAGATGACCTCCGATCACGAAGATCGGAGGCTGGTCGAAGCAGATCTAATCTAAATGAAAATCGAAATGAAATTGTGCAAATTAAATGATGAATAAAGCTAACTACTCTAATTTAACTATGGTGGAGTGTGAACGATAACAGTCTCGATTCGTTGCAGCAATCGAAGAAGATCGAACTCGTTGGCGGAGCTCCAGCGAGTGGGTGGATCTCGATCTCCAAGCGAATTCACGCACTCCCTATTGTGAATAATGCGCTCCGTCACAGTAACTCTCTCCAGGAACCTGCTTCAGGTGAAAATTTGGAAGAAAAATGTATCTCGATAACACTTTGTATCTGGTGTGGTTTATATAGGAGTGAGTTGCGATGAAATTCAAAAGGAGGACTGCATTCGAATTGAGGCCTGACGAATTGGAACTTTATTCGGGCGATATTACTGGATAATCGAGCGATCGAATCAAGACGGAGTGAGGGAAAATGGACAACAGATTGGATGAGAAAATTTAGGGAAGACGGACTGGTTAGCCGGTTATTCAAATTCTAGTTCGAAGGAGGGAGTTAACCTGGGTCAACAGACCCATGTCCGACAAATCAGAGCCTAGATTCACCGAGACAAGGGGAAAATGCCAAAGATAATGAAAAATTAGAAATAAATAGAAAGGAATAAAAATGATTTTAAATTAAAATGTTTTCTAAATAAAAATGTTAATAATTAAATAAAATTAATTTACGTGATTTTTAATGTAAAAAATAAATAAAAACCTTTATTCATAGGTAAAAATACATATATATATATAACAATTTGATTTATAATTATTTATTTTTATAAATAATTGTATAATTTATTAATTTATTAATTTACGAAAGTTTTTAAGTATTTTAAAGATTTTTTTAAATTTTTATGAATTATTTTATTAAGTTAAATAAATAGCGTTATGTACAATATAGTTATGTGATACTTATAGTATAAATACATTATTTTATTGTTATTTATTTTTTATTTTGTGACTTTTATTTACAATTTATTTAGATAAAATATAATACTTGCAAAATAGTAAAAATACAATATGTCCATAAATACAAGAAAATAAATAGAATAATAAATAAATATAGTGTACAATATAGACAATATGTACAATAGCACTACAAAAAGACACTTTTCTCATCTTAACACTGATTTTATTGAAAATAACTTCAATTTAAAGCTTATTTAATTTTGAACTCAATGAAAGTAAGTTTTAGTTTATTTTCAATTTTTGTAGAGAAGATATTGATCTGACAAGTTGAGCTTTGCGGCTTTTCAAAGTGTTGTTATTTTTAATCTGTACAAGATTTCTTCTTGCAATTATTTTTAATATTTATAACTTATTTTTATGTACAAGTTCTAATAATAAAATATTTTTATTTGAGATGATTTTGGTTATAAATAAAATAGATAAAATAAAGTATAGTGTATACAGAGATGATTATTCACAAGTGAAGATTATTTTTATTGATTTTTCTGGTTATTAGGCCTTATCTCCCCTTACTTTATTCGGCTCAATATTCTTTGGCTCAATCTCATCTGATATAGATTCTGCAAGATTCAGTGCCTAGATCATCTTGATCTGGGCCTTGTCGTTGCTGGAGAGAAAGGTAATCTTTCCAGTGCCATAGTCCACTACTGCTTCGGTAGTTCGAAGGAACAACATCTCAAAATGATTGGGGGTCTAGAGCAAGGGGACATAAGCGTCCATATCTAGGACAATGAAGTCCGCAGGGAACTCCATCCCCTATATTGTGACAATGGCATCCTCGAAAATGCCCCTTCGTCGCTTAACTAAAGTATCTACAAACTGCAGAATTATTCTAGTGGGATTAAGCGGTCCCAAACAAAATTCCTTGAGTAGCACAATAGGCATTAAATTGATAGACGATCTGAAACGCCCCGCCTCAGCGGTAGCGCATCTCAACACACATTCTCAATATTACCCAACAATAGTCATAAACAACCTGCATGATATACCATTTATACAAAAATAAGGACATAGGGAAGAAAATCTAAGTTTTCAGTGATAACAAAAGTACCACATAAGGATAACAATAAATCCTCAGAGTCTCTTTATTACATCATAAATAATTGGAAAGGAAGGATAACAGAAACTACTACGAAACTAGTCCTCAACCTTAACAACGTCCTGCAGATGCACCACCAAAGATGTGAGCCTTTGTCTCCTGCTCTACAATTCCTGTTGGATTTCCAAAGAACGTAACTTGTAAGTCAATCTGATCCAGTAAGGATAAAATGTTGTAAATTAAGAGATTATAGGTAGGCAATGCAAATGCAGTAACTGAACAAGTTTAGAAGAGAATATTTCAAAAGCATATAGCAATATACAATCACTTATAATTTAGGCCTTTAACACATATGCAATCAAGACTAATTCTTTGACATATCTTAATCCATATTTTCATTTACTTATTCCGGACCCGTTCGTTAAAGGAGAAAGTCTGCACTAGGAATGAAGTCTGCAACACTCCATTCAGAGTGCAACCTAAAACCTTGCGCAAACGCGATCCTTCAGATAGTCTAGTTGGTAGTACTCTAACACCCGTGAGGAGTCTCGCTCGCTCCAAAACAAGTACCACAAAACGGAGTCTGCCGGAGGAGTCTCGCTCGCTCCAAGGATCCGTACGATGCGATGCACGTGTTCATCCACCTCAATTCCACCAGAGTACCTACCACCACCCCACTCTGTGATGCCCCTCGAGTGGGGATGACTCATTGTCGGCTCAGCCGGACTACAAAGGTGTGCACCCACCTTGTAGTATATTTATAATTATTCCCAAAAGTTATTCAAAAAGTGGGAACCATGTAAACCCAGATCATAGTAGATCACAAGGAAGAAAACCATAATAATCGTATGCCTCATAGTAGTATATGATGGAAATCTTGATTTAGTGTTGAGCTGTGTAGATGTGTCATTAACCTGAAACTATTCATATAAGATAATTTATGCAAATTCAATAAATAACATCAATACCCTTGTTAAACTCATCAACTCTATTCTCAACCAAATCTCGGATATTCACGTGCTAACTCATGAGATCCTTTAGTTAATCCTAATTAATAAATGGATATTGTATGTGATCAAATTTGTTAACTTCATCTGTATGGCTCCACCAACCATTACTCAAGAAAATCATAAATGATAAGCCTTTTCTAATCCAAAAAAATGATATCAAGAAAAATCACCAACACTGACCAGACATTGGAAATCTAAATATAGAAGACTTATCTTATAAGGCAATGACAGTTTGGCAAAGATAATCACATCTAATAATTAGATTTAATTCCAAGGTCAAAAATCACCAGATAAACACATTTGGTAAATTAAAAATTTATTCTGAGGTTAAGAATATGAACACCCCTTTTTTTCTGTCTTATCTCTACGCAGTACCCTAATACTATCTTCCCCCAAGACGTACCCTATTATGCATGACAGTGAACACCTATCCCAACATAAATATCAATACCCCTTATTAAACATACTTGACATTACATAAACCGCCCCTTATCAGTAACAAAATCCTAAAGTATTGATGCATGGGAACCATACCAATCTTAATACCATGTAGATGATATCTAAATTCCTAGTGAATATCATACATGTCAATGAATCTGATATGTAAACTCTAATATCCTATCTAGCACCGGTCTTGTGTTATCCTTATAATAATACATGATACATGACCTCTCCTACTTCCTTATTGCCCGAAAAATCAAAACGTGTGATTAATATTAACTCCAAAATAATTCATAGATAATCAATACCTACAACCTCAATCCACGTTAGACTTCTTAATTTAAAACACAAGTCAGCACTTTCTAACAAATCATTCCACACAATCACATGAAACCCATTTATGATAATCAAACATCAACTTGACCTAAAGGTCGCAACATCTTCCTCCGTTAGGTCCACATCTAGAAAAATAGGCAGCCACGAAAAGATAAACAAAGTACTACGACGAGATGAATGAGTCGAAGTTAAAACGGGACAATGACCATGACAAACGTTAGGATTATCACACCATGAGATGATCTATTGAAATTAACATGGTAGACCAACAGCAAAAGATAATATGAGGAGGATTAAAATTGACATCGTCCACGAAATCAATGATTTTCAATCTCACATGAATATTATAAGGAAAAATTACAGATCTGTTACCTATACTCGTGCACGTCCTTGATCCTCGTGCTCGATCGCCCGATCACGAATCCGATGAGAGGGTTGCCTTTCCCTTGCGATGGTCCTCCTCGTCTTCTTCTTGTGGTGAAGCTACGTAGCTTCGAGAGCTTTTGATAATGGTGGTGGCACCATTCTGTCCTTGATTCTCTGAAGAAGGAGAGGGAAAATGGATAAGAGAATGACTTGTTGAGGAAGAAAAGGATGGATTAGGGTCTGGAAAGAAGTGGGAATGAGGGGAGATGAAGGGTGGGGGCCTTAATATAGGTTAGGACTAAAATCCAAATTTTAGGATCCCTAAAATATCCCTAATTCGTAATTAACTAATCTAATCATGTAACCATTAATCCCATCAATATCCATGACCTCTCTTCACCAAAAAATACATATCTCCTACATCCAAACTCGGAATTATGCATTTTCGGACTTGTTGGAAAGATTGCGACAAGACGCTTCTTTTAAGTATAATATTAAATAGGTTTTAAGACTTCAGAAAAAGCCAAAAGTTACGGGGTGTTACATCATAACAACCTGAAAATTAGTGTTATGATGCAAAAGGTGTAATCATAACAACCTTAAAAGGTTGGACCCTATCGAGTAAAAGATAACAAGCTTAAAAAGATGAAAGTAGCTTATAGATTACCTTCAAAAAGGTGGGGGTAGTCACGCCGCGTATCCGCTTCAGGTTCCCAGGTGGCCTCCTTAGAGTTGTGTCGTTGCCAAAGGACCTTCACCAAAGGTATCTCCTTATGCCTCAACTTCTTCACTGAGCTATCGATGATCCAGAACGGTTCCTTCAGATAACTCAGATCGGTGTCCATGTGAAGATCATCATAATTAATCAAATGTGATGGATCATGCACATACTTTCTCAAGTTGGAGATATGAAAAACGTCATGCACACCATCAAGGTGGGGAGGAAGTGCAATCTTGTATGCAACTTTACCGATCTTGTCGAGAATCTCAAAAGATCCGACAAACTGTGGTGCTAACTTTCCCTTCACTCCAAACCGTTGAACTCCCTTCATGGGAGAAACTCTCAAGAAGACTAAATCTCCAACCTCAAAGCTAAGACCAGTGTGTCGTCTATCGCTATAGCTCTTTTGCCTACTCTGTGTAGTAAGCAATTTTTCCCGAGCTATCTTGACTGCCTTAGCAGTCTCCTCCAAGTACTCTACTTTATGTAAAAGGTTATGTCCAGTCTCCTGCCAACTCAGAGGTGTAGAACACCGCCTTCCATATAACGCCTCAAAAGGGGCCATGCATATGCTGGCATGGTAACTGTTATTATATGTAAACTCTACTAATGGCAAATGGTCCTTCCATGACCCTTTCCACTCCAGCACACATGTTCAAAGAAGATCATCCAGTGTCTGAATCGTCCTCTCGGATTATCCATCGGTCTGTGGATGGTAAGCGGAACTGAGGCATAGCTGCACTTCTAAAGAACTCAAGAATTCTCTCCAATAATGAGAGGTGATCCTTGGATCACGATCTGATACAATCTGCTTCGGCAACCCATGAAGTATAACAATCTCCTTAATAAAGATCACAACAAGCTGTAAAGGAGTGCATGCCATACTCACAGGTATGAAATGTGCTGACTTAATAAGTCTATCAACCATGATCCAGATGTCATCATGACTACTAGTGGCCTTAGGAAGTCCCGTCGCAAAGTCCATAGATATACCCTTCCACTTCCACTCAGGAATAGGAAGGGATTGCAAAAGTCCAAATGGCCTCTTATGCTCAGCTTTAATTTATTGACGCGTCAAACATTTTTCCGCAAACTTGGCCACATATCTTCTCATTTGTTTCCACCAAAAATTCTTTTTCAAATCTTTATACATCTTGTTACCACCAGGATGTATCGACAAACGTGAACTATGCACCTCATGCATGATCTCTTCCCTCAACTGTACATCTGCTGGGACGCACAATCGATTCCCATATCGCAGCACACCATCTTGATAAGAAAATCCAACTAAGGTTCCTGCAATAGCCTTCTTTTTTTTAGTTTCTGCATACTCAGGTCTGCATGCTGTCCCTGGATGATTCGCTCAACTAACTCTGGACGTGAAGGGGATGGAACTATGACTATCTCTCGACTACTCTGAAATGGATGCTAATTGCTGAAAGCTGCAAGAAGATCCCATGCTTTAAGCTGAGGATGTGATTCATTATAGTGGGGCCTACGACTGAGTGCATCAACAACCACATTCGCCTTACCAGGATGGTAAGATATCGTGCACTCATAATCCTTTAAAATCTCAATCCATCTCCTTTGTCTCATATTGAGCTCCTTCTGATCAAAAATATACTTGAGGCTCTTATGATATGTGAATATTTCGAAAGCAACACCATAAAGATAATGTCTCCACATTTTAAGAGCAAAGACAACTGCTGCCAATTCCATATCATGGGTCAGGTAATTTTTCTCATGCAACTTCAACTGTCGAGATCCATATGCAACAACCTTTCCATGCTGCATCAAAACCGCACCTAGATCCTCCTTTGGTGCATCAGTGTAAACCGTGAATCCATCTGTGCCCGATGGAATTGTCAAGATGGGAGTTGTAGTAAGCCTCTCCTTCAGTGTCTGGAAGCTATTCTCACACTTTTCTGACCAAGTATATGGCATCTCCTTCTTATTCAACTGGGTGAGGGGAAGGGCAATCTGAGAAAATCCCTTCACAAACCGTCTGTAATAATCAGCTAAGCCAAGAAAGCTTCGGATCTCAGACACATTCTTCGGTCGTTCCCAACTAAGGAATGCTTCGATTTTTGTAGGATCCACTGACACTCCTGCATCTGGGATAACATGACCAAAGAATGATACTTCTTGAAGCCAGAACTCATACTTACTAAACTTTGCATATAGATTGTGCCTCCTCAAGGTCTCTAGCACTGTCTGTAAGTGAGTGCGATGTTCCTTCCCATCTCGAGTGTAGATAAGGACATCATCAATGAAAACCACAACAAAGCTATCGAGGAAAGGTTGAAACACATGATTCATCATGTCCATGAATGTTGCTAGGGTACTTGTTAAGCCAAAGGGCATCACCAAGAATTCATAGTGACCATATATGGTCCTGAATGTAGACTTAGGTATATCCACATCCCGAATACGTAGTTGGTGATATCCAGACCGTAGATCAATCTTGGAGAAGATGGATGATCCTTGTAGCTGATCAAAGAGATCGTCAATGCGCGGTAAAGGGTAACGATTCTTGATTGTTACCTTATTCAGCTGCCTGTAATCTATGCACATGCGCATAGATCCATCCTTCTTTTTAACAAAAAGGTTAGGTGCTCCTCATGGAGATGTACTAGGGCATATGAAATCCTTCTCCAACAGTTCTTGTAACTGCACCTTGAGTTCCTTCAGTTCAGCTGGTGCCATCCTGTATGGTGCCATAGATATTGATTGAGTTCCCAGAATGATAGAAATCTCAAACTCCACCTCACGAGGCGGTGGAAGCCCAGGCAATCCGCGGGAAATACATTTGGAAAGTTCTTTACTATTTCAACATCATCTATTCCTTCCATAGGGGCTTGATTCCCAATGACATGAGCAATAAATCCTTTGCACCCATGAGATAGCAGGTGATGAGCTTGCAATGCTGATATACATGTTACACCTCTCGACGAGGTTCTTCCATCAAATACAAATTCTTGTAGCTCAGGAATCCTGAAAATAATCTGTTTCTGGAAACAGTCTAAACATGCATGGTGATTCCCGAGCAAATCCATGCCAAAAATAATATCAAAATCCTCCATCTGAATGAGCAGCAAGTACGCCTCAAGCATATAACCTCCAATATAAATTGGATAATCAGGAAGAACCCGATGTACAATAAACACGTGACCCCCAGGTCCCTTAATAAGATAAGGGTCTGAAACTATGGTAGGCTCTCGGCCTAAGTCTCTGCAAAACTCCATGACACAAAGGAATGAGATGCACCCGAGTCAAAAAGAGCATGAGATGTAAAGTCGCCTACTGAAATCATACCTCGTACTACTGATCCTGAAGCATGTGCTTGCCCATCAGTGATGGCATTGAGTTGTCCTTCTCTTCATGGCCCACTAGAACCTATCGTGCTTCGAGTCTGGCTGGGATGTCCCCTGCCACCACGAGAGGTAGAACCACGTCTTTGGTGCTACGGACGTCCCCCCCGTACAGTACCTCGCATCTGTGAAGCTCCCAGCGGACAGTTGGATCTGATGTGCCCCTCCTGGTTGCATCGGTAGCAAACACGTGCATCTGTCATAGTGTTCACCTCTGGATGTGCTGGTCGCGATGGCTCGAAAAGTGCTTGCCCCAAGGTAGGAGCTCCTCTATGTGTGGACCTGGTAGACATGCCAAGCCGGTAGGGGTGGAGACGTTGTCCTCTTCGTGCCACTGATCGATCATTACGAGCAGTCCTCCCATAATAACTTGGTCCTCCTTTCCTGGTTTGCACTGACCTGCCTTCATGTAAGTCCTCCTCCACTCGGGATGCAGCATCAACCACTTCCTTCATAGTAACCAATCTAAGGGGTACTAGCCTCTCATGAATTTCCTTACGAAGACCTAGAAAGAACTTGAATGCTTTGTCGGCCTCGGTTAGCACAGTGCTAGCAGCATACTTCAACAACTCTGTGAACCTGTTCAGATAAGCAGTCACAGTCCTGTTCCCTTGCTCGAGTAGTGTGAACTCCACGCGGCGCTGCTCTAGCCAGTATTCCGGATAGAAATGCTCCCGGAACGCCTAAGTAAATTTCTCCCAAGTAATTGGTGTTGCAATATGCGGCTCCATAGAACTCCACCATTCCTCAGCATAGCCCGCTAAGCAGTAAGTGGCAAGGGTAACATTCTCCTCATCTGGTACATGTATGGTGCGAAATACCTTTTCCACACGCTTTAGCCATCTCTCTGCCACATCTGGGCTTGTATTGCCCAGAAACTCTTGAACTTTTTCCTTGCGATATTTTGAAAATATGTCCTCTTATCGCGGTGGCGGCAGCGAGGGGGGAGGAGGAGGAGGTGGCAGTGGTGGTGGATCACCATCTTCCCCACCCATTCCAGACCTGCCTTCGGACGTAGATATCGATAATCGCTCCTCGAGCATAAGTTGTATCTGCTGCACATCCTGCAGCATCGTATGAGGCAACATGATCTGCAAGTGTAGAAATAAAAAGGGAATTGCAATTAGATCCTAGAGTAGAGGTCATTAGTCAACCTTGATTAATACAAAAAAATTTTGATAGTATTCAGAAGACTACTTGTCTAATGTACAATGATATTTCTCCTACCATATAGTTGTCTATGACTGATGGGGTAATTAGTCTCGAGTACCAAATGAAACGCCCCGCCTCAACGGTAGCACATCTCAACACACATTCTCAATATTACCCAACAACAGTCATAAATAACCTGCATGATATACCATTTATACAAAAATAAGGACATAGAGAAGAAAATCTAAGTTTCCAGTGATAACAAAAGTCCGCATAAGGATAACAATAAATCCTCAGATTCTCTTTATTACATCATAAATAATTAGAAAGGAAGGATAATAGAAACTACTACGAAACTAGTCCTCAACCTTAACAACGTCCTGCAGATGCACCACCAAAGATGTGAGCCTCTATCTCCTGCTCTACAATTCCTGTTGGATTTCCAAAGAATGTAACTCATAAGTCAACTGACCCAGTAGGGGTAAAATATTGTAAATTAAGAGATTATATGCATGCAATGCAAATGCAGTAACTGAACAAGTTTAGAAGAGAATATTTTAAAAGCATCTAGCAATATACAATCACTTATATTTTAGGTATTTAAAACATATGCAATCAAGACCAATTCTTTGACATATCTTAATCCATATTTTCATTTACTTATCTCGGACTCGTTCGTCAAAGGAGAAAGCCTGCACTAGGAATGAAGTCTGCAACACTCCATTCAGAGTGTAACTTAAAACCTGTGAGCAAACACGATCCTTCAGTTAGTCTAGTTGGTAGTACTCTAACACCCGTGACAGGGAGCATATAGCCCGAAGAGTCGTAACTCCGTCAACCAAGTCTGCTGGAGGAGTCTCGCTCGCTCCAAAACAAGTACCACAAAACAGATCCGTACGATGCGATGCACGCGTGCATCCACTTCAATTCCACAAAAGTACCTACCACTACCCCACTCTGTGATGCCCCTCGAGTGTGGATGACTCACTGTCGGCTCTGCCGGACTACAATGGTGTGCACCCACCTTGTAGTATATTTCCAATTATTCCCAAAAGTTATTCAAAAAGTGGGAACCATGTAAACCGAGATCATAGTAGATCACAAGGAAGAAAACCATAATAATCGTATGCCGCATAGTAGTCTACGATGGAAATCTTGATTTAGTGTCGAGCTGTGTAGATGTCTCAATAACCTGAAACTAATCATATAAGATAACCTACGCACATTCAATAAATAACATCAATACCTTGTTAAACTCATCAACTCTATTCTCAACCAAATCTCGGATATTCACGTGCTAACTCATGAGATCCTTCAGTTAATCCTAACTAATAAGTAGATATTGTATGTGATCAAATTTGTTAACTTCATTTGTATGGCCCCACCAACCATTACTCAATACAATCATAAATTATAAGCCTTTTCTAATCCAAGAAAATGATATCAAAAAAATCACCAAAGCTGATCAGACATTGGAAATCTAAATATAGAAAACTTATCTTACAAGGCAATGACAGTTTGGCAAAGATAATCACATCTAATAATTAGATTTAATTCCAAGGTCAAAAATCACAAGATAAACACATTTAGTAAATTAAAAATATTATTCTGAGGTTAAGAATATGAACACCCCTTTTTTTCTGTCTTATCTCTATGCAGTACCCTAATACTATCTTTCCCCAGGACATACCCTATTATGCATGACAGTGAACACCTATCCCAACATAAATATCAATACCCCTTATTAAACGTACTTTACATTACATAAACCACCCCTTATCAGTAACAAAATCCTAAAGTATTGATGCATGGGAACCATACCAATCTTAATACCATGTAGATGATATCTAAATTCCTAGTGAATATCATACGTGTCAATGAATCCGATATGTAAACTCTAATATCCTATCCAGCACTGGTCTTGTGTTATCCTTATAATAATACATTATACATGACCTCTCCTACGTCCTTATATCCCGAAAAAACAAAATGCGTGATTAATATTAACTCCAAAATAATTCATAGATAATTAATACCTACAACCTCAATCCACGTTAGACTTCTTAATCTAAAACACAAGTCAGCACTTTCTAACAAATCATTCCACACAATCACATGAAACCCATTGATGATAATCGAACATCAACGTGACCTAAAGGTCAAAACATCTTCCTCCGTTAGGGCCATATCCAAAAAAATAGGCAGTCACGAATAGATAAACAAAGTACTACGACGAGATGAATGAGTCGAAGTTAAAATGGGACAATGGCCATGACAAATGTTAGGATTATCACACCATGAGATGATCTATTGAAATTAACATGGTAGACCAACAACAAAAGATAATATGAGGAGGATCGAAATTGACATCGTCCACGAAATCGATGATTTTCAATCTCAAATGAATATTATAAGGAAAAATCACAGATCAGTTACCTATACTCGTGCAGGTCTTTGATCCTCGTGCTCGATCGCCCGATCACGAATCCAATGAGAGGGTTGCCTTTCCCTTGCGATGGTCCTCCTCGTCTTCTTCTTGTGGTGAAGCTACGTGATTTCGAGAGCTTTTGATAATGGTGGTGGCACCGTTCTCTCCTTGATTCTCTGAAGAAGGAGAGGGAAATGAATAAGAGAATGACTCGTTGAGAAAGAAAAGGATGGATTAGGGTTTGGAAAGAAGTGGGAATGAGGAAAAATGAAGGGTGGGGGTCATAATATAGGTTAAGACTAAAACCCAAATTTTAGGATCCTTAAAATAGCCCTAATTTGTAATTAAATAATCTAATCCCGTAACCATTAATCCCATCAATATCCATGACCTCTCTTCACCAAAAAATGCATATCTCCTACATCAGAACTCAGAATTACGCATTTTCGGATTCGTTGAAAAGCTTGCAACGAGACGCTTCTTTTGAGTATAATATTGAATAGGATGGAATACTTTGGAAAAAGCTGAAAGTTGCGGGGTGTTATACGACCCACTATCAAGAAGTTTCACTCGACATTTGACGAGAGGTGCTCCATGATCCTTCTTTTCTCTTTAGAGGTTGTTGATACCATTAATTGTTGCCATGGTTAAAATATATTTTACAGCTCGCTCGCGTCAGTTTTTGTAGGGACAATGCTTCGAAGTACAAGTCTCTTTCAGACCTTTCTTCACAATTGGCATGTACTCCATAGCTTTCGGAAGTGGCGTTTCCAAGAAGATGTTTTGTAAAATTTCAATTACACATAGATCAGACAAAGCAGTTTTGAATTTTTCTAAATTTTTTATTGTATTTCATTGCTTCTAGAGATGGCACACATTATCATTCAAAAAGTGTTCATTTGAATCAACTTTTACATGCAATGATCAAAAGGGATACAATCATTTTCTTTAACGGATTGTTTTTTAGATAATAATAATTACAATAAAAAAACGCAACAAATTCCCACTTCATCTTTTATGAGATAATGAAATAACAATATTAATATTAATAAGAAAGAAATAATAAAATTAGCAAACCACCTTGCTTAGTTATCACAATTATCCTTTAATTAAATCCCTTAATTATTATTAATTATCTCATTATTGGTACCTATAAAAAGGGCAAGAAGCTCCTCCATTAGTCTCCCCATATTTTGCATACACGTGAGAAAGAGAGAGTCTTGAGAGAGAGAGAGAGAGAAAGAGAGAGAGAGAGAAATCATCGACGACATATTTCGTTGAGTCATTCTTGAATCTGGCAACAACAGCATTCTTCGTCGGTATCGAAGTTTTGATCCGATGAAATTGAAGGAGCAACGACATGGCCGACAACGGTCCGGATTTGGTGGAATCTTGGTCGACGAATTTCTTGCATTGACGAGGTATGTGTCGAACACATAGATTATTAAGTGACGTTTTGTGTTGATCCTTGTTTTAGACTAATAATAATAGATGTATGTGTCAAACCTATTGTAACGGAACGGATCGTAACAATCGACGGAAGCAGGTGATAGTTGATCGCACGACCGACCCGTTACCAAAATATCAACAAATGGAACATAATGAGCAGAGATAAATATCAATTCCATAAAATATCTCCAACTAGAGTTCCATTATTACAACTCTAAACTGGAAAAAAATTAACTAATCTAGAATATGAAAAAAGATAACAACTTGATAGTTCCTGTGGGCATATAGATATCCACTAGATCTTCACAGATAAATTGTACCACGCCAGCAATTTCAGTGAGCCCGTAGCACGATCCAGAGAATGCAATCAACCCTGTTCTTCACCTGAAATTAACAAACATAATTTATATGAGCCTAATGCTCAGTATGCATCGGGGTTCATGCATGGGTATTCTAACTGTCCTTGATCCGTTAAAAAAATTATATACTTGGATTTTCATGCATACACAACATTTCGTGCCTAGGTAATTCCCTTGCATGTCTAAGTTCGATCCCTATCATGTTTAGCTTGGCTTCTTTCATAAACATGGGTATACATGTAAAGTAGGTAAATTTGCGTAAGTAGGCATGACAAATATTTATTTCTACTTGTGGGCGTATCTCATAAAATACCAAGTAATTTACATACCTACAAAATATATAAACCACTTTACATATTAGCCCCCATAACTTTGATGGTTTAGTTTAACCAATTCTCATATAACATGTGATGGTTAATTTTCTTATTAAACCATTTTCTTGCATTTTCCTGATGGTTTTCCCTTAAAAACCATTTTCTTGCACAACATTCATTTACGTATCTTGTTATACGTTTTCAACCGCTGGCACTTGCGGTTCATGGAATAACATGACAGTGTAGCTACAACTGTAGAGGACTTAGATTTTGTCTCTGTGGTTCCTTGCAACCATATGCCCCTTGCGGCAACTCGACACCTTGCGGTCGTTCATGTGACTCCTTATGAGTCTGTGCCTTAATCTTGTTTACGGTTATAGAAAATCTTCTCTTTTTACATTACAGATCATGTTGGGGTAAGATTCATCTTAAATCACAATAATAGTTCATTTCATCCTTTTAACTATTAATCCAATGAATGTTACCCGTACATCTATTACTACAAGAATTAATAATACATAGTATATCATGGGCATGTATTTTAGTTAGATTAGGTATCGTGTAATACTATCCACATTCTAAGCTAGCTGCTTAACATCTAAATGTGGATTGGCATTATAACTGATTCTACATTGCATCATATTATCTATACTATTCTACATTACATATAATTAAGATATTGTACGGTGGAATCAGATAGATATGATTGGAAATTTTTAAAGTGTTTCTTATAGCCATAATTCATGAGCTTATATGGAATAATGGATTCATTGATGAAATAATTAAGACTAATCGTGGAAGATATTTTGATCCTGTTAGGTTTTCTATAAAGGCTTCTTTAGGGTGATGTTCAGCCATGATAATCTTAGGAATGTCACTTTGATATATGTATTTGATATATATATATATATATAGTATACATACATATATGCGAGAAATGCCTTACTTCATTATAATAATTGAAGTGATTTAGAGAATAAATCTAAGTCCGAAGGCTGATATGCTTCTTGTTCAATATTATCACGTTTTACCATCAATAATTCTTATCTAAGAAACAATTAAAGTCGAAAATACCAAAGATCTAAATCTGGTTGTGTGGCTATCCATTAATCATCCTCATGATTCATTAATGCATAGATACTAACACCTAGTCTGATCAATGCATTAATTATTCAAAACTTGATTATTTAAAACATATGTGATAGTATCGAATGACTGCTAAATGCACAAAAAAATATAATAATGGTCCATGCTTTGGGATCTCATAGAATGATAAGATCTCTACATATAGAACAATTGATAATCCGTGGATAACGTACAGAGACATTAATATATTATAATCATAACTCCAACATGATCCCAACATGCAGGTCCGAGAGTATCGATAAAACTTTTTCGAAGACTTGTTCCAAAATGAATCAACGTTCTTATCCTATGAAATCTAACACGTAAATTGAGAGGTGTAATCTAAATCGGATTGGTACTTATGTTAGCCTAAACATCTGACAATACATACGTATAGAAATCGAAAACCTAAAGCCGATACATACCTCGATCCAATGCTTATCTCTACCCGATGTGGTCGTGGCGCCTCCTTTTTATCACGGATCCATGTTCTCCTCCCCTTCAGATTCGACGCCGCCTTCTCCTACGACGACGAAGGACGCCGGTAAGATATCCCCTTCCTCTCTCCAACTCTCTCTCTCTCTCTCTCAACAAAAATGGCGTGAGGCATGGGGAGCCCTTGTGGTTTTATGTTGAGAATGAGAGGATTAAATCCATTAATTAAATGCATTTAATTCCAAGATAATGTGTTGATTTTTTTGTTGAAAAAGTCCATGCTGTTACAATCTACCACCCTTAAAAAAATTTCGTCCTCGAAATTTCTTAGTAGAGGGACATACCGAAAAGTTGTGGGTACTTCTCCTGCATTTCACTTTCCAGCTCCCAAGTAGCCTCCTCCTTTTGGTGGTGTTGCCAAAGGACCTTGACCATCGAAACTATACGCCGACGGAGTTGATGATCTCTACGATCGATGATTCGTATAGGTTTCTCTTCAAAGGTCAAGTTTGGCTGAATCTCAATGACCTCATGCTCGATAACATGTGAAGGGTCAGGAGTGTACTTCCTCAGTATAGACACATGGAATACATCGTGAAGTTTCGAGTATTGAGGTGGTAATGCAATACGATATGCCATTTTTCCAACCCGCTGCAAAATCTCAAAAGGTCCTATATATCTTGGAGTGAGCTTCCCCCTTTTGCCAAATCGTAAGACTCCCTTGGTTGGAGAGATCTTTAAGAACACATGTTCCCCAACCACGAAACTTAGCTCTCTTCTATGACGATCTGCATAAGATTTCTGCCTACTTTGTGCTACCAATAATCTTTTTCTGATTAGATCAACACCCTGCTTACTTGTCTGAACAAGTTCCGGTCCTAAGATGTGCTTCTCGCCAACATCACTCCAACATGAGGGTGATCTGCAAGGTCTCCCATACAATGCTTCATAGGGTGCCATCTTGATGCTCGAATGATAATATTATTGTAAGCAAACTCCACTAATGGAAGGTATCTATCCCAGCTGCCCGCAAAATCTAAAGCACAAGCTCTCAACATATCTTCTAGTGTCTGGATGGTCCTTTCTGACTGACCATCAGTCTGCGGATGAAATGAAGTGTTAAACTTCAATTGAGTGTCCATAGCATCCTGAAAACTCTTCCATAAACGAGAGGTAAATCGCGTGTCCCGATCAGACACAATTGATGCAGGAACACCATGCAAGCTGACAATTTCATTCACATATAATTCGGTTAAACTGTCTGTCGACTGATCCAAACGGATAGGTAGAAAATGTGCCGATTTGGTCAATCGATCAACAATCACCAATATGGTGTCATAACGATGCTTTGTGGTCATGGGTAGACCGGTGACAAAGTCCATCGTTATGTGCTCCCACTTCCATTCAGGTATCTCCAAGGGTTGAACAAGTCCTGCTGGCCGCTGATGTTCAATCTTGATCTACTGACATACCAAGCATCTAGCAACAAATTCTGCGATGTCATTCTTCATCTTTGGCCACCAAAAGTTCTGTTGCAGATCCTTGTACATTTTTGTTATACCTGGATGAATAGTGTACATCGATCTGTGTGCTTCATCCAGAATCTCCTGCCTCAACTCAATATCACTTGGAATCCATAATCTGTTGCGGTACCTTATAGCTCCATCCGTTCCGATGATGAAATCAGAACTTCCTTTTTAGATGCTTCTATATATTTAGGAAGATCAGCATCTACTTTTTGTACAGTCAAGATTTTCCCAATTATCTAAGGTAGAATCTTGAGCGCTGCAAAAGATATCTTTCTCGATTCGCTCAAGAAATGCTTCCAATCTTCAAAATCCTTCACCATCTTCCACTGAAGTTTTAAACTAGCCAGTTTACCTTCCCATTTTCTACTCAGTGCATCCGTTACGACATTTGCTTTTCCTAGATGATAATTAATGGCGAAGTCATAATCTTTTAGGAACTCTAGCCATCGTCGCTGCCTCAAATTAAGTTCCTTCTGAGAGAAAATATATTTGAGACTCTTATGGTCACTGAGCACCTCAAATTGTTCACCGTAAAGGTAATGCCGCCAAATTTTAAGAGCAAAGACTACCGTTGCTAACTCTAAATCATGAGTTGGGTAGTTCCTCTCTTGAGGTTTTAGCTGTCGTGAGGCATAAGCAATGACTTTCTCATTTTGCATAAGAACACGCCCAAGTCTGGTGCCTGATGCATCTGTATATACCACAAAACCTCCACTACCTGACGGTAAAGCCAATACTGGAGCTGTAGTCAATCTCTGCTTCAATTCTTGAAAACTCTACTCGCACTTCTCGGACCATACAAACTTCACATCCTTTCGAGTGAGCTTCGTTAATGGTAGTGAGATCCTTGAGAAATTCGGAATAAATCGCCGATAGTATCCAGCCAGTCCAAGAAAACTACGGATCTCAGAAACATTCTTGGGTTGCCTCCAATTCATCACAGCTTCTACCTTGGTTGGATCCACCTCAATGACGTCCTTAGATAGCACATGACCAAGGAATGCGACTCTATTCAGCCAAAAATCGCATTTGGAGAATTTTGCATAAAGCTGGTATCGCCTTAGACTTTCGAATACAATCTGTAAATGTACTCGATGCTGCTCCGGATCAGATGAATATATCAGTATATCATCCACAAATACGATGACAAATTTATCAAGGTATTCTCAGAATACCCTATTCATTAGCTCCATAAAAGCTGCAGGAGCGTTAGTAAGACCAAATGGCATGACCAAGAATTTATAACGACCATACCTGGTTCTGAAAGTTGTCTTTGATATATCCTCCTCTTTTATTCGGAGTTGATGATAACCTGTACACAGATCAATTTTTGAGAAAACTGTGGCTCCCTGCAATTCATCGAATAAGTCATCAATGCGAGGTAACGGGTATCTATTCTTCACGGTCACCTTGTTTAGACCTCGATAATCAATGCAGAGTCTAAGAGACCCATCTTTCTTTTTCACAAACAGAACGGGTGCTCCCCACGGAGAAATATTGGGACGTAAAAATCCCTTATCCAGTTGTTCTTGTAACTGCTTCTTTAGCTCCTCAAGTTCCGCAGGTGTCATTCTGTACGGAGCTTTGGAAATCGGAGACGTTCCTGGGATCACATCAATTGAGAAATCAACCTCTCTATGAGGAGGTAGTCCAGGAAGATCGTCTGGGAAGACATCGGCAAAATCTCTGACCACATCTAAATCTTCAAGACGCGTATGAGATGATTTAGTGTTAATTATACTAGCGAGGAATGCGATGCAACCTTTAGCTAGTAATCGGATTGCTTGCAAGGATGAGATAATCAATCTTCCACCCTTACAGGTGCCCCGAATAACTATTTCCTCAGTATTTGGTCTACTTAGGACCACCTTCTTTTCTCGACAATAGACCGCTGCATAATGCTCTCATAACCAATCCATTCCCAAGATGGCATCATAGTTTGTGATGGGTAATAATATCAAATTGGCAGTGAGGGTGTCTTCTTTTATCAGAATAGGTACGTCCTTTAAGTACATACCCGTGGCAATGATATCACCCATTGGTGAAGAAACTGTAAGTGCATAAGGAAGCTCAACAGCTTCTAAACTTAACTTTCTCGCAAAAGCATTCACGATAAAGGAATGCGTGGCACCAGAATCAAAAAGAACATGACATAAATGGTTTTCAATTAGTAGAGTACCTTCCACCATCGTGTTGGCACCTTCTGCATCCTCAGGAGTGATAGCAAAGATTCTTTCTCGAATGGCTTCTTCTGATCCTTGACATCTTTCTTGCAATCTTTCATGAAGTGACCCTTTTCTCCGCACTTATAGCAAGTAGTGGTTAGCTTGTAGCATTCTCCTGGATGCCTCCTACCACAATGCGGGCACACTTCAAATGTGTACTTCCTGTTTGCTGGTGCATCATCAGTCTTTGTCTTCTTGGCATTCGTTGCAGTGTGACGCCTCTAGTAATTGAAGTTCGGCTTGTGAGGGCGCTTACGAGGATTCGCTTGCTGTATCCTCCGGTATGCTGCATCGATCTCCACTGCTACTGCAATTGCCTCAGATAAGGTCGTGGGACCTCTAGTCAGCACTTTCATGCTTAGTCCCGTTCAGGCCTTCTATAAACTTTCTAGCTCGTTGCTTTTCATTGACACAAATACCCTTGCCATACTTCTCCAATTCTTGGAATTTTGCTGCATATTCTTCGACCGTCATATTTCTCTGACGGAGATTTATAAACTCTTGATGCTTAGCATCCTTAGCATGCTCAAGGATGTAACGCTCAGTGAGGCGCTCAACAAAGTCATCCCACTTAATGACTGGAGTTTCCGAAAAGTAGATTCCCTTGCATGAAGTCCACCAATCCTTTGCATTGTACCGCAGACGAAATGTCCCAAAGATCACACTTTTTTTTCCTCAGGACAATCTGTTGCCTCAAAAGTCAGCTCCATCTCTCTTAGCCAATGTTCGGCTTTTTCCGGCTCATGCTCACCCTTGAAGGTGGGCAGATCATGCTGAATGAAGGTCTTTAGAGTCAGTCCACCAGAGTTGGACGCCTGACTCTTCTGTTGCTGGGTCATTAGTGTCATTAACTCCAGCATCTGCCTTTGCATACCCATAACGGCCTCTTGGCTCGTCGATGAGTCACGGTCTGTAATGGCTTCAATTGCTCGTCGAGGAGCCATCTGATTCAAAATTGACAAGGTCAATGAGTTGTGATACTAAATCTCTCTATATAAATCTTAGATCACTAAGAATTTTGGATATCCTATGCCTAGAGGAACTCTAGCTCTGATACCATTTGTAACGGAACAGATCGTGACAATCGGCGGAAGCAGGCGATAGTTGATCGCACGACCGACCCGTTACCAAAATATCAACAAATGGAACATAATGAGCAGAGATTAATGTCAATTCCATAAAATATCTCCAACTAGAGTTCCATTATTACAACTCTAAACTGGAAAAAATTAACTAATCTAGACTAGATCTTCACAGATAAATCGTACCACGCCAGCAATCTCAATGAGCCTGTAGCACGATCCAGAGAATGCAATCAACCATGTTCTTCATCTGAAATTAACAAACATAATTTGTATGAGCCTAATGCCTAGTATGCATCGGGGTTCATGCATGGGTACTCTAACGGTCCTTGATCCGTTAAAAAAAATTATATACTTGGATTTTCATGCATACACAACATTTCGTGCCTAAGTAATTCCCATGCATGTCTAAGTTCGATCCCTATCATGTTTAGCTTGGCTTCTTTCATAAACATGGGTATACATGTAAAGTAGGTAAATTTGCGTAAGTAGGCATGACAAATATTTATTTCTACTTGTGTGCGTATCTCATAAAATACCAAGTAATTTACATACCTACAAAATATATAAACCACTTTACATATTAGCCCCCATAACTTTGATGGTTTAGTTTAACCAATTCTCATATAACATGTGATGGTTAATTTTCTTATTAAACCATTTTCTTGCATTTTCCTGATAGTTTTCCCTTAAAAACCATTTTCTTGCACAACATTCATTTACGTATCTTGTTATACGTTTTCAACCGCTGGCACTTGCAGTTCATGGAATGACATGACAGTGTAGCTACAACTGTAGAGGACTTAGCTTTTGCCTCGGTGGTTCCTTGCAACCATATGCCCCTTGCGGCATTGCCCCTTGCGGCAACTCGACCCCTTGCGGTCGTTCATGTGACTCCTTATGAGTTTGTGCCTTAATCTTGTTTACGGTTATAGAAAATCTTCTCTTTTGACATTACAGATCATGTTGGGGTAAGATTCATCTTAAATCGCAATAATAGTTCATTTCATCCTTTTAACTATTAATCCAATGAATGTTGCCCGTACTACAAGAATTAATAATACATAGTATATCATGGGCACGTATTTTAGTTAGATTAGGTATCGTGTAATACTATCCACATTCTAAGCTAGCTGCTTAACATCTAAATGTGGATTGGCATTATAACTGATTCTACATTGCATCATATTATCTATACTATTCTACATTACATATAATTAAGATATTGTACGGTGGAATCAGATAGATATGATTGGAAATTTTTAAAGTGTTTCTTATAGCCATAATTCATGAGCTTATATGGAATAATGGATTCATTGATGAAATAATTAAGACTAATCGTGGAAGATATTTTGATCCTGTTAGGTTTTCTATAAAGGCTTCTTTAGGGTGATGTTCAGCCATGATAATCTTAGGAATGTCACTTTGATATATGTATTTGATATATATATATATAGTATACATACATATATGCGAGAAATGCCTTACTTCATTATAATAATTGAAGTGATTTAGAGAATAAATCTAAGTCCGAAGGCTTGATATGCTTCTTGTTCAATATTATCACGTTTTACCATCAATAATTCTTATCTAAGAAACAATTAAAGCCGAAAATACCAAAGATCTAAATCTGGTTGTGTGGCTATCCATAAATCATCCTCATGATTCGTTAATGCATAGATACTAACACCTAGTCTGATCAATGCATTAATTATTCAAAACTTGATTATTTAAAACATATGTGATAGTATCGAATGACTATTAAATGCACAAAAAAATATAATAATGGTCCATGCTTTGGGATCTCATAGAATGACAAGATCTCTACATATAGAACAATTGATAATCCGTGGATAACGTACAGAGACATTAATATATTAAAATCATAACTCCAACATGATCCCAACATGCAGGTCCGAGAGTATCGATAAAACTTTTTTGAAGACTTGTTCTAAAATGAATCAACGTTCTTATCCTATGAAATCTAACACGTAAATTGAGAGGTGTAATCTAAATCGGATTGGTACTTATGTTAGCCTAAACATCCGACAATACATACGTCTAGAAATCGAAAACCTAAAGCCGATACATACCTCGATCCAATGCTTATCTCTACCCGATGTGGTCGTGGCGCCTCCTTTTGATCACGATCCACGTTCTCCTCCCCTTCGGATTCGTCGCCGCCTTCTCCTACGACGACGAAGGACGCCGGCAAGATATCCCCTTCCTCTCTCTCTCCAACTCTCTCTCTCAACAAAAATGACATGAGGCATGGGGAGCCCTTGTGGTTTTATGTTGAGAATGAGAGGATTAAATACATTAATTAAATGCATTTAATTCCAAGATAATGTGTTTGAATTTTTTTGTTGAAAAAGTCCATGCCGTTACACCTATAGGAATAAAATACGACGAATCGATTTATATGTGCCTTCTGAAGATAATTACGAAAAAGGCTCATACACGACATTAACATGTGTGCGCATAAAAAAAAGAGAGAAAACATGCAACTTCACCTCATCCAGAATACGCTCTCATGCTGAGCAATAGAATGAAATATATCACAATCACCCTCTGTAAACAACCAGGTTCACGATCATAGTTATACGGAAATGCATGTTCGCGGACCTTGTGCTTCAAGTCAAGATTTTTTTAAAATATAGGGTAAATTACAATTTGGGTCCCCATCTATGGGTGCGATCCCATAATTGGTCCCGAACTTTAAATTGTAACGACTCGGGTCCCAAGACCATTTAGGAAATGGAAATTTTGGGGTTCATGACCAATATGCCCTTGTTAGGAAGGGAATGGGAGTTGGGTTCTAACTTTTAAACAAGAGCATACTCGTCATTAGCCTCAAAACGTTACTTACATTAATGGCCCTAGGACCCGAATCGTTACAATTTAAAGATCGGGACCCATTATGAGATCAGACCCATAGATGGGGACCGAAATTATAATTTACCCTAATATATATATGTGTGTGTGTGTGTGTTTGATAGTCTTATTTTTTCGGATAGTAATCACTCACAGTATAATAATAAAATACAAATACGAACTTTATTTTGTAAGAAATACCTGACAAGATACCTTGCCGTTCAGGCGTGCTTTCAATGTCTGTATTTTCCATTAATCATCGTAGGATAACAATAATAGTAATACCGTGAATTCATTGATCATCTTTCTGATTGATATTCTTAAACACCAAAATTCCTTAGGTCAACTTCTATCTTTGATAGTTGGAATTGTATGCACATTCAATCTTATATATACACACATTAAGTTACGAATAACGATTATCAATTTTCACAATTATTGTATCACGTATTGAAACCTCTAAATAAATTTGTATAGTTGTTGTTGAAGGACATCTAAGGAAACTATACATTGTATAAATATGAGGTGATAGACTTGTATGCAACAATACTTGGCTAATATTTTTGTGTTAAGTATTTAACCTCATGCTACGTACTTCTTAGAAATGTTTAGCATTACAACATGGGTAAATTATGTAAGTTGTTTTGACACATATATCAGGATGTTCTCCATTATTAAAGTAATGTTTAATTTCATATTAGGCAATTAGCAGAGTTATGAAATTATTAAAGCCATCATTGATGTAATAGCACCGACTTGAACTAAGGGATCGTAAGGGCCTAAAGGGCCAACGCCTTCCAGGGGCGTGAGGCTAAAGATAAGTCCTCCACAAATGTAGCTACACTGTCATGTTATGTATTGTTTATGAACCGCTTATTTGCCGACGGTAAGCCATCAAAGCTGCCTAAGAATTAACAATCAAGACCACTCTAAACATGAAAAGTGTCATGGGCATATGTGCAATTTATGTTATTGTTATCTGCATATATGCAATTATGTTACTGTTATGGACACATGTGTAATCTTTGTTAATGTTAAATGCACGTGTGCAATTTATTCTAATATTATGGGCATATATGCAATTTATGTCAATTGTATGTGCATATGTGCATTTATTGTAATTTTAAGGGTACATGTGCAATTATGTTATTGTTAAGTGCATATGTGCGATTTATGTAAGTATTATGGGCATAAATGCAAATATGATAAAACTTACGAGAATATGTGCAAATATGTTATGTGATTCATGGTTATGGAGGGAATTTAGTTATATGCATTAAATAAGTTGAATTATGATTCATATGATAATGGTTTTCATGACTTGGTTTCTACGCTAGCCGGCTTGACCCTAACTCGGCACATACTGAGCGTTATGCTCATAACATGTATTATTAATTTTGTTCAGGAGAACGTGTGGATTAAATCATTAACGGTTTAAGGGAGATGACACCATCTTCAAGAGGTAGGATCGGTATGGACCTACTACGAGTTTGTTTTGGAAGGACGTCTTTTATGCCCACTGGAATAAGGAAATCGTGGATACGATTTCATCTAGTTTATTTATCTTTTTCTTTTAATTAAGGAACTCTTAGAATAGTGACCTTACTTATTATGGAAAAGTTTTATTTAAGTTGGTTCTTTACTGCTCTTTTATGCTATGATTGATGCTATGAGTAACGATCCTGAAATGTCCGCTAAGTTCTCGCTTCCGCACCATTATCGGACGATTGGGTTCGTTAAATTTTCCCCAATTGAAAAGCTAACAAAAGGAACATCGGCTTCATCGGCTTGCATGGGATCCACTACTAGTGCTGGCATCTCGTTGGATTCATCATCTCAGCCTTGGATTTTATTGCTGAAGTTTGATTTTGGTTTTCTTCATTTTTTTTCTACATCTGGTACTGCATGATCTTCCTTCTCTACTCCTCCTCCAGAACTTGATGTGGGCATATCTGTTGAAAATTCGCCCTATGAAGCTTTATTCTTTCCCTTCACACTTCTAGACGGTTGCAGTTTCTTACTGTTCCTGGGAGTCAAAGAGTTAGATATTATAATCTAATCATTCATACCTGACTCAATCGAGGATTAGAAATTGTGCACCATGATCCTTGCGTAAGAAATCATATGGGTTGGCCTCAATTGGGATGATGGTCTTCAAGGGGATGAGGTTATCCAGCTTAGGGATTATTTCTTCTAAGATCTTTACCAAATGTGCCAGGTAGTCCAGTACAGAATTCACAGGAGCAGCCTCATTCTGCTCACCGGTCTGCGCTCGATGACTCGGATACTGGTACGGAGGCGGTGACTGGTGACCTAGATAGGGATGAGGGGGAAACGACTGATAGTTATGCTGAGGAGGGGACTGGTACTAGTTTTGATGATAGGCACTCGACTGCTGATGGTATTACTGCTGGTATGTGGATGCTCGTTCTGGTAGTTTTGTCTCCAAGGTTGACCTTGATGCGGAGACTGATGGTTTTAATTCTGTTGGATGAATCTTCCTGCCTGCTATGGGTGGTATGACATGATTGCCAAGTTCAGACCCTAGTTTTTCCCATCAGTGATGTATCACCAATTCATCATCTTTATTCATTTATTTTAGGTTAAAACCCCTTATAGAACACTTGTAAATATCAATAAATCTTTCTTTTTAATAAATATTCTTTGTTTTGTAAATATTGTATATTTATTATTATTTTAATATAAAATAAATAAATAGAGAAAGAAAGAATAAAGAAAATAAAAGATTGTATGCATTCAATAAATACAAGAAGACCCTAACCCCGAAAGTAGATCAAGACTTGATCTAATCAACAAGGAATAAAGTAGGGGAGATAAGGCCTAATAACCAGAAAAATCAAGAAAAATATTCTTCACTTGTAAATAATCATCTCTGTATATACTATACTTTATTTTATGTATTTTATATAATACCAAAATCATCTCAAATAAAAATATTTTCTTATTGGAACTTCTACAATAAAATAAGTTGTAAATATTAAAAATAATTGCAAGGAGAAATCTTGAAAAGATTAAAAATAACAACACTTTGAAAAAGCTGTAAAGCTCAACTTGTTAGATCAATATCTTCTCTACAAAAATTTAAAATAAACCAAACTTACTTTAATTGTGTTCAAAATTAAATAAGCTTTAAATTGAAGTTGGTTTCATTAAAATCGGAGTTAAGATGAGAACAGTGGCTTTTTGGAGTGTTTATTGTACATATTGTTTATATTACTCTATATTTATTTACTATTTTATTTATTTTCTCATATTTGTGCACATATTCTATTTTTTATATTTTGTAAATATTTTATTTAATCTATATAAATTGCAAATAAAAGTTACAAAATCAAAAACAAATAACAATAAAATATTGTATTCATACTATAAGTATCACATGCCTATATTATACATAACACTATTATTTAACTCAATAAAATAATTCATAAAAATCAAATAAAAATATCTTTAAAATACTTAAAAATTTTGTAAATTAATAAATTATATAATTATATAATTATTTATAAAAATAATTAATTAAAAAATCAAATTATTGTATATATAGGTATTTTTACCTTTGAATAAAGGTTTTTTTATTTATTTTCACCTATTTGTTTAATTTATTTAATTGATTAAAATGACCTAACTTAATTTTATTTAATTATTAACATTTTTATATAGAAAAAAATTAAATTTAAATTTGTTTTTATTTCTTTTCTATTTATTTCTAATTTTTCATTGCCTTTTGGTGTTTTCCCCTTGTCTTATTGTGGATCTAAGCTTTAATTGACCGGACCCGGGTATGTTGACATGAGTCAACTCCCTCCTTCGAACTAGAATCTGAATAACCAGCTAACCACTCCATCTTCCCTGAATTTTCTCATCGAATCCATTGTCCATTTTCCCTCACTCCTTGATACGATCGCCTAATTGTCCAATAATCTCGCCCGAATAAAATTCTAATTTGTCGGGCCTCAATTCGCATGCAGCCCTCCTTTTGAATTTCATCACAACTCACTCCTATATAAACCTCTCTAGATCTAAAGTGCTGCCGAGAACCATTTTTCTTCCAAAATTTTGCCCGAAGCAGGTTCTTGGAGAGAGGTATTGTGACAGAGTGTGTCCTTCACAATTGGGAGTGCGTGAATTCGCCCAGAGATCGAGATCCACCCACTCATTGTAGCTCCATTGGCGAGTTCAAGCCTCGTCAATTGCGGTAGCAAATTGAGGCTATGATCGTCCACACTCGACCATAGGTTAAATTAGAGTTCTATCATTTAATTTGCATAATTTCATTTAGATTAGATCTGCTTCGACTAGCCTCCAATCTTCATGATCGGATGCCATTTGTTTGAATTTCTTCACCCGATCCCTCCATCACATCCACTAATCAATTATCCATCCTCCTATCACATCTGATCACCTAGATCAAGCCTAGATATGGAATCCGGCTCGCTTCCACCATCTCTGCCGGAGTCCACCTGTTCACCACCCATTTCCTCCTCTTTTGAGCCAATAAAGTCGACCAGAGTAGCATCTTCAAGCAAGGATAATAATTGTAGGGACTTGGACCATTTCTGGAGCCTGTATCAGGACCTGGAGTTCGACCTTGAGCGGTAGAACACCTGACAATACAGATCTCAGTTCGATGGATCCCATACCCCATTGCCTCACCAACTCGATGCGGGAGACCTTCAGCTACCTCCAATGACCATAAGTTGATAGATCAGTGGTAGATTGGTTGAGTTGTAGTTTATCGAAGTCCATCAGAACTGCCCTTCATCCCAGTTCATCCACCACTCACCTCCACTGTCGGATCAAGAACTCATTTGTTAGATCAAATCTCATCCATAGAGGAAGCCCCAATTTACAGTCATTTATGAGAGTGTCCCCAGATCGAAGATCAACCATCGGATCAGCACGTGAACTGCATGCACTGCAATGAATCTTGCACTTTTGCCCTTTTCTTTATTTTAATTGTAAATAAGTCCCTCTTTGGATAAGTGTCATGTGTTGGTTGCTTGAATAATTGCATAGAGGTCTCTTGTTGTTTTTATTGCTTTATAGCCTAGTTTGAATAGCTGTGCGTGCTTCTGCATGTGATTTTGTGGTGAATTTGCAATAAAATCTATCTGATTTTTTGTTATCGATCAGTACCTTAAATAAATCAATTTACATTTTAGTCCTACATGTCAGTGCATCTCATGTACATCGGCACACAACTTTGGTGGTGTTTTTAGCAGTTCAACCCTTATATTTCTTTATTTGGCTATTCATTCAGTGCCTAGAATAAACTTATTTGCACTTTAGTCCTTGTTTGGATTATTTTTCTTCTTCTTAATTGTGCTTAATAATTTGTTAATTGCTTCAAAAAATCCCACAAAATCAAAATAAATTCCTGTTAAATCATTTTACTATCCATAATTTTGGTTTGCAAAATAATTAGTTGTATTAATTTGGAAAATTTAAAAATCACCAAAATTTATCCTGTTTGCTTTATAAAACTTATAAAAAATAAAAAATTTGTTTACAAAATTCCAAAAAAAATTATGATTATGTATTTTGATTTGTTTTATTTTATGTACAAATTTTATTTGAAAATTCTTCATAAAACTCTAGAAATTGAAAAAATATAGAAAATGCAAAAAAATTAATATTGAATCATTAAAAAATTAGGAAAATGCATAAAATATCTTAAATTAAAGCTTGAAAATTATCTTTCTATTTATATATATTTCTAATAATTTTATTTGTTTTTATATTTTAGAAATATAAAAATAGTAGCTTGATTTATTTTTGTATTCTATTTCAGTTTTTAATTGTTTTTAAAAATCTAAAAAATCTAAAAATCCTTGAAAAATCACAAAAATATTAAAAAATGTCTAAAACATTTACATATTTTTATTTGAATTTTCTAACTATTTGACCATTTTTTAAAAATATGAAAAAAGTGTTGTGTCGTATTTTCATTTTCTTTATTTTTGTTTTTATTAAAATTAAAAAGATAAAAATTTGCATAATTGAAAATCAATAAAAATTAAAAATTAGAAAACATTAAAAAAAGTCCATAAAAATACAAAAAACATAAAAATCCATAAAAACATCAAAAGAGAAAAAGAACCTCCTTAATTTTCATTAATTAATAACCATCGGGTATTGTAGTCTACATGAGTTCGATCTTGCAGACTATACAGGTAAAATAAATAACACTTTTTATTTCTCTTCTTAGCACTCTTTGCTTGGTTTGATTCTTTAATCATAATAATTTTTATTTGACTTGGGAATTTTGGGATCACAATGACACTTTAGCTATTAAAAAATCCCCTTGAAATTTCTCGAGCTCAACAAATGGCGTTGTTGACAGGGAGGCACAACAATAGTAGTTAGGTTTTCTTCTACTCTTGGTATTTTTTTGTTTTATTTCTTCTTCACTTGTTCTTCTTTTTCAGTCATTTTTGCTTCATTTTATTTTTCTCATATTTTTCTTAAATTGTTTCTGACACATCTCTTGTTTCCTCTTTTTTACGAGGGCCTGGTGAGCGAGGGTGGAGTTCTTAGGAGTGTCGATGCTCCCAGGCGAAGGGAGGCCGAACGTTTCTTCATTGACCGACATGAGAGCATAGAGGAGAAGGAGCATGAGGAATGGAAGAGCAGCTTTTCAGCACTTTATGTTTTTGTTCTTTTCTAGATATTTATTTTTCATTTATTTTTGTAAATAATTTGCAATAATTATTGGCATTTTCCTTTTTCTATTTTCTAGGCCATTATAGCCCTTATATTTCGGGGGTTTGTTTCACAAAGTGTAACTACACTTGGGGGACCTTACTGGTTTTTGTTTTTATTGCCTTTATTTTTATTTATTTCATGCGTTTATTGTGATTGAGCCCATCAGTATAGATTTTTATTATATTGGTTGAGCCAATTCGTAGATTGGACTTACCAAAATAATTGGCTCTTCCTGATAGTATAAGTTTTTGATAGAACGATTCTCATGCATCATTTAGGTTAGATTTTATTTTTATATGTGCATGTCATTTTGCAAGTAGATTGCTGGCGACAGGTACACATTCTTGACTTTACATGCATCATTGATTTTGTCGCATTGGCTTTTCCGACTTCTTTCCCTATTTTCTCTCATTTAGGATAAAAAAGGAAATTGGAAATATCATTAGATCATTTTATTTGAAAATACTCAAAAAGTGACAACCACAATAAAATTGGGACCGCTAAAATAAGTTGACCTTAAAATTAAACGTAACGATTCATCATTATTTTGGGAAGAAGAACCCCCTCATTGTTGCAGATACTTACCTCTAGACAGAGTGGGTGAGGAGGTAGCTCTAAGGATAGAGCCCAAATCTTTAGACTTGTACCCTAAACACTTATATATCACTCTTTGTCACACAATCACAGCAGCAATCACTTGCCTCCAACTTAGAAAATCTTTTTGGTGTGCTCCACCTCTTATATCCCTTTGGGCCTATTATAACTCGACAGCCTGGGAAGATGGTTCTACTATTTGAGGAGGTTTGAGGATGTACGCTGGGCGATAGGACGACAATCATCCTATGTGTTTAGTGTTAAGTGATTGTTTAACATCCACTGAACTAAAATTGAAAAGATAAAAGATCGAACTCTTATGGTCCTCACATTGTGTTCAGTTGGTGAATCGAGGGTTGCTTCGTGTTTGTTTGCTTGTTGGAATAAAGATCCCTCAGCGCACTTCGCACCTTTTTCTTCACTTCTTCTTCTTGTTTGACTTTGTGATCTCACATCATTCCTTTTGACACTTAAGATGTCGGATTGGAGTACTTTTGTGAAATTCCGAATTTTTTTCTAAAATCTGGAGTATTTTTGTCATCCAAAAAATTCAAATAATCACACCATTACGTGGATCTCATCGAGATCTTTCCAACGAGCCCAAGAACACCCAATTCCGATATTCCTAGCTCAAGTTATCATTGTTTTATGTATCATAGTCGGGACCCATATATGGATCCGAACCGGATCCGAATCGAGATCCAAATACACCTCTCCTTCTATAAATAGGAGATGGTAGGCTGCTCTCTCAAAGCCCTAACCACCACCATCTTTACCTCTCTTTGGAGCACCACCACCTTGATCGATTTTATCGTCGGAGGGCCGCCGTCGAAATCGGAGAAGGAGCTCCGATCGATAATCTGCGACCACCATCACGTAAGAAAGCTCAAGGTCACCTTCACACACGTATTCACGCTACCATCAAGAGACGGAAATATCATTTCCGTGTGAGAGGAGATCCCGAGGGAACATCCTCGGAGGTAACGATAATACCCCATTTTGCTGTTGGGTTCCACGTATTGTCCTATACACTTAAACACCCCTAGACCCTTATGTGTTTTTGTAACGATAAATACCTTTCTCTTGCTGTTGGGTTCCATATTTTTTTTAGGTCCTATGTGCCCGAATATCCTTAGAGCCTTATAACTATGATGTGTTTTTATGCGATGGCTAATGTCACGTTGATCTGAATCATATTCCATCGGCATCACTACATTGATCATTGGTTTTAATCGTAGACTGATATTACTGGCTGATATAATATGAATACTAAAAAAACTCATTAACATGATCCTTTGATTTATTACAGGAAGTTGATATCATGCCTAAGAAAAAAAACTGTGGTTTTACAAATACTTAAAACGAACTGCTATTTCTCTTAAAGGTTGGAAATAGTGGATCAATGTTGCAGATAACATATGTTGGATTTGGATATTAAACTCTTGTTCAAAAGGCCTCTTCTAATCAGTATAAATATCCTGCATGCCAACGAATATGGTGTTATTTAGGATGTAAGATTTTCTCTTATGGAATAGGAAACGTATATGAAGATGTGTTAAATTATGGTTATCAATGCTAATTATATAGGTAGTTATGGACATTAGTGGATAGGGTTATTGGATAATCAATGCTCTTTTAATAGAGGTCGGTGAATTAAAGATGTAATTTAAAGATGCAATACAGATCTATTCATACAACACCAGTACGATGTTTAATGTCGGTAGGTCTTGATCTATGCTTGAAATCTAGTCTTACACACACACATAAACAACAAGCGTCATCTCACGCATCCTAAATTTCTAATAAGTAGTGGACATCATATCATCTTGTGACGTGTAATGCTACATGGATGAGAATCTATGGTGATGGGGTAGATGGAATAGGTGCCTCAAGGGATTGGGCATGCACCCTTTGGACCCCGGGTAGATGCCTTGAAGGTCGCGATACCAACGGACGAGTTGGGTGACACGTTGCACCTAGCAGCCCGATAGTATCCGGAGTCACTCGACGGAGTAGGCAGGTGGCGTGGTTGGCATTCTTGGTTTCTCACTTATACACGATTTTAAGACTCAGTTTAAATTTAGATGTGGCCGCATCTAATTTTACTTCGAGAATTATTATTGTGAGAGGTGTTCCGAGATATGATTTGAAGTTGGAGAATTTGAGGTTGAAATACTTGGAGGTTTATCCAAGATGACAAACAAGTTCCCGCGTAGCGGAGGCCTGCGAGTCGCGTACTTGCATGTGCTAAAATAATACGAGAACGGATAAATAATTTATGATCGGATGCTAGTTATTGTATATCATTGTGGACTCTAACCAACTTGTCAAAATATCAATGATCATTGGGGTAGAACTTAAACGATTATTTATTTATTTATTTTTAAAATCAATGTGATCGAATGTGATTTTAAATAACTTGGCGTTCTTTCTGAATTGTTTCAATACATGCATATTCCATTAAATAAAATTGGGGATACATTCTTTTCTTACCCCTACTTTAGTCGTTATAATATTTGTCTCGTTACTGGGCAATTGCTCATAACGTTACCCTCGTGTGAACTCGACAGGTGTACCTGAGCAACAACCGTCACAGTAGCGCTCTCTTGAGGAGATCAGACTTCTTTTCGTCATATTCGCATCAGGCAGAGTGCGTCCTGCTTAGATTAATTTATTTACTTCCGCTTTATTTTATGTTATTCTGAGAGACTTTGTAGTGAGATATGTGGAGAGGTTTCTACAAAATTTGAATTTTCTGATGTATCTCGTATCATGGACATGGACTTGATGAGTATTGATCAGAATGGATGTTGCATTTTCATTTCCATTTCATATTATTCTCATGTTTTTATTTATATTTCAAATGTTAATCTAATGTGCATAAGATGGTTTGCTGAGTATCATAGATCAGGGGCGTATTTGGACCGTAGGTCCAACGCTCCCGTCTCGTCGGTTTCGGTAGCCGGAGGGGCGGGGCATCACAGATGGTATCAGAGCCCGATACTCCATTCCCTCTTTTGTATATTAGATTATAAGTGGAATTTGAATTATAAATACAATGATAAGCCTTTTGACCTTGTCATTGGTTTAAGGAGAATAACATAAGTCATACTCAATGTGTCCATTGTCTCTCTAATCATGAAAAAAATTCTGATATAATGATTCTCGCAGGGAATCATGCCGCCTCGTGTTGACCCTAATGTTGCACAACAGCTTGCCTTATTGGTTCAAGCTGTACAGGGTATACAACAGCATCAGGAGGTATTGGAACAGAGGCTACTTCAGCAGGAAGATTCCTCTTATCAACCTTCCCGTGAGGAAGAGGGCAGTATTCATCCTTCAGTGTCTTTGGATCCTGAAGGGTCAGAGGATTTAGAGGCATTGCAGAAACATCAGACGACTTATGCCGCCTACCAGAGGTCTAAGGTGCCCAATTTTTCGGCACAGGCACACCAGATGAGGTTAAACTATGGATGGATCATGTATCTAAGGTCTTACGGATGATCCATGCTCCTTAAGAGTCTTGGCTTACATTTGTGGAATTTTCACTAGCAGGTTATGCTGAACGTTGGTGGTACGCCAGCAAGGAACATCTGGAAGATCCCATAACATGGAAAATATTTCTTGACGAGTTCCGTAGCCAGTTCTACCCAGACCACTAGGTTGAGGATCAGAGGAGGTTGTTTGCTGAGCTGAAGCAGGGGTCAATGACGGCCCAAGAATACCTCATTCGCTACACTGAACTCTCCCGCCACTCGCCAGCGACTACTGCTTTTCCTGAGGAGAATTTACAGAAATTTATCTGGGGATTACGTGACGATGTGCAACACCAACTATCTGCATTGGATTTCACTTCCATCAAGGAGGTGGCTGCTAAAGCTACCAAGATGGAGACAACTCAGAGTCGACTTCAGGGGAGTCCATCACACTCCCAACCACCTCAGTCCGAAAGATCTGCTAGCCGAGATTTCCATAGAGCTCGTAGAGAGCGTCGTTTCCACCCAATGGCTACTACTCCTACCAGCAGATTTGCCCCTACACCTACTTTGGGGAAGGATTTGGCGAGTCGTGGTACTACTTCCTTCCGTTCTTCGACACACTCGCAGAGTCGCAAGACAGGAGGTGCTAGCCTTGTCTCAGGAGGCTCCTTCTCTCAGCCAGGAGATCGCATATGTTTCCACTGCCAACAGCCGGGCCATTTAAAGGCCAAGTGTACTTTATTTGCCAGCAGCTCAGGTGGTCACCCACCAAGTATATGACCAACTTTTTCATCTGCACAGTCATACGGATCAGTTTCCCGCCGTGGGGGTCGAGGTTTTCAACGTCCTCCACCACGACCAACCTTCAATGCTGCAGGTTCTACCGCCCCCCCACAGCCTCAGGGACAGTTGAACGCAATCACACAGGAGCAGGCCCACGCCTCGGGAGCTGTAGTGCAAGGTATGATTTCAGTACATGGTATATCCTTACACGCCTTATTTGATTCGGGAGCTACGCACTCTTTTCTAGCACATCGCTTAGTATCCAAGTTAGATAAAGAATCAGTCTGCATTCCATCTCCTTACTACATCAAGGGTCCAGGGGGCCAATTATTCATAATGCGACAAGCGATGGAGAAGGTAGCAGTGTAGATTGGCGGGCACCTAATGCCTGCATATCTTTTACTCATTCAGCTAGAAGATTTTGATGTCATCTTAGGTATGGATTGGCTCGAGCAACATCATGCATGCCTTGATTGCTTCGAGAAGACGGTAGTGTTCCACATCCCAAACATACCTACCTTTCAGTTTGATGACGTGCCTCAGATAGTGAGGTCTTATATGTATCGGCATTGAAGGCCCAACACTTGCTCGATCAGGGTTGCATAGGTTTTCTCGCTTATGTTGTGGAGTTACCTGCCGAAGATCGAATGATTGAAGATGTCAAAATTGTATGAAATTGTCCTGATGTATTTCCAGAGGAATTACCTGGACTGCCGCCAGAGAGGGAGATCGAGTTCGAGATTACTTTGATACCTGACACGCAACCGATCTCCATACCTCCATATCAAATGGCACCGGCCAAACTCAGGGAGCTCAAAGTACAACTGCAGGAGTTGTTGGAAGAGGGATTTATCCGTCCCAGTACATCACCTTGTGGAGCACCGGTCCTCTTTGTAAAGAAGAAGGATGGGTCTATGCGTTTATGCATCGACTACAGGCAATTGAATAAAAGGATGGTGAAGAACCGTTATCCACTTCCACGAATAGATGATCTTTTTGATCAATTGCAAGGAGCGGCGGTATTCTCAAAGATTGATCTACGATCGGGTTATCATCAATTGAGAATTAAGGACACAGACGTGCTTAAATCTGCTTTTCGTACCAGATACGACCACTATGAGTTTGTGGTTATGCCATTTGGACTCACGAATGCACCTGCCGCGTTTATGGATATGATGAACAGAATTTTCCGTCCATACTTAGATCGATTTGTGGTAATGTTCATTGATGATATCTTGATCTACTCACGTGATGAGCATGAGCATGAGCAGCACCTTCGTACTATTCTTGAGACACTCAGAGAACACAAGTTGTACGCAAAATACAGCAAGTGTGAATTTTGGCTTACCGAAGTAGCTTTCCTCGGTCATGTAATCTCAGGAGCAGGTGTGGCAGTTGATCCAGCCAAGATAGAGGCAGTCATGTCCTGGAAGCAGCCCAAGATAGTTACCGAGATACGCAGCTTCTTAGGACTCGCCGGCTACTACAGACGTTTCGTTAGGGGCTTCTCGCAGCTAGCTCTACCACTTACTCGTCTGACACAAAAAGATGTCCCTTTCATTTGGAGCGACAAGTGCGAGCTCAGCTTTCGTACATTGAAAGAAAGATTGACCAGTGCTCCGATTCTCACCCTTCCTTCAGGCCCCTTAGACTTTACGGTATATACTGATGCATCAAAGGAGGGTTTAGGAGCCGTGTTGATGCAACGTGGTCATGTCGTGGCATATGCATCACGACAATTAAAGAATCATGAACGGAACTACCCTACTCATGACTTGGAGTTGACAGCTATAGTCTTCGCGTTGAAGATATGGCGTCACTATTTATATGGGGTCACGTTTTAGATTTTTACAGATCACAAGAGTCTCAAATATATCTTTGACCAACGAGAGTTGAATATGAGGCAAAGGCGATGGATGGAGCTGTTGAAGGATTATGACTGCACTATCTCTTACCATCCGGGTAAGGGGAATGTAGTAGCAGATGCCTTGAGTAGAATAGCACATACCGAGGGCACCGCAGCATGGCTACAGACTTGGGATATGCTCGCAGCACTTAGTGAATGGCACCCCTTTGATAGCACTACAGACGCTGTAACTATACCTGCCAAGTATAGTGGACTATGGGATAGGATTGTGCATGGTCAGCAAACAGATTAGAAATTACAACATTATTCCATCGATGCCTGAAGGAGGAGTTTGATGGATTCAGAGTCTGTGAGTCCATCTTATGGAAGGGGGACCGTGTCTGTGTCCCTGATGATGGTGAGTTAAGTAGAGACATCCTAGATGAGGCCCATTGTTCTAGATTATATATCCATCCAGGGAGCACCAAGATGTATAGAGACCTCCGTCAACACTTCTGATGGGAGGGGATGAAGAGAGATGTTGCAGAACATGTTACTCGTTGCCTTACGTGCCAATTGGTGAAGGCAGAGCACAAGCGTCCTCCTGGCTTGTTACAGTCACTTCCTATTCCGTTGTGGAAATGGGAGAGTATATCTATGGACTTCGTGACATCCTTATCTCGTACAGTAGGTGGATATGATGCCATTTGGGTTATTGTGGACAGGTTGACCAAGTCCGCACACTTCATTCCCGTAAACATGACATGCACTCCGGTATATCTGGCCAAGTTATATATTCAGCATGTTATTCGCTTGCATGGGATTCCCAAGGAGGTTGTATCTGATAGAGACTCTTTTTTTACATCGCATTATTAGGGAGAATTCATGAAGGCCCTAAAAACTGAACTATGTCTTAGTTTAGCCTATCATCCACAGACTGACGGGCAATCAGAGAGAACAATTCAGGCCCTTGAAGACCTACTCAGAGCATGTGCCATTGAGTGGCAAGGATCTTGGAAGGATCACCTACCTTTAGTGGAGTTCACCTATAACAACAGCTACCACGCTAGTATTGGTATGGCACCTTTCAAGGCATTGTATGGGCGAAGATGCACTACTCCTTTGTGTTGGCAGGAAGTGGGTGACAAGGGTAGATGCTGATCAGAGACGTCGTGATCTTGAATTTGATACCGGAGACTTTATATTCTTAAAAGTATCTCCAATGAAAGGTATTCAGAGATTTGGTGTCAAGGGCAAGTTGGCACCACAGTTCGTTGGCCCTTTCGAGATTTTATCTTGTATTGGGAAGGTAGCATACCGAGTAGCACTTCCCCCTCACTTGGCAGGTGTGCACGATGTATTCCATGTGTCAAACCTCCGGAAGTATATTTGAGACCCTCGACATGTGATTAGCTATGAGGATCTTGCGGTTGAACCAAATTTGTCTTTTCCTGAGGCACCCGTGCAGATTTTAGACCGGGCCGTCAAAAGGTTACGACGGAAAGACATCCCTTTGGTCAAGGTATTGTGGCAAAGTCAGAATGTCGAGGATACCACATGGGAGCCTGAGGCAGATATGCGACAGAAATACCCCTATCTTTTTGAAGGTATGTTCACGAGACCCTATTTCAATCCTCTTTAAGATTTTTATGGATTTCGTTCTCTTTAAGATTTTATGCCTAAATCTACACCACATTCAAAACGTATACGTTAAATCCTACGTCTCGAGGACGAGACTTCCTTTAAGATTTTTATGATGTGAAATCTCGAAATTTTTTTCTAAAATCTGGAGTATTTTTGGCATTCAAAAAATTCAAATAATCACACCATTACGTGGATCTCGTCGAGATCTTTCCAACGAGCCCAAGAACACCCAATTCCGATATTCCAAGCTCAAGTTATCATTGTTTTACGTATCATAGTCGGGACCCATATATGGATCCGAACCGGATCCGAATCGAGATCCAAATACACCTCTCCTTCTATAAATAGGAGATGGTAGGCTGCTCTCTCAAAGCCCTAGCCACCACCATCTTTCCCTCTCTTTGGAGCACCACCACCTTGGTCGATTTTATCGTCGGAGGGCCGCCGTCGAAATCGGAGAAGGAGCTCCGATCGAAGATCTGCGACCACCATCACGTAGGAAAGCTCGAGGTCACCTTCACACACGTATTCACGCTACCATCGAGAGACGAAAATATCATTTCTGTGTGAGAGGAGATGCCGAGGGAACATCCTCGGAGGTAACGATAATACCCCCTTTTGCTGTTGGGTTCCACGTATTGTCCTATACACTTAAACACCCCTAGAGCCTTATGTGTTTTTGTAACGATAAATACCTTTCTCATGCTATTGGGTTCCATATTTTTTTTAGGTCCTATGTGCCCGAATATCCTTAGATCCTTATAACTATGATGTGTTTTTATGCGATGGCTAATGTCACGTTGATCTGAATCATATTCCATCGGCATCACTACATTGATCATTGGTTTTAGTCGTAGACTGATTTTACTGGCTGATATAATATGAATACTAAAAAAACTCATTAACATGATCCTTTGATTTATTACAGGAGGTTGATATCATACCTAAAAAAACTGTGGTTTTACAAATACTTAAAACGAACTACTATTTCTCTTAAAGGTTGGAAATAGTGGATCAACGTTGCAGATAACATGTGTTGGATTTGGATATTAAACTCTTGTTCAAAAGGTCTCTTCTGATCAGTATAAATATCATGCATGCCAACGAATATGGTGTTGTTTAGGATGTAAGATTTTTTTGTTATGATAGGAAGCAAATACACGCATGTCTTATTAAGTGAACATGGTGATTATATACTCATTAGTGTTCTTTTTATAAATTAAATTCGTGGTTAAGGACATTTTGATATAAATATGAAACTCCTTTTGCTAATCTCAATTCTTACTCGAAATGCAATTTCCGTAAATTCGAATCCAAAATACTATGGATAACAGAATGATAAAGGAAAACCTTTTGCTATTCTTTTGCATTTACACTTAGCGTTTTTTTTACATAACTGAAATAGAGCTTTCTGTATCCTAACGCCATGCAAACTTGATGACTTTTATTGGCATTTTTAACACGCATGGATAGGCGGTGTTATGTTAGGTTTAACACCACATTTATTTATTTGATTTCTAATGTTGGTAACGATTATAGCTTTTAAAGAAAGTTTTCATTTTCTAAATAAATATTAAACTGTCACTTAGATTTTTGATAAATATTGAATTTCATTAGCCATTATTATACAAGTGCATTTCTTATATGAATATATATATATAAACCATAATGTAGGTACACGTTTTCTCTTATGGAATAGGAAACGTATATGAAGATGTGTTAAATTATGGTTATCAGTGCTAATTATATAGGTAGTTATGGACATTAGTGGATAGGTTTATTGGATAATCAATGCTCTTTTAATAGAGGTCGGTGAATTAAAGATGTGATTTAAAGATGCAATACAGATCTATTCATACAACACCAGTACGATGTTTAATGCCGGTAGGTCTTGATCTATGCTTGAAATCTAGTCTTACACACACACACATAAACGACAAGCGTCATCTCACGCATCCTAAATTTCTAATAAGTAGCGGACATCATATCATCTTGTGACGTGTAATGCTACATGGATGAGAATCTATGGTGATGGGGTAGATGGAATAGGTGCCTCAAGGGATTGGGCATGCACCCTTTGGACCCCGAGAGATGCCTTGAAGGTCGCGATCCCAACAGACGAGTTGGGTGACACGTTGCACCTAGCAGCCCCGTAGTATCTGGAGTCGCTCGACGAAGTAGGCAGGTGGCGTGGTTGGCATTCTTGGTTTCTCATTTATACACGATTTTAAGACTCGGTTTAAATTTAGATGTGGCCGCATCTAATTTTACTTCGAGAATTATTATTGTGAGAGGTGTTCCTGGATATGGTTTGAAGTTGGAGAATTTGAGGTTGAAATACTTGGATGTTTATCCAAGATGACAAACAAGTTCCCGCGTAGTGGAGGCCTGCGAGTCGTGTACTTGCGTGTGCTAAAATAATACGAGAATGGATAAATAATTTATGATCGGATGCCAGTTATTGTATATCATTGTGGACTCTAACCAACTTGTCAAAATATCAATGATCATTGGGGTAGAACTTAAACGATTATTTATATTTTTATTTTTAAAATCAATGTGATCGAATGTGATTTTAAATAACTTGGCGTTCTTTCTGAATTGTTTCAATACATGCATATTCCATTAAATAAAATTGGGGATGCATTCTTTTCTTACCCCTACTTTAGTCGTTATAATATTTGTCTCGTTACTGGGCAATTGCTCATAACGTTACCCTCGTGTGAACCCAACAGGTGTACCTGAGCAACAACCGCCACAGTAGCGCTCTCTTGAGGAGATCCGACTTCTTTTCATCCTATTCGCATCAGGCAGGGTGCGTCCTGCTTAGATTAATTTATTTACTTCCGCTTTATTTTATGTTATTCTAAGAGACTTTGTAGTGAGATATGTGGAGAGTTTTCTACAAAATTTGAATTTTCTGATGTATCTCGTATCATGGACATGGACTTGATGAGTATTAATCACAATGGATGTTGCATTTTCATTTCCATTTCATATTATTCTCATGTTGTTATTTATATTTCAAATGTTAATCTAATGTGCATAAGATGGTTTACTGAGTATCATAGATCATGGACGTATTTGGACCGTAGGTTCAACGCTCCCGTCTCGTCGGTTTCGGTAGTCGGAGGGGCGGGGCATCACAACTTTTTGTTCGGACTTACGAGCTTATCTTTGTATACTCCAGTTCGATCTTATTCACTCATTTGGGATGACTCTCTTCCCAGATATTCTTCATTTTCTACATCTCCATTTCTTTCGCCAATAAATCCCTTGTTTGAGATTGGTTGTAATCTCAAACTACCATTTGAGTCTTCATCAATTCTGAGGACTGATCGAGTGCCTTGCATATTTTCAGAGACAAACATTGAGGATTCAATAACTCCCAAGGGGAAGCACCTATGACTGAGCAACATGAGATCAACGACATGATGTTGGATTCGATACTAGCTATTCAACCATTGTTGACCAAGCAGGACAATATCTAGGCGGGTTTGAGAGATATGATCTTAGAGTTGAGGAACAAGAGAGGAGAGAGGAGGATGAGTAGATGAGAGGATGTGGGAATGGGGGAGATGAGAAGTAGCGATCAGATCCAGTTGTAGAGCTAGAGAGAGTGGTGCCCAAGCTCACATTTAGAGATGCCTATATCCCAAACGCAGGACACTTGTTTACATGGATTCATATACCTGCCGTTCATGGGCATTTGAATCTAAATCCCCAACTTTTACCTTTACTCCCCACATTCCACGGTCACATGAATGAAGAACCTTATATAGACCTCTAGCAGTTTGACCATATATGTGGTACAATACACCACCCTAACATCCCGTTAGAGGTAGTGAAGATGACAGACTTCCCTTTCAGCCTTATGGATAAGGTATTATATTAGATCAATCATTTAGGAAGAGTTGTCACATTCTGGGAGGAACTGAGATTAGCATTTTTTAGCAAGTACTACCCTCTAGGATGAATGAATCAGATGCGGTCCCTTATTGCTAACTTCTCCCAGATGTCCCATGATCCTATTCACGAGGCATGGGAATGATTCAAGGATTTGACGGAGAAGTGCTGCCATCATGATATACCAAAGACTAGCCTCGTGCAGAATTTCTTTGGGGCTTTGAGTTCAGAAAACCAGACATTGGTTGATGTTGCTTGTGGGGTCTCATTTCAACAAAAATGAGGATGTCCTATGGCACATATTCGGGGAAATGGCATAGTTTAGTACCGGAGCACCCCCTGTAGTTCAGCACGTTTACTACGTGTAGACTCTGGATCAAGTTCCACAGCAGCCACCTCCAACATGTATTGTACCGTATTATTAGGAATTTCCTTACCTTTCTGAGCAACATGTTCCACCTCCACCTCATATTAAGGAGGTGAATGGTATTTGGAGTGGTCCCGAGCGCAATCAGACCCATCCATCAGGGCAGGGATAGTTGCGTTCTCAGGCTGGACAAAGGCCAGTTCACTAGTTTTAGCGAGGTAGACCACATAAGTTCCAACACCAGCAGCCACTGCCTCATTATTCGTCGCCATCATATTTCCAGACTTGGAGACATGGACATCAAAAAATGTAGCCTGTGTATCCTTATCATCCATATTACCAACAACAACCTACACATTATTTACAGTATTCACATCCTCCTCCTCATTATTATTAATATCAACCACAATATGCTTATTCTAGGTACTAGCAGCCATTACACTACCAGTCGAAGTGACCACCCATTGTTGAGCATCCAGAGGCACCTTCGGTGAATCCAACACCTAATTAGCTTGCTTTATTGATGAAGAACATGAATGATCTGAACCATACGCTTGATGACCTGACAACTACAAAGACACTTATTCCAACCCAAGTCGAAGCCAATCCCAACAACATCAGATGCAACAAGGAGCAAGTAGCCCATAATCCATCCACCCCCGAGATAGGTATGGGTTATGTCTGGGATTTGGGAAAGCTGTCGCTTGAGCTTTACTGCCTTCTTCATCTTCTACATCATATGAGCAGAGGACCAGTGTTGCAGTCCGTGGAGGATCACCATCACCACCACCATCTAGAAAATCCCAAAAATAGAATAATGAGAGATGTAAAGTGGAGTAAGCTTTGGAGGAGAACATACCCATTGCAGAGTCTTCTTCAGCACCAGCAGACAGAGCAACCCATTTTATTTTGCATTTTTCTTCTTTTGTACCTGTTATGGATGATATTGTACAGACGGATTCTGATCGTCCATATGTATATGTTAATTCAGATTTGAATAAAAGAAATGAAAAATTTGATTCTATTTCTAATTCTATTCATTATCCTGATGCATTGAATAAAAAAACTATTAAAAAATAAAAATAACACTATTTGATAGAACAAAAAAGCATATCTAGACCATGGCCACAGTTCGTGCCATCAGTAATCTCCCACCCAGAAAGAAAGATAAGGGAGCACCTCACATTTGTTGCCAGATATTTGATCAGGAGTTTGACCGTACTCTTCTCGATAGCGGATCCTCCAGCAACTTATGCCATTCTCGCTACTCACAGCATTTGGGTTGAGGCCTCTTAGATCCACTAGGATGATCCATCAGTTTGCTGATAGATTGATCGAGAGGTCGAGGGGCATTATCGAGTACATTATTGTAATGGTGTAAGGAATGCAATTCCCAGTAAACTTCATTGTCGTGGACATGGACACCTTAGCACCAGTACTCCATACCCTAATCATACTTGGTTGTCCATTCCTACGAACAATCGAAGTAGTAGTTGATTATGGTACTAGAGAGATAACCATTCACTCCCACAGTGATAAAGTTAAGATAGAGACAATTCCGAATCTAAAGTCGTCATTAACCTTTCACTCCCACAGTGATAAGGTTAAGATAGAGACAATTTTGGATCTAAAGTCGTCGCCACTAATAGCAGATAAGAGAGAGAGAGAGCCAGTTACAGTGGATTCTGAGGATTGTGATTTTCTTCTTCATTTTAGAGATACAGCCTAGTTCACAGATTTCATGGATACCTAGGAATTCCTTTCCCGAAAGGAAAACCTGGAAAGCACATTCGACATTCTCTCCACTGTTGATCATTTTGAGTTGTTAGCTGATTGATTTTCTGAGCTGTTTTCTGAGGATACCATTGAGATTTTTGAGACATATTCTGATGAGTTTACTAAGATTTTTTAGATATCTGATGAGCCAACCCATTATGAGAAGAGATCATTGATTGCAAAATTATTTGAGACATTACATGATGAGCCTATTGTAGCAACGATGGACACTTCACATATTGCAGATCATATACATTCTACTAGTGCAGTTGCAGAGGTTGTCATAGAGCCGATTCAGACCCCACCTGAGCTCAAAGTTTTACCATCGATACTAAAGTTTGCCTTCCTTGGGGTGCCCCTTAAATATTTCCAGTCATCATAGTTTGTAGTTGACCGACGACCAGGAACCTCACTTGCTAGGGGTTCTTGAGAGAAACCTCAAGGCCATAAGCTGGAATATTTCATATCTTCGTGGGATCAATCCAACATTTTTCTCGCATCATATCTTAGAGGATGACAACAAGCCGACTCATGAGTTTTAACGTCATCTGAATCCTAATCTCTAGGATGTTGTTAGAAAAAGATCATGAAATGGTGTGATGCTAGCTTTAATTATCCCATTTCAAGTTCCAAGTATATCAACCCGTTACATGTGGTCCTAAAGAAATCCGGGATTACAGTTATAGAAAATGACCGTGGTGAGGAGATTCTGATCCGAATACCTACTTCATAGAGTGTCTGAGTAGATTACCAATGCATGAATTCAATGACTAAGAGAGATCACTTTTCACTCCCTTTATTGATCAGATTATTGAGAGACTGGCAGGGAAGGGATTCTTTTATTTCTTAGGTGGGTACTCAGGGTATAACCAGGTTTCAATCACTCTTGAGGATTAGGAGAAGGCTACTTTTACTTGTCCGTTTGGCACCTATGCCTTTAGACGGACGCCCTTTGGATTGTGTAACACCCCCACTACATTTAAGAGGTGTATGTTAGTCATTTTGTCGACATGGTAGGTAGTTATATAGAGGTCTTCATGGACGATTTCTCAGTATATGGGGATATTTTTGACACATGCCTTACTTATTTAGATCGAGTACTTCAACATTGTTATGAGGTGAAGTTAGTACTCTCGTGGGAGAAGAGTCACTTTATGGTAACTAATGGGATTGAATTGGGTTGCATCATCTTCAAACATTGTATGGAGGTTGACTCGACTAAGACTGATGTGATTTCTAATCTAGAGCCATCGATAAATTTGAAGCAGTTGAGGTCGTAGTATGGACACGTTGGATTCTATTGGTGATGAATTAAAGACTTTGGCAAGATTGCCATGCCTTTGACTGAGCTTCTATGCAAGGAGAGTGAGTTTATTGTTGATAAGAAATTCTTCCTTGCATTCCATCAGATGAAAGACATGATTACTAGTGCTCCGGGCCTACAACCACCTGATAGGGCTCACTGCAAGCGGGGAAGAGGAAGTGTGGGGGCGGTGGGAAAAAGGGGGCTTAGGAGCCTCGCCTTTTTCAGCAGGCTGTGAGTTGGTCTCTCCCCTTTGAGATCATGACGGATGCCTCATATTATTTAGTTGGAGTTGTTTTAAGGTAGAGAAGGGATGGAGTCGATGGGTAGTAAGACTTTGGATGAGGCACAAAGGAAGTAAACAATTATAGAGAAGGAAATGCTGGCAGTGGTGTTTGCTTTAGAGAAGTTTTGTTTACACCTACTTGATTCCAGAGTTATTTTTTACATGGATCACACTGTCGTACGGTACCTATAGGCCAAGAAGGAATCCAAACCATACATTATCATATGGATCCTTCTTCTCCAAGAGTTTGATTTGAGATTCGAGATAAACCTGGAGTGAAAAATGTTGTGGCAGATCATCTTTCTAGGATCTCAGATGTAGAGTCCCCTGAGCAGCTACTACTTTTGATTACAAAGACCTTTCTAGATAAGGATATTTTATCTGTTGTCTCACTCCCATGGTACGCTGATATTGTGAATTATCTTGTCTCCAAGAAAGTTCCACAAGATTGACCCCAGCTGAGGGTAGACAGATTTTTATTAGAGATTCATTTCTACCAGTGGGAGGATCCGTACCTATTTCGTGAATGTACAGATTGTATCTGGAGGAGTTGCATTCCTGAGGAGAATACACCAGTGTGCTTGAGCATTGTAACAAATTAGAGGCTAGTGGGCATCATTCGGGGAAGTGCATGAGAACAAAGGTTCTACAATGAAGCCTATGGTGGCCAACTTTATTTAGGATACTACAGATTATGTGAAGCATTATACTGATTGCCAGATAATGGGAGGAACCATTGATTCCAAAGATACAATGCCCCTGAGGTGTATTCGGATTTCAGATGTTTTTGATGCTTGACTTCATGGGACCATTTCATGTTAGTCAGGGATTTCAGTACATCCTGCTTGCCATGGATTTTATCAGTCGTTGGGTGGAGGCTATCCCTATCCGAGCCGTTGAGAGTCATACGATTTATCACTTTATCAAGGACAACATTATTATGTGGTTTAGGATTTTCAAGATTCTCATTTCATATGGGGAAAGCCATTTTATCAATAGAGAGGTCAGAAAGCTTGTTAAGGAGTACATCATTGAGCATCATGTCGCTTCTCCTTACCACACACAAACTAACGTCTTGGCTGAGATTTCGAATAGGGAGATCGAGACGATTCTTCAAAAGCTTGTATGTCCAGATAGGAAGAACTGGTCGCAGATGCTTAACTTAGTTTTATGATCTTATCAGACGGTGTCCAAGTCTCCATTGGGTATGTCTCTCTACAGAATGGTTTATGGAAAGCCTTGCCACTTGCCAGTTGAGCTGATTTACAAATCATTATGGGCAATCCATGTTTGTAATTTGGATTATTAGAGAACATGAACGAGTAGGAAAGTGGATCTGAATAGATTGATGAAATTCTGATAATTCGCTTATGACAACAGCCTAATGTATAAGGAGAAAGTCAAGAGATGGCATGTTATACACATTAGAAGAAAGACTTTCGAGCCTAATCAGAAGGCATGGTTGTTTGATGCGAAATTGAAGTTGTTTCTAGGAAAACTCAAAAGCAAATGTCCAGGATCATTCATAGTTAGAGATGTGCGTGACAATGGTGGTATTGTCATATCTGGGTTGTCATCTGGCGCACAATCATTTGTAATGAATGGACAATTGCCGAAGCCATATCTAGATCATGATACATTCATGTTCATGGTTGATTCCATTCATGTGGTATCAAACGATGATTCTTTGACATCTTCTATGTCTAATACATGAGTTGTTATTCTTTTGTATATTTTCCTTTCATTTTATTCTTTCTTTCTTCCATTTTTATCATTAACCTCTTTTCAGTGTATGTGCGTGCGTGTTATATTTATGATGTACTCTATCTTAAGAATAGGAGAGGTGAATGACTTGAGTTTTTCCATTTTCGTTCTGTTTCATCATTCTTGTTATTGCTTATACTTAGGGTCCTTTACCCTAAGTATACAAATGAGTGATGTCGTTCCATTCTTGTTTATTTTTCTTTTTATTTCTCCTATCCTCTCGCTTGTCCTTCAACTTGCCGATATTCTTTTTCTACACTTAGGGATCTTTTACCCTAAGAATAGGGGATGACAAGTCGAGTCGTTGAGTTTGTACATACTTTTCCTTGATTTTCTCTATTTTTACATTCTTCTATACTTCGGATTATTTCATGCTAAGTATAGGGGGGATTATCGACTTCTATTCATTTCATGCATTATTCTCCGAGTCATTGTAGTATAAGATTCTTTTCACTTTTCTATACTCAGCATGAGTTATGTCCTCCTTTGTCGCTTCTTGGTCATTATGAGGACATAGTTTGAGCTAAGTATTGGGGGGTGGCATATATAGTATATATACTTTATCCATAACTCGTACTTTTGTTTGTCTAATAATATGGTTAATTTAACTAGAATAAAAATGTTTTGTAAAAAGTTTGTAAAAATCCTTTGTAAAAGTTCGTAAATATTTTTGTAAAATAGTTTTGTAAAAATCTTTGTAAAATTATTTTTGTAAAAAAATTTGTAAAATCATTTTGTTTGTAAAATATTTGTGAATTATTTTTTTATCAAAATTATTTATATTGTAAAAATATTTGTGAAATGTTTTAAATAAAATGGTTGTACACCTTTTTTTCTATTTTTTTTAAATTTGTAAAATATTTTATAAAATATTTTATAAAGGTGTGCAAATTAGTTGCAAAATAGTTTGTAAATTATTTTATCACCTTCTATATAAATAAATTGTGTGTAAATATGTGTATATACTATATTGTAAAAATGTTTCTAAATAAACCTTGTAAAATATGTGAATAAGATTCCTTTGTGATCGAAATTATTTTGTTAATAAAATCCTTTGTATAAAACCTATAATTAAAACTTGTTTATAAAATTCTTTAATAAAATATTTTTATAAAATTCTTTTGCATAAAAAGTTCTTTGTAAAATTTTTACATAAAACTTGTAAATAAGAATTCTTTTTATAAAATCTTGTATAAAACTTGTATGATCTTGTATATAGCTTTTGAATAAAATCTTTTTGTAAATTATGTATAAAAGCCTTGTAAATTCTTGTCAATATTTATAATACTCTAAAAATTTTTTTATAAGAACTTAAAAAGATAAAATTCATAAAAAATGCAAAAGTTTTCTGAAAACCTCTTAAAAAAATTTATTCTTTTCTTTCCTTTACCAAAAATAGATAAAAGAATTTAAAACCCTAAAACAATTTATTTCTTTATTTAACTTAATTTTACTTATATAATCTCCAAAAATATATTTTCTTCATATTTTATCTATATATTATAAATATTGTATATATATATTATATATCTTATTTTGAAAACTAAAATGGAATTAAAATTTTGCAAAACTAAAAACATAAAAGATATAAAACATAAAAAAAGTTAAAAATTAAATATAAATAAAACCCACAAAAATATAAAAAGGAGAAAAAGAAATAAAAATAACAAAATAAAAAATAAAAAACTATTAATTAGTAATAATTAATACTATTTTTATCTATCCTTGTTTTGGTTTCCGTGAGTTCGACACTCTAACTATTTGCCTTATACACACATTTACCACAATTATAATAAATGTTAACTCATATACACATATTGTTTGGTATTAATTGTTGGTTGATTGCAGTTTAGTGTAGATCGGTCGCCACGATGACTACAAATCTAGCATGTTAGATTAGCGTACCGGTTTTCATATTAAACCATATTCTTCTTTGGGTAAAGCTTATCCTTATTTTCATCTATCTTCCAAACTTGATATTTATTTCTTCTTGTATGGTTGCTCAAATTGTCCTCGTTACTTCTGCATGCTTCTTCCATAAGTCTTCCTATTAACTTGGTCTTCTCACATAGTTCCATGACTGACGTGGTACTCCCCTCTTTTCTTCACCTACAAATATAAGTGTTTGGATTTTCCAATTCACTCTTGGGAACATCCATATCTTTTGACCGTACACAGTAGATATTAAAATCCCGTTATAGGCACAAGAAATTTCTTGTTTATAAGCCACATTAACTTGAGGGATAAGAGAGTTATACTTTCCTTTTACAACTTCAGCAAAATTATCCACTAATTTATTTGTATTTTCTTTAATACTGACAATTATTTTCCAGATAAATTATTATAGATTTAAAAAACTTATTTTATGAGAAAGAGAATTAATTTCAAACAGAAGTTTTTTATTCTCTTCTTTTAAACTCTTCCTTTCCTTTTTTTTTACTTTTTCTTTTAAGAAGAAAGAATATATTAAAAAGTTCAAGATCTTCTTCACAATATCATTACCTATTTCATCATCGAAATGTATTATTCAATGTTTCCATCTTCATCTTTGGTTGTTGTGAATGTAACGTGAGTGATTTTTTCTAGTTAGTGTCGTGCCGTGTTAATTAAAAATATTTTATTTCCAAGTTGACATTTGATTCACCACTTAGCTTCCTTGGATTCAGAATTATATGTTTCGTAGTTGGAGCAACATGATTCTGCATCATCTTGAGGATCATCTTTCTCCAAGTTGTTCTCTCGTTCATTTTCTTTCTCATCACATGTGTGGATGATTTGGAGTGTTCTCCAAATTTCGTTGATGTTTTGCAATGGAATATCATTTCGCACTCTTCCAGTCTAAGGGCACATTATAAGAAGTTTTTTGCCTTTGCATTTCTTTATATCTCTGAATTTTTTCTTAGGAGAAATCATCTTCTTTACCTTCTATCTTAGGAAGTTTGAATGGATTCAAAATATATCTCCAAATCTTAAAATCATAACTTTGCATAAAAAAATCCAACTTATTAGTCCAAATGAAAATATTTATCTTGAAATACGACGATAGGTTGATCGAATACATAGATAAGTTAGAAGGGTGACACTTGTGCCATTTTTATCTTCAAGTGGGTAGTTACACCTATAGATACTTGAACCCACTCTGATAGCAAATGTGAATCTGATAAAGGTGTGAGGGGGGGGGAGTTTAATTCTACATATATGATAATCAAATGCCAATTTATATTTAAAAATTTACAAGGCACATCAATACTATATAGAAAATGCAAATCATAATTTACACATTGGTTCTAACATGGAATCCCAATCACGTGAAACCACACGAGGAAACCCTAGGATTTCCCTTTCGTTATCTCGACGAAGATTGCTTCTATTATCTATGCTATTTGAAATTGATGATAGCACAACCCCTTACAATCTCCCTTTCTTTGGACATCTTCCAAGAAGATTTCTTCTTTGCGGAAAATGGAACCTATGTGCCAGGTACATAAGTACAATTTATTGAAAATAATTTATTAGAACTAATATTTATTATCACAATATTATGAATTGTTGAGCAAGAAATCAACATGAGAATGGAGAAAATAGCTTTGAGAGCTCATAGAGTTTGAGAACTTAATGGCACAAATTTGAGCACTATTTTTCCATTTGAATGATTAAGTAGTGAACTTGATTGTGTGTATAGTAAATATCCACTAGGATTATATTTATAGTGTTTAGAGCGCCAATAAATAGTTAGGAGTCTTAAATAAACTTAGGAGATGATTAAGAAATGGCTAGAAAATATCTCAAATTCTGGCTGTAAAATTTAGTCATCGACTGAAAATAAGATAGTCATCTTGTTTGAAATAATGGTTGACTGAAATTATCTTGGTAAAGAAAATCACAAAAAATATGAAAGTTACAGTAAAAAGTAGTCGCTTGTGATTTTAAGTTAGTCAACTAAATAAAAATAATGTCGATTGAACAAAAACATTAACCTACTGAGAAGTTTTCCTAAGTAGATTTAGTTGACCGATCATAAAGATTAGTCGTATAAGGATAAACATAATCGACTAGAGAAGAATACCAATTGATTGAAAAATAGAGTCCATAATTTTGAATTTGTGTGTTCAAGAATAGTTTACTTAATATTTCATGTAGATTAAGAAAATATAAAATATATAAGAATGTGTTTTGGCAAAATAAAAATAAACAATAGTCGTACCGATTACACCTAAAATCGAGTAAGAAAATAGATTAAAAATCAAAATAAAGCAGACAAGATTTCGCCCATATTTTCGATGAAGTTTTAGCTCAATTGTGACCTTAAAAGACCAACTGAAATACTAGTTTTACTTTTATGGCTTAAGATCTCAAGATACGATTGAACTTACAATAAGTTTTCATAAACCTTTCTACTCTTTGGGGAAGTTTCTGGGATTTTTTTATTTGTGTGTGTTTTTTTAATGCTTGAAACAATTTCCTAGAAGCTAAATTGTAATTATCTTTAAAGTTAATGGTGACTTTGCGAATAAATTAAACTTAAACTAATTAAGTAAAACTAACAGAGCATCTTTGTAATTTATATAGAATATTTAGATAATAAATGAAATATTACATAGAAACTGATTACAGTTTTCAAAGGAGGAAAAGGTCCTTGTGATGACTTAAATGCAAAAAATTAAAACTAATTATTTTCTTCTATAATTTTAAGTTAATAATTAAAATATGATTAAAGAGTAATTTGCATTTAAATTATTCTAGGAAACTAATTATCATTTACCCTGAACTTAAAAAATTTGATATATATCAACTTTTTATTAAAAAAATTAACAAAATAAAAGTGGGGAATATAGCTTCTTGTCCGGGATGCGGCGGCGGCAGTGCAATTGGCGACAGCCGGCCGTCATGGCTGCAGGGAGGAGGAGAGAAGGTGGCTGAGCGGTCTGATGCAGCAGGGAGCAGCGACTGGGCTGAGTAGGGTAATGTGTTCCCAGCTCTCAAACATTCTTCGATCGTCGCTTGAAATAGGGATAGGTAAGTTGAATAAAGATAGTAATAAGAGTGGAAGTAGAGACAGTTGTACAGGGAGAATAACTTTGAACGGAGGGGAATAACGTCTTTATTCTTGGAGCTGTTCCCCAAACCAATCCGCTCGAGGAGTGCTCGAATGGCTCTGTTCGCAGGGACGGAGAGACGCGTCTCTCGGGAGAAGCTACTGCTGTGCCATTGCAGGATTGAAGAGGCAAGATTATTCCCACTTCCACAACTCTCACCCAATTTATTACCTAGTTTTTTTAGTAAGCAGACGTACTCTCCATCAGCGAAGAGGTGAACACTAAACTAACCAGAATTTGCTTAGTCGGCATCGAGAAGTGTATTTTTTTTAATTTAGCAATTCTCTTGTTGACCTGGTTGAGAACAACATTCCAAAAAGAAACCAGAAGGTTCTTATATTGAAGATCAAAACTAATTAAAATGTTTTGAAAGAAGGAAGTAGCATCAGGAGTACCCATGATCAATAAGAAATCCAATTTATTAAAATTAATATTTAGTCCACGGGAGGAAGAAAAGATCGTCAAGATTTTCTGCTCCATTAATCTACACACTGTGGAGGAATATTTGAATATAATCAATAAAAAGTGATCACCTGAACCCTTATAAGGTCTAAATAGTCCCTAAGAATGGTCACTAACATTGATAGAAAGTTTAGCAATGCTAAGAATGGTTTTAATCCAATAAATAAATATCGTAGAGATGAAAAAACCAGTCCAAAGTTTCCAGTTAAAAAGCTATGACCTTCCAATCAGCGATGATCTCAATCAGTGAGGCAAGACAATCAGTAGTAGACCAACCTTCAAGGAAGGCACTGAAGTAGTTCTGCTGCAACTTAGAGAGAACCAAAGCAAGTACTGTCAGCAATCGCCTTGGTTACGATTTAAGAACAAAAGTTTTCCTTTCTTGAGAGCCAACAAATGGTTGCAGAGTTTATGTCCCAGAACTTTCACGCGAGTGCTCTCTTATTTAATTTCTGGGACAAATATGAGGATACATTTTCTCGTGTTCCCAACGGGGCAGAGATGCTGTCCTAACTTCGTGAATTGGTGCGAAGCGGTTGCCGGCCACGTGGCACAAAATGTGGCGCGAATTTCTCCCCCCACTCTCTTTGGCTTCATCACAGCTTGCCACGTGGCGGACCTCTGGTGCTCAGCATGGCGCTTCTCACCGAAATCCTTGGCCCTTTGCCGGTTGCCGTTCACCTGCCCAGAAAATATTCACTGAAATTTGGTATTCTTGATTTCAAGTTTAAGAAAAACTGCGAGAAGAAATGTGAGTTGGCTATCGCGGTATCCATGCTCTGTTTTCGTTGTGAGACTGTCTATTTGTTATAGGAATGTATATTACTTGTCACGTTTATAAGAATATGAACTTCACAATTTACGTATATTATGCAATTTAGAAGTTGACGTGGTTATTTTCTTCTTGCTAAGCAGAATAATCTTGGGCGAAAAGTGAGGGGATTTTTGTCCATTAAAATGGCCTGCTGAAGTCTTGGAGCAGAATTAAATACCAGAAAAAAATGTTCTGTCCACAAAAAATCGGAACGGAGTTTGCTGCAAAACGAAATTTTTATGGGAAAAAACAACAGCCTTTGAGACGGAAGGGCCTATAAATGTGACCCTCCACACACCACTCCCGTGTCTGACCATTTTCCTTCTATTTCCATCTCTCCTTCCTTCCCGAATCTCCGACTTCTTCTGAAAAGGTACTGCCTCTGATTCTACCAGGTAACCCGACTGCTTCCAGTTCCTTCCTTTTTCTAGATTTTGATCTTTACATCAATTTATTTGTGTTGTTAGGCTACAATTTTTTCATCTTCCCTTTATAATCACTTAGTTTTCGATGTGGCAACTACGAGTCTTCCATGCACCCTGTAAAGTTCAGATAACTCCAGGATACTTTTTGATATACTTTTCCTGTTAACCAGAATAACAAAAGAATGAATATCTCATATTCTCCCTCTCTCCTTTTCAAAACAAATTCCTAACGACTTTCTTCTCATTGGATGCAGAGAGGAATGGAGTTTCACCGTAACAACGGTTTGGAGGATTTGGTGGGTCACGACTTTGATGTGAATGACGGTGTTGATGAAGGGAAATCTTATGATGTCGATGCCAGTGGGGTATGTGGTTGTGTCATCTTCTTGTAATATTTTTTTTCGGAATTCTCTGTTTATCCAGTTTCTGAGACGATGTCATCATGTTGTTCTGCATGGTTTTACATGTAACCACATCGTATATATATTGCTTTCCTTATTATCAAAACAAACGCTTACAGTTATGTAGGACATAAATTTTAGCATTAGATGATAAGGAAGTTGGAGAGAGGAATTTCTTGGTTCTCAAACTTGTGAGAAATAGTTTTGTGTTCATAAACCATGACTTGAAGAAGGCATTCTTTCTCTTAAATAATATCTAAACAGAAAAAAAGGCATTGAGAAGTAAATAAATTACAGACACTGAAATAACCTTCAACCATGAACAATATTTTGGATGGGTGAGAAGGTTTTGTAAGGCTGTGCATGTATCAGTAGGGTCTATAGACAGGAAGTTCTAATTATATCTCACTCATTGGTGAATAGAGAATAAATCGGGGTGACGTATCGGCTCATGAAGCGCGCAATGGAAGAGATATCCAGGGGATCAATTGGGAAGGCATGAGGTTCACCAGGGAGGAGTACCGCAAAGCCAGACTGAAACAGTACAAGAACTATGTCAACCTGTCATATTCTCTGGGTGAGTTGAAGAAGGTAAGGTTAAATATTGCTTCTCATATGCAGAAGAAACCAAACTTCTTTTGGCTACTACTTAAGGAGAATTTTGTTGAGTTTCTCTAGTTTTGTCTGTATTTCCTTTGGTTTGCAGTTATTACAGCTTACTTCAGCCCATGTTTTACCTGATCTAATTTTGTTAGGCAGCCAAAATTGAATGATGTGCATTTTGCCTTCATTCAGGAGTACTCCTTGCAGAGTTTTCATATCACTAATGTACTGAGACTTTTTGACAGGAATGCCTGAAAGTTGAGAAGGGAAATGCATTTTATGAGTTCCAGTACAACACGAGGCTTGTGAAGCCGACAATAACACATCTCCAGGTAATAAATATGCCAAAATAACGCACTTCACATTGTACATCCATACTTGGTCTGCGTAATAACGGTGATTGCATTTATATACTGTTGGGGAAAATAAGTGAATTGTTTATTCCATAAGCCCTAGGCTCTCTTATATAGGAGAGTAGCCTATGGGTAAATTACATAAAGCATACAATGAAAAATAAAAATAGAGAAGGGGTACGGATACTACTACTATATGCGTTAACACTCCCCCTCAAGATGGAGCATAGATATCAATCATGCTCAGCTTGGACGCACACTTCTGGAATGGGCCTCGTAGCAATGCTTTGGTGAATATATCTGCAGTCTGATTCTCTGAGGTAACATGAGTCGTAGCAATGAACCCCTTCTGAATCATGTCACGTATGAAGAGACAGTCTACCTCAATGTGCTTGGCCCGCTCATGGAATGCTGGGTTGTTTGCAATGAACAAGGCAGCCTGATTATCACATTCCAAGTTCATAGGAAGTGGTACATCTAAACATAGATCTGTAAGCACAGCTTTAACCCACATCATTTATGTAGTAGCTTGGGCCATAGCCCTATATTCGGATTCAGCACTCGATCTAGCTACCACCGTCTGTTTCTTGCTTCTCCATGAGACTAGGGCATCTCCAACATAAACGGCATACCCTGAGGTGGACTTCCTGACCTTGGGACATCCTGCATAGTCTGCATCTGCATATGCTGAGATAGAAATCCCCTTTCCCTTCTTGAATAGCAGACCTGCACCTGGAGACAATTTGAGATATCTAAGAATCATATGTATTGCATCCATATGCACCAGACGTGGTTGCTCTATGAACTGGCTCACGCGATTCACTGCAAATGATATATCTGGTCTAGTGATTGTGACATACAACAGTTTGCCTACCAGTTCCCTGTATCTTCTCCTGTCCACCTCCTCTGTGTTATCTTCATAAAGCCTCATGCTAGGATCCATTGGTGTCGTAGCAGGTCGACACCCAAGCATACCTATTTCACTCAACAGATCTGTAACATATTTCCTTTGTGACATTACTAACCCATATGAATTTCTGGCAAATTCAAGCCCCAGAAAATATCTAAGGACACCAAGATCCTTAGTGACAAATTCACTTCCCAGCATTTCTTTCGCCTGCTTTATGCCCTGCTCATCATCTCCTGTAATCAAGATGTCATCAACATAAACCATAATCACAATGATACCTCTAGCAGTCTTCTGTACAAACAAGGAATGATCAGCATTGGAGCGTTTGTATCCTTGTTTTCCGAAGAGATCTGAGAGCTTCTGAAACCATGCTCTGGGACTCTGCTTCAGGCCATAGATAGCTTTATGTAACCTGCATACCTTGGAACACTCCCCCTCAACAGCAAAACCAGGTGGCTGTTGCATATAGACCTCTTCCTCCAAATCTCCATATAGGAATGCATTCTTCACGTCTAGCTGATGTAGCGGCCAGTCTTTAGCAACTGCAACTGACAACAAGATTCGAAGAGTGGAATGACGTGCCACAGGCGAGAATGTGTCTAGGTAATCCACCCCGTATGTCTGTGTAAAGCCACGTGCAACAAGACGCGCCTTATACCTGTTGATGGAGCCATCTGCATTGTGCTTCACTGTAAACACCCACTTACAGCTCACCGGGTTCACATCTGGCGGTATAGGAACCAAACTCCAAGTTCCTCTGGACTGAAGTGCCGCCATTTCCTCCTCCATCGCTATCCGCCATCTACTATCCTGCAAAGCATCATGATGATTATGTGGAATATCTACAGCTGACAGTGCCACAGCAAATGATCTGAAATCTCCAGATAGCCTGTCAAATGATACGGATGCTGATAATGGATATGTAGCACAACTCCTCTTCGACTTGCGTAGAGCAATAGGAACATCTAAATCAGCTGTAGTCTCATCTGGCCCCTGCAACAAATCCTGCTCTGAAATGTCGTCAGACCTATCAACATTAATATTTTCATTACATACCATAGGCGAGCTAGTAGACGAGTCATGACCATGAGCGGGAGGAGGAGGCCTGCGGGTATAATGGAACGGTAGCGGTGATATAGTTGGTGGTGGTGGCAGTGGTGGTGGTGGCGGCGGTGGTGGTGGTGGTGACGGCATCTGAGGTGGTGGTGTCATATACACGTCATCAGTGGATAGAGGTGGTAGCTGCTTGTCTCCTGAGGCTGAAAAATACATAACATTTTCAAAGAATGTAACATCTGCACTAATCATATACTGCCGACGCAGAGGATCAAAACACTTGTACCCCTTTTGAGTTCTGGAGTACCCGACAAAAACACACTTGACAGCCCTAGGAGAGAGCTTGTCAGTACCAGGCGACAACTGATGGACAAATGCAACCGACCCAAACACACGAGGCGTAAGAGTAAACAAATCCTTGTCAGGATGAATGATGGTAAACGGAATCTGTTCATTCAAGACTGAAGAAGGCATACGATTAATTAGGTAACATGCAGTGAGAACTGTATCACCCCAGTAGGAGTAGGGAACATGACTCTGTATAAGGAGTGATCTTATGGCATCAAGGAGCTGACGGTGTTTCCTTTCAGCTATTCCATTCTGTTGAGATGTATGAGCACAAGACGTTTGGTGAACAATCCCTTTTGAGGAGTAATAATTGGCAAGAACATTGGTGCACAACTCTAAAGCATTATCACTTCTCACAAATTTTACCGATGTGGAGAAAACATTTTGTATTTCATTCAGAAAATGGATAATGATATTTCCTGCTTCAGATTTATTTTTCATCAGAAACACCCATGACACTCTAGAAAAATCGTCCACAAATACTATATAAAATCCGTGTCCATGATGATCAGGTACACGACTCGGGCCCCAGACATCAACATGGAATAACTCAAACTTGGAGGTACTACTCCGACCTGGACGACTGGGAAAGGACGACCTGTGATGCTTTCCCAACTGACACGCCTCACAATGAATAGGTGTGTGAGGAAGACCATAAGGTAACACTTGACGCAACTTCTGAAGCGGTAAATGACCAAAGCGCAGATGCCACAGTAAAGTAGATACTTGTCCAGCAGGAGAAGATGAGGTTCCAGCAAAAGGGGTCTGATTCAGGCGGTAGAGGCCTCCTTGCTCATAGCCACGGCCAATCACGTTGCCCGTATGGATGTCCTGAAAAATCAAAGAAGATGGATAAAAAATTGCTCGACAATGTAGATCCTTCGTAATCTGACTAATCGACAACAAATTCATTGAAAAGTCAGGTGCATGTAGCACATTCTTGAGCTGCATAGAAGATGTCAATCTAATCTCCCCCTGACCAGTGATGGGGGAATGTGTGCCATTGGCAATTACTACTGTCCGTCCTGGAGGGATCGAGTGTATCCTGTAAGTAGACTCTGGTCGCCACATAAGTGATGTGTAGCGCCCGAGTCCATAATCCATGGCAATGTATCTGATCTACTACTGTGGAGTGCAAGTATACTACCTGAAGCACTGGTAGACGCAGAGGCGGAAGCAGCAGCATCAGAATGACTCTCTGTAGTCGATGGTGGACCAGATGGTGGAATAATGCCCCTCAGACGGGCAACTAGATCATCGAACCGTTGATCTAAAGTAGCAGCAGACGGGGGCTCTATCTGCTCATCAGCTCGTGCGGTGGCAGGAAATCCATGCTTCGAGTAACATGTGTCTTCATTGTGTCCAACTCGGTGGCAGTAAGTACATGTTGGCCTAGTGCGGCCACCTCTTCCACGAGGTCCACGTCCACGGCTCTGGTGATGAAACCCGCGACCTCTATTGGCTGCCATAGCTGAAGAAATCTGACTCGCAGCTGTGGAGGGAACTGTGATCCGACTCAATCTATGAAAAGCTTCCTCCATGGGAGGAATAGTAGAGTCCGCCAAAATCTGTGATCGTGCCGCCTCATACTCAGGATCAAGTGCAGCCAGGAACACACCCACCATAGTCGCGTTCCTGTATGTCTTATGTTGTTCTGGCGTAGCTGTAAGAGGCATGAAGCTATAGAGCTTCTCGAACATCCCTCTCAGTGATGTATAGAGAGAATGTAAAGGGCGACCATTCTGCTTTATTGTGAATATGTCATGCTGAAGTTGCAGAATCTTCGTCTCGTTCTTCGCCTGAGAGTATGTAGCCGCCAAAATATCCCACATATCCTTGGCTGTAGGTTGGTGTAGGATGTCATTGGCAATTTCAATAGCCAATGTACCGGATAGCCAAACCTTGGCATATGCGTCATCAGCCTCCCAAGAGGCATTGGTTCCAGTCTTCTCAGCAGGCTCTGGATCGGTAAGAATCTGCTTCTTACCCGTTGACTTCATCATGCTCATGAACTGCATTGCCCACAGTTCATAGTTGGTACCGTCCATCTTCACAACAGGCGCTGGACCACGAAATGCGCCAATAGATGGGATATCTGCCTTGCTTTCTAACATACTGGATACGGAAGACTGGAACAATTGACAAAATATGTGATTTGTCTACAATGACATAGATGGGATTAGTTGCATGTGTAGACCTCAAGCAACTATCCCCATGGAGATGTGCGTGCTAAACCCTAGACGTGCACAAGAATCACGCGCAGGGGATATATGCACTGGAAATGCACTAGGGCTGCTCTGGAGATGCGCAGGGGATATGCGCACAGGTGCAGGGGCGCACAGGCGATGCACTAGGTGCGCGCAGGCGCACAGGTGATGCACTGGGTGCGCACAGGCGATGCACTAGGCCTGCAGGGAGGCGCAGATGATCGCGCACAGGTTCACGGTGTGCAAGGATGCGCGCAGCACGGTGGAGGCGAGGCAAGGCGCACTGGTTCGCGGCTAGGTGCGCAGGTGCGCAAGGAGAAGGCGCACACCAATGCACAGCACGCGTGTGCTCCACGCGATGGCGCACAGCGACTGGAGAGGCGGCGGCGATGGAACAACGCCGAGCTCGGGCGGCGCCGATGTAGCGAGAAGAAGCCGGCGGGTGTGGTGGGGTTAGGGTTAGGGTTTCACGAACTCCGGTCTAGGACCGTCGCTCTGATACCATGTTGGGGAAAATAAGCGAATTGTTTATTCCATAAGCCCTAGGCTCTCTTATATAGGAGAGTAGCCTATGGGTAAATTACATAAAGCATACAATGAAAAATAAATAGAGAAGGGGTACGGATACTACTACTATATGCGTTAACATATACCTATTCCCCTTTGTAGTTCCAACGATTCATTCTCCTGTAAAAGGTTAAATCTAGGGAACTCTCTTGTACTGAACATTTTATAATAAGCACTAGTCTCCCTAAAATAAATAGGAGAATTGCAGCTAATGATTTCAATATTAGGAAGAACCATCAATTGATTAAGGATCATAACACAATATGGTTTAGTATGCCAAATATGATTGTCTTTCTTCCAATTATGTGACTAGACATTGATATCCCTTTGAGTATTGTTGATATTGTTGTAAGCGAATCCAATAGAAGGACAGCCAGAGAGATTGCTGTAAGCTATTTAATCTAGTTGCAGTTTCACCTCCCAATCTCAATAAAAATTCATTTCCAGATAATTCAATCAGATATCATTTTAAGAGTAAATCTAAGAAAGTAGATTGTTAACATTATCTCATTAATGAAATTAACCACCCAGAAACAAGGTGGTTTCCAAGAAACCGACTGACAAGAATCTTTTTTATGATACTATAAAGAAACTCGAAATTTTCTACATCTGGATCTCAATTAAGATATTTATTTTTGGTACATGATACAAGCAGTTTGTATTATTTAGGCCTTTCTATTAGGTATGTCCAAAAGGTTCAGTCTCAATTAGCTCTAGTCAGACTCTGTCTCCTTTAACTAAGGAATTGTGCTAATAAAACTAATGAGCTGAGTTCAACACAACAACGTGAACTTGTTTTCTTAATAAGCCGAGCATTGAGGCTGTTCACCTGGGTAACTTGGTGTTGGGTCACGAACCACCTAATACGAATGCGGATGCGGTACCAACTCTTCTCTGGTACCAGTTGAACTCTCGGATATGGATGCGTATGCGCAATCAACCACCACTACAGAAGCACATGAAAGAAAGAACTACCAGATATAACGATGGTCGGTCACCTCTCGCGACTACCGGAGAAGAAAAATCACTATATGAGGAACATGTACAACTCTCTCTGTTACCTCGCTCTCTCACCTCTATCTCTCTTCTCTCTCTCTTTCTCTCTTTTCTCTTGTGGTATTCCCTCTTGCTGTGTTGTTGAGGCAATGCCTCCACCCCCTCTTTATATAGCTGAAATATAACCCTGTAGCCCTATTCCAAATAGGACTATAAATAAAATACAACTCAATTACTATTAGGAGTCCAATACCATTAGGATTCCTAATCCTAACTCGACTCTAATCCTAACACCTGGCTCTTTGAGTCCCTAAGAGATTCGTCTAATTTTATTATATATACATGCCCGCCTTCTTTTCTACCACACTTAATGGTCTAGTGGCAGTACATTGTCTACCACACAAAAGACCATGGTTCAAATCCCACTCTTGCAGGGGTTGCTTTAGGTAGCTGACAGCCATCGTAAAAAATAGTCAAATCTTTCAACATGGATTTGAGCAAGAATCCATGTAGCCGACCCTACTTATAGTGGGAGAAGGCTTAGTACTTTTTTATACATGCCCGCCCTGCAAAAAGGCTCATTTAGGCAATAGGCAAAAATTGAACAACAATTCTGCTTTCTCTGGTGGACAGAACCGAACTAGAGATTATGTCGTGGAGGCGCCGAGAAGGAGCATGTTGAGATAGTGGAAGCAAACACACACAAACGATCAAGTGGGAAAGAATGCAAACACACTGTTTTACAAGGTTCACCATAACCAGGATATGTCCTTTGGCGGAAACGATTGGTTTTCACTATTTGTAGGGAAAGATGAAAAATACAATGGATACTGAGAGCCCTAACCTTAGGGAGTTATATACTGCTTCCAGTACAAATGGAACGTAGATGCAAATGGACTGAATACCCATATATAAAAAAATTTTATACGGAGGTGCTGCCACTTGCAACCCACGTGGAAGGGGGATGGAGGGGGGGTGAGGATGCACCTGCTCCCATCTAGCCTCCCCGTGGCATACTGATTGGGTAGTGAGACCTCATACTTGTAGGGTATAGTGGCACGAAAGGACATCTGATAGTTCTTCAACTGGGTTCAGTTGAACAAATGGTTAGGTTTCAAGGAACAGGTATACAGTAGGTGTGGATCTTTATTGAGCAACCACTTTCTTGGTGATATTTCCCAATCGCTTTCTTTCAACTTTTTTGGTGTGGAACTTTATTGATACACCATTGGGAGAAAGTTTGGCTTCATATAGCCTCAAGAGAGAACAGCATTATTACCGATTATAGTGGAGCAGTTTGGGTCAAGTTGGCCCTATAGTTTTTCCTCCCTTCAATTTTGGGAGTTTTCACATTAAAATCTCGTATACCTTTTGTGATTGTGATTGTGGTTTCATATTTTTGTCTTGAATTGCTTGTTGTTCTCATGCATTTATTATTGTTATCCGTCAAGGTGCTAGACTTGCGCTTCTGCAATGTTGGTGGGGGATTGTCTCCCAACAAGTAGTATTAGTTCTAGTTGCTATTGTGAACTAAAATTCTAGTTTTAACTGTATGATTAATCTAAATGGGATTTTATATAGTTTGTGGAATAAAAAGATGAAAGGTCTCTTATATGTGAAGGCTGTGCATTTTCCAGTGTTCCACCCATAAGCCTGAAGTTAAAATAGATAAGCAATGCAACTTTAAACATAAGCAAGTTTACGGTTCCATTAGACAGTTCGTTGATAGAAACTTCTACAACCACATCCAAGATGAAAATAATGCTCGAAGCATGTGTCTAAAGTTAAAAAATCTATATGCCTCTTAGATGGGAAGTAACAAATTATTTCTACTTAAAAGATGGGTGAACTTGATATTCAAGAAGAGAAGCTATACTAGATTTTTTAAATGATAAGCTGGGTCAATATTTTTAAGTGGTTTCTGAGAAATCACTAGCTAGTTTTTTAGCATAGTAATCAAGTTTGAAGATGAGGATTTTGGGACTATTGTTACTTGATACTTTGCCAGAGTGTTGGGAGACTTTTAGATATTACTTATAAACTCTCTACATAATGGTGTTGTTTTTTTGGAGACTGTTAAATTAGGCTTTCTCAACGAGGAGATGCGAAAAACATCACAAGGCAACTCTTCACATTCAGAGGTTTTTGTTATAGATGTTGATATGCCTTGAATCATAACCATCTCCGGATTGAAGAACCTCGTATGCACCCCCTCCTGTCAAACCATACCCTAACAAGATGGGGGTCTCGCTGCTCGATCAGCGAGCCTGGGGAGGGTTGTTAGGGAAGAGCATGTGCGCCCCCTTGAGGGGTGTGGGGGCAGTGTCTCTAGCGAAAATTTTTATGAGCGGTTTTATTTGTAATTGGGTATATGGATTTGTTTGTTTAACGGATTCGTCTATATGGGAGCAACATATAAACTCCCTTAGGGTTAGGGCTCTCAATATCCTCTGTACTCTTTTCTTTCTTCACATAGTGAAATTAATCACCACTTCCCAAGGACGTAACCCAGTTTTTCCACTGTGCTTGCTTGATTAATCTTATTTGTGTATATTTACTTCCGTGATTTGCAACAAATTGGTAGCAGAGCATCAAGTTCCGTCAAGCAAGATGACATCGCACAATCTGAAGATCGAGAAGTTCACGTAGTGGAATGGATTTAATCTATGATAAATCAAGATGTGCGTTCTTTTGAAGCAGCAGGGCATGTGTGTGTCGTTGGACTAGGGGAGGGTGAAGACACTCGAACCCTCTGAGTTGATGGTGCATGAAGAGAATGCACACTCGACGTTCATGTTGTGGTTGGCAGTTGAGATCATTGCGAACGTCGCTCATGATAAAACTGTATCTAGTCATTGGTTGAGACTCGAAAGTCTATACATGACGAAGTCTCTAACCAACAAGTTGTTGTTGAATCAAAGTATGTTCTCTCTCTACATTCAGGAAGGTACATCTCTTAAAGAACATCTAGATCACTTAAATACATTGTTGATAGATTTCAGCAATGTAGAGGTTAAAGGAGGCACATATTCTGAAGATGACCTGGTTCACACCGTTACATACCAGAAGATGATGGATAGTACATGGATTCTTGATTTAGGCTATTCTTACCATATGACTTCCAATGAAGATTGCTTCTGCACCTTTGAGAAGATAGATAGTGGAAATATCGTCATGGAGAATGATGCAACATGCAAGATTACAGGGATCGACTCTGTGAAGATCAAAAAGCATGATGGAGTCATGAGGACGGTTACAGAAGTACGCCATGTTCTTGATCTGAGGAAGAACCCGATATCCCTTGGAGTCTTGAACTTTAAAGGATATAGGTATAGTGTTGAAGGTAGAGTTATGCAGGTTGCCAAAGCTAGGATGGTTGTCATCAAGCGCAACAAGCAGAAGACCCTATATATCATGCATGGGTCTACAATTTCTGTTTTGTTATAGTGGCATTCCAAACCAAGATATCAGAGTCGAAATTGTGGCATATGCGGTTGGGACACACGAGTCAGATGTGGATGAATATCCTCTGTCAGAAGGGTCTCATCAGGGATCTCAAGGGATCCAAGTTGGAGTTCTGTGAGCATTGTATGTTTGGAAAACAACATAAGAAGTAATTTAGTAAAGCTATCCACAGGACGAAGGAGACACTCGATTACATCCATGCTAATTATTGAAGCCCTTCACATGTCCCATCTTTAGAGGTTCCAGGTATTATTTGTCCATTGTTGATGACTACTCCAGGATGGTTTGTGTGTACTTGATGAAACACAAGAGAGAGGCATTTCAGACCTTCAAGCAGTGGAAAATCTTGGTAGAGAATCAGACATCTAAGAAGGTAAAGTATTTTCGTACAGTTAGTGGGCTCGAGTTCTGTTCGTCAGAATATAATGAACTCTACATGGAGGAGGGTATTGTGAGAGACTACACCATTAGAGATAAGACACAATAGAATGGAGTTGCGGAATGAATGAACAAGACGCTTCTGGAGAGAGCAATGTGCATGCTCTCTACTGTTGGTATTGATAGATCATTCCTGGTTTAAGCTGTGAGTACAATGTACTACTTGGTAAATCAGATTCCAGCATGTGCTATCGTTTGCAAAACACCCATGGAGGTATCTCGTTGTTTTTCTCTTCCATTATGAAGGGTTTCCACGTTAACTACCATATTTGTGTTCTTTATTTACTACATGGTATCAGAGCAAGATTGAAGGTTCATCTTGCTGCGATTCTCGATTGTTCGGTTCAGTTTGTTGCTGGAGAATGCGAAGGTGTTGTTGATATAGTCTCGCATCTCTCGTTCCTGTGGCTGGGCATTGGGTTCTTTCAAGTCTTCTACTTGTGGTAATGGAGCAGTGTGCTACTGTACTCTTGAGGTTGGTTCCTTGTTGTGGACGAGCAACCATTTGTAGAGGGTGCTTTTGCCCTTCTATTTTATATGTATATGGTTTGTGTCTCGGTGGTTTGAGAACATGTTTATTATTCAAGTTGTACATCAGGTGTCGAGGAAATGTCTCAAAGTGCTGGAGCCATTGGAACATTGGTTACACACCGAGTGTTCGATAAAATTCTAGTGAGTTCTACTAGAGTTAATTCTCTCAAGATGTTTGACGAAATGTCTAATGAGGATGTTAAGGTAATGCATATTTCTGGGACTCCAATCCAAATTAGAGAACCAAAAATGGAAGAGAAAATCGATATTAGAGAATATAGATAGCCAGTCTACTCATTACTAGATTCAATAAATTTATACTTATCTGAGCATGAGAAACATCGAGAGTGAACTTCTGATCAATATTGCAATATCAGTAGTGTTCTTACCATTGCCATTCAAAGGAGTCATCATGATTAGCATACTGATGAGAACAAAGAATGGATAATTAATAGTGGTCCTACTGACCACATGACAGGTGATCCAAAGCTCCTTAGCGCGTATAGATTAGCCCTAGCAAGGAACACATTGCTCTTGCTAATAAATCTCATGTTAAGGTGGCGGAGAAAGGAAGTATATCCCTTCTTGATTCATTTATTATTCATAATGCTCTTCATGTTCCATATGTGCCTTAAAATCTCCTTTCCATTAGCAAGATAACAAAAGAATTGAACTGTGAGCTTGTTTTTTCTTCTGATCGATGTATACTGCAAGACCCAATGACAGGAAATAGAGTTGGGATTGACTTTTGAAGGTCTATAATGCCTACCAATTAAAGTGGTAGCTACGTTGACGATTGCATTAAAGAGAGAAAAAATAAGAAGGATTGTCATGAGTTAGTCTTACAGTGGCATGAACGTCTTGGTCATCTTCTGTTTGGTTATCTCAAAGAGATGCCTCCTTTATTATTTGAAGACTTGAGCTCTACAGATCTTGTTGTCATGTTTGTTTGAAAGCAAAGTACACTAGAGCGACTTATTCGATCTCCGAGAGTAAGACAAGCGACCTTTTTGAGTTAGTTCACTCTAATGTTTGGGGTCCATCTAGCATTCCTGCTCTTATGGTTATATGTACTTCATTACGTTTATTGATGACTATTCTAAAAGCATAATTGTTTACTTACTCCATAACCGTGGTGAAGTTGGTACATTATGAAACATTTTTCACTCTTCTCTTATTGAGACTCAATATGGGAAAGTGATTAAATGGTTCATGTCCAGATAATATCGGTGAATATTTTTCTAAAGAACTACATGATTTGTGTAATGTGAAAAGACCTACTCATGAGACTTCTTGCAGTTATACTGTTGGGAAAATAGAAGAGTTGTTTATTTCTTGGGCCCTAGGCTCTCTTATATAGGGAGAGACCTGTGGGAAAATTACATAAAGTGGACAGAAGGACAGAAAATATATAAACGATACATAAATGCGAAATATATCTCTACACTCCCCCTCAAGATGGAGCATAGATATCAATCATGCTCAGCTTGGATGAACACTTCTGGAAGGGCCCTCTAAGAAGGGCTTTAGTGAAAATGTCTGTCGTTTGGTCCCCTGAGCTGACATGAGATGCAATAACGAAGCCCTTTTGGATCATGTCACGTATATAATGGCAATCAACCTCAATGTGCTTTGTCCTCTCATGGAATGCAGGATTATTGGCAATAAATAAGCAGCCTGATTGTCGCATTCCAACGATATGGGAAGAGGTACATCTATATGTAAATCAGTTAGGACTGCTCGAACCCACATCATCTCTGTACATGCTTGTGCCATAGCTCTATACTCAGATTCAACACTAGATCTAGCAACAACAGTTTACTTCTTACTTTTTATGAGACTAGTGAGTCGCCAACAAATATAACAAATCCAGATGTGGACTTCCCGTCATTGGGGCACCCTGCATAGTCTGTATCTGTGTATGTTGAAATAGTAATAGAGCTACTCCTTTTGAATAGCAGCCCTGCACCTGGAGATGATTTAAGATACCTTAGTATCATTTGTATTGCATCCATATGAACATGATGAGCTTGTTCCATGAATTGGCTCACTCGACTGACTATAAATGAAATATCTGATCTTGTGATGGTAACATAAAGAAGCTTTTCAACTAGCTCCCGGTATCTTCTCCTGTCAACGTCATCAGTATCATCATCATAGAGCTTCATGCTTGGATCCATGGGTGTAGTTACAAGTCTACATCCAAGCATACATGTGTCACTTAGTAGGTCAGTAACATATTTTCTCTTGGTCATTACAAGCCCCTGTTGATTTCTGTCAAACTCCAATCCTAGAAAATATCTAAGTGCTCCTAGATCCTTGGTAACAAATTCACGACCCATAAATTCCTTCACCCTCTTTATTCCCTGCATATAATCTCCTGTAATAAGAATGTCATCTACATACACCATAATAGCATTCATACCTCTGGATGTTTTTTGCATAAAAAGGGAATGATCTGCATTCGAACGTTTGTACCCCTGTTTCTCAAACAAGTCTGAGAGCTTCTAAAACCAAGCTCTAGGGCTCTGCTTAAGGCCATAGATCGCCTAATGAAGTCTATACACCTGTAAACACTCCCCCTCAACAACAAATCCAGGGGGTTGTTGCATGTAGACTTCCTTTTGAAGATCACCATACAAAAATGCATTCTTGACATCTAGCTGAAACAACGGCCAATCTCAAACCACGACAATATAGAGAAGAATCCGTAAGGTTGAATGACGAGAAACTGTTGAGAATGTGTCAAGATAATCCACCCCGTATGTCTTAGTAAACCCTCTTATAATCGGATGTGCCTTGTATCTGTTGATGCTACCATCTGCATTTTGCTTTACTGTAAAAACCCATTTACAGCTTACTATAGACCCTCCAGTAGGAGCTGGGACGAGGCTCCAAGTACCTCTCGACTGAAGAACAACCATCTTTTCTTCCATAGCCAAACGCCACCGATTGTCCTTGAGAGCCTCTTGATAATTCCGTGGAATAGCCACGGCTGATAATGCAACTGCAGAGTTCTTGAAATCGCCAGTCAAACGATCAAAGGAGACCATGTATGCTATAGGATATGACGTACAACTACGCTTCTGCTTCCGAAGCGCAATAGGAAGGTCCAAATTAGCAACCTCTATATTTGTTCCCTGTAAAGAATCCTGCTTAGGTAGACCATTAGACCCATCATTAGAAATTGTGTTATCAGATTATACCTCATGCATGCTAGATGATGAGCGGTGACCATGAGCAGAAGCAGGCCGACGGATATAGTGATATGGCAATGGTGGAACTGAGACCGTAATAGTAAGTAGAGGTGGCATAGGTAGTGGTGGTGGTGATGGTGAAGGAGGTGGTGGTGGTCGTGAAGGTGGAGGAGGTGACGATGGTGGTGGTGGCATGTATATGTCATCATTCGTGTCTGAAGATGTCAACTGATCACTTGTAGGGGAAAAATACATCACGGACTCAAAAAATTTGACATCGGCACTAACGTAATACTTTTTGCACATTGGATCATAACATATATACCCTTTCTATGTCCTGGAGTACCCGACAAAGACACACTTGACAGCTCTAGGAGAGAGCTTGTGAATACCTGGAGACAACTGGTAGACGAAGGCGACTGAGCCAAACACACGAGGAGTAAGTGAGAACAATTCCTTTTCAGGAAAGGCAAGAGAGAAAGGAATTTTATCACCAAAGACTGATGAGGGTATGCGATTAATAAGATAGCATGCCGTTAGAACAACATCACCCTAAAAGAATGAGGAGAACGACTCTGAATGAGGAGCGTCCTAGTAACATCAAGTAAATGACGATGCTTCCTTTCTGCAATACCATTTTGTCGGGAAGTATAGGCACGTGATTTGATGAATAATACCTTGGGTTGAAAAATAGTTGGAGAGAGTATTAGTACAGAATTCAAAGGCATTATCAGTTCTTACATTTTTCACAAAAGCAGACACATTTTGTACTTCGGTTAAGAAATTTTTGATAACATCTCCAGCTTCAGATTTATTCTCTAATAAAAAGACTCAAGACAAATGAGAGAAATCATCAACAGCAGTTAGATAAAACCTGTGTCACTGGTGATTAGGAACATGACTGGGACCCCAAATATCTATATAAAACAACTCAAAAATGGAGCTACTGCTCTGATTCTAACGACTGGGAAAGGCAGAGCGATGATGCTTTCCCAACTGACATGCCTCACATTGAAGGGACGTGTGAGGCGAGATCTGAGGCAAAACATGACACATTTTCTGGAGCGGGAGATGACCAAAGCGCATGTGCCGCGTGAAGGGTGAGACAGGTCCAACAGACAGAGAGGAAGTGCCAGCATACAGAGTTCGAAATAAGCGATAGAGGCCACCTTGCTCACGGCCACACCCAATCACCTTGCCCGTAAGGATGTCCTGAAATACAAGAGAAGATGGGATATAGCTCGACAATGTAAGTCCTTCATAATCTCACTAATAGATAACAAGTTCATAGAGAAGTCAGGTGCATGCAACATATTCTGTAAATGCAGAGGGCATCAAACTAATCTCCCCCTTTCCAGTGATTGGGGAATGAGTCCTATCTGCAATAACCACAGTTCTTCCTGGAGGAACTTGTCTGTATGTTGTAAGTTGATCCCTGTCCCCATACAAGTGATGTGTGGCACCGGAGTCCATGATCCATTTTATAACATCTGATCTACTACTGCTAGTGAGTGCATAAGTACTACCTGAGGTACTGGAGGAGGCTGAAGCAGCTACATCAGAGTGACTCCTAGAGGCCGAGGAAGACATAACAGGACTGACTGGAGGTATAATACCCCTCAATTGGGCTACGAGGTCATAAAAGCATTGATCCATAGAGGAGATAGCCGAGGGCTCAATCTGCTCAGCCACTCGAGCAGAGGTAGGAAATCCATGCTTAGAGTAGTATATATCTTCGGTATGTCCAGAACGATGGCAAAATATGCAGGGCTGACGAACACGACCTCCTCTGCCATGAGGTCCTTATCCATGAAACTGAGAAGAGCCTCCTCAACCACGGGAGATCACCATTGCTAAAGAAGTCTGACTAGTAGTAGAAGATGGAACAGTGATCCGACTAAGCCTGCGGAAGGCTTCCTCCATAGGAGGAAAAGTAGAGTCTGCCAAAATATGAGAACGGGCCACCTCATACTCAGGATCTAAGGCTGCCAGGAATACACTAACCATGGTGGCATTGCTATAAGTTTTATACTGCTCAGGAGTAGATGTGAGAAGCATGAAGCTATAGAGCTTCTCGAACATCCCATGCAAGTATGTATATAGTTAATGAAGAGGGCGCCTATTCTGCTTAATAGTAACGATATCATGCTAGAGTTGCAGAATCTTTGTCTCATTCTTTGCTTGTGAATAAGTAGCAGCGAAAATATCCCACATCGCCTTGGTTGTGGGCCGATGAAGTATATCATTGGAAATCTCTATTGTCAATGTGCTTGAAAGCTAAACCTTGGCATAGGTATCATCCGCCTCCCATGAGGCATTAACACCGGTTTTCTCAACTGGCTCTTTCTCGTTAAGAATATGCTTCTTACATGTAGACTTCATCATGTTCATGAACTGCATAAACTACAGTTCATAGTTTGACCCGTCCATCTTTACTATAGACGCAAGACCTCTGAAGGCATCTGTCGAGGGGATATCGACCTTACTTTCTGACATGACGGCTGAAGCAGACTAAGATTGAAGACTTAGACAAGTGTTTGTCTATACTGACATAGGGAGATTTGGTTGCATATGTAGACTTATGTAACGAATCTCATAAAGGAAGAAAGTTCGACGCCAGTGTCCCTCTTAAAAGGGAGGTGTGGCAGCACCTCTTGGAGAGAGGAGGAGCAGGGTCTGGGCGATGGGCCGCGGTGCACTGGGGACGGCAGAGCAGTAGCCGCAGGGGCCGAACTGGAGTCGCAGGACCGAGCGGAAGCCCTAGGCGGCGATTAGCCTGGGGCAACGACGGCCAGGGGGAAACGACGTGCTGGGGTTTGCGACACCCGAGGCGACACGCGTACGAGAGGCTTGGGGATGGGGTTAGGGTTTCGGTACAGGAGCTTCGGTCTAGGACCGCCGCTCTGATACCATGTTGGGAAAATAGAAAGAGTTGTTTATTCCTTGGACCCTAGGCTCTCTTACATAGGAAGAGACCTATGGACAAATTACATAAAGTGGATAGAATGACAGAAAATATATAAACGATACATAAATTTGAAATATATCTCTACATATACTTCTCAACAGAATGATGTTGGAGAATGAAAGAACATACATCTTCTTGAAAGTAAGCAGTATGATCTTATTTCATTGAAACCTTCATAAATGATTATGGAGAGAGGTGGTTCTCACTTGTGCGTTTCCTATAAACAAGATGGCATCGGGAAGATTGAACATGTCAACTCCATTCTCTTTTGTTCAGCTCGAGGGTAAACCATTTACTCTTCCTCTGAAGACATTTGGATGTGTTTGCTATCTTCACAAATCTGCCATCTTATGTAAAGAAAGTTGATGCTCATGCAATCAAAGCTATTTTTCTGGGTATTCCCCTACTCAGAATGGCTACAATTGCTTCAATTCTAAGGATGGAAAGTACATGTGACTAAAGATGTCACCTTTATAGAGCATGACTCTTATTTCTTTGAGCATTCCCTTCAGAGGAGAATGGAAGTAGTGACGAAGGAAATGTCATGGATATTCTTTTCTTTGATACATGTAGTGACTCTTTAAGTTCTTTCGGAAACTCCATTCAGAATGACACTAAGACATATTACTGGAAGCTTCGTTCTCCTATTGGCATGAAAAAAACTATAGTAAGAAAGATCAGCAAGGAACTCTATTGCAAGATCAAGGAAGAGAAGCCAATACCAATCCGATTCAATCCCTTGATGACCCAAGTTCCTCTACTACCTCTAGGAAGTTCTAACTGTGATCTAGAAAATAATCTGGAAAATGAAGTCCGTGACATTAATGAAGATGAGAAGGTTAACTACTTGATCATATGTAGAGGGAATTCGGTGGTACAGAGGCGTAAATGCAAAGAAATAAAGCCCCCTCCAGATATGTAGATTGCACCAGATACCCTATAAACAAATATGTTTGGTTACTTCAAACTCAGTAAAAACTACAAGTGTTTTATAACCTCGTTGTCTATGTTTATGATCCCCAGGAATGTTGCAGAAGCTTTTGCTGATCCTCCATAGATTTGTGACATGGAAGAAGAAATGGAAGCACTTAAAAAGAGTTGCACCTAGAACATTGTGTATATCCATGAAGGGGTATACACCATAAAGTACTAGGTACTATATGGTTGGTTCAAAGTGGGTATATACCATAAAGTACTAGGTAGATGGTCAAGTGGAGAGATACAAAGATAGACTTGTAGCAATGGGATTTAGTCAAAAATATGGTGTTGATTACCTGTAAACTTTTGTCCATGTGAAAAAATGAATGTTGCGCGTGTTGTTCTTTCTCTTGTGATCATTAAGTAATGAAATCTCCATTAGATGGATATGAAGAATGCCTTCTTGAATAGAGATCTCCATGAAGAAGTTTACATACATATGTCGCATGAATATGAAAGGATAGGAAAGTGTTGCAAGCGAAAGAATGTACTATATGATATAAAAACAATCACTTACAGCATGGTTTGAGAAGCTTAGAGTTGTGATGAACAGATTGGGATATCACTATGGAAATAGAGACCGTACTCTATTTCAAGAGGAAAACAAATAAAGTTTCTTTACTTCTTATCTATGTTGATGACATTATCATTATTGGGGATGACGAAGATGAGATTGTGCAGTAAAAAGGTGAACTTGCAAGGGTTTTTGACCTGAAAAACCTTGAAAATTTTGAAAAACCTTGAAAAATTAAAATACTTTTTAGGCATTGAGATGGCATAGTCTGGTGATGGACTCATCCTATGTCAAATGAAGTATAGTCTGGTATCTTTTAATGGAAACTGGAAAACTAGGATTTAAACGTGACACTACTCCGATTGAGGAAAACCACAAGCTGAGCTTAGAGGATGGGAAGCAACTTGATGAAGATTCTAAATGCCGGTACTAGAGACTTGTTGTGAAGCTTATTTACCTCACGCTTACTAGACTTGATATCACTTATGTTGTGAATGTAATGAGTCTTATGCATTCTCCCATTGATTTACACGTGATGATTGTTGAACGTATATTGTGCTATATAAAAGGGAGTCCTGGAAAAGGACTTATATTTAGAAGAAATGGTAAGCTCAAGGTTGAGTGAAATACTAATTCTGATTGGGCAAGATGTGTTGATACAATGATATCTACTACTAGATAATGTGTATACCTAGGTGGATACTTTGTGATTTGGAGGAGTAAATGACAATCTGTTTGTGCAAAATCAAGTGTTGAAGATGAGTACATAGCTGTAGCAATGGGTGTCACAGAGATGTTGTGACTCAAGATTATTTAACCGACATTAGGATTAATCCAGATATGTCTATGAAGGTATTATGTGATAATAAGTCAGCCATAAGTCTCCCCAACAATCCCGTGTGACATGACAACTGAACAAAGTCTGTTGAGATTGATCGCCGCTTCATTCGAGAAAGATTCGATTCTAAGGAATTGATGTTGCCATATATAAAAATTGAAGAGCAAGTTGCTGATGTCTTCACCAAGGGGTTGTCAAAACCCAAGTTTTATAAGAATGTTGGCAAGTTGGTCATGTTTGATCTCTATGCCCAACTTGAGGGGGAGTGTTAAGTGCCATGTAAATGGGTAAACGGATCTTGGGAAGGGATCCATTTTATCTTGGGCACATATGTTTCTATCCTTCTCTCATTCCAAAATATAAGAAAGACAATAGACAAAGCCCTAGTTGCTATTGAGCAACAATGGCGCTTCTTCCTTGTGGTTTTTCCCTGTCATTGTGGAGGGTTTCCACATTAACTACTATCTTTCTGTGCTTGATTTACTACAGACACTATACAAATTGAGATTGTTCCATGAAGCTATGGATGCTTGGTATGCCTAAGAAATTATGAATAAAGAAAAAAATGATTAGCTACAGTAAATTAGGTCTCCATAAAATGAGGATTAATCCCAAGTTAGTGACTATAACACGCCAGTTTATTTAGCCGTGTACCTCAAATATATCTTTTTTTGGAAAAAGATTGTTTACAGCAATTATGTGCTGTTAGTTGATTGAATCATATCTTTTAAGACTTGGTTAAAAAAATGCATCTTTCTTGGAGAGGGAACATGATATTAGATATTTCATTTTGCAGTTACGTAATCTGATATGGGCAACATCGAAGAATGATCTGTACTTTGTGAATTGTTACTCCATTATCCACTGGTCATCTTTGCATCAAACGAGAAGAGAAGTGCTCAATGTTTCTGGGCGTATTGCTCCAAATGTTGTATGCAGCTAAGTCTCACAACCCTCATAGGGCTTTTTGTCAGCTTGATGATTTAAATTGTCATCTTCCCACAGAGAAGATATGGAACACAAGCTCCATCCATCGCGCGTGTACGTGTTTGTACTATGTGTGTCAAAGACCATCTAATGGTCGCCGGTGGTTTCCAAGGAGAGCTCCTTTGCAAGGTAGAATTTCAATACAAGCTATACTTAATAGCCATCTTATTATGTCAAAAACATGTTATTAAAATGATGTAAACAACTAAATATTTCGTTCTGCATCTGTCCAGCGTCTGAATAATGCAGGCGTACTATTTTGCTCGAAACTAACGTCTGACGAGAATGCCATCACAAATGGAGTGGACATCTTCGAAAGCTCAAGGTAAGAAAGCACAGAATACATTGTTTCTATAAGCTACTTTAATGCAGTCCCAAGTCAATTATCTGCATCTTTGTAGTGGTTCGGCAAGACTAATGACGGCAAATAATGATCGCCATGTGAGGGTGTTCGATGCAGAAAGATTCACCATGGACAATCAGTTATTATTCCCATGGTCAGTTAATGTAAGTAAGAGGAACGATAGGTGTCAATTTCCCTTATTCTGTATGTCTTGATATTGCTATATTGTTGCATCTCCTCGGATCTCCCTCATAGAACACATCCGTCAGTCCCGATGGGAAACTTCTTGCGGTGCTTGGAGACAGCACAGACTGTTTGTTGGTTGATGCACAATCTGGCAAGGCAAGTGTCCATACGCTGTAGTAATGCGATTGTAATTTCCATATCATTCAAGTAAAATCATGGGGATCGCTATTGTTCAGGAATTGGCACACCTGAGAGGCCACTTGGATTATTTGTTCTCATCTGCTTGGCATCCCAAGGGCCGTGTATTGGCCACTGGAAGCCAGGACAAAACTTGCAGATTATGGGATGTGAGAAACTTATCGAAGTCCTTTGCCGTGCTTGAAGGAAGAATGGCAGCAATACGAACAATTAAATTCACATCAGATGGGAAGTTCATGGCTGCAGCAGAGGCAGCTGACAGTGTTCACTTATTTGATGCACATACTGGCTACAACATGTCTCAAGAAATCAATTTTTTTGGGGAGATTGCGGGTATATTCTTCAGCCCGGACACTGAGGCTCTATTTGTTGGAGTGGCAGACCGTAGCATTGGGAGCCTTATGGAATTTAAACGTAAACATGAATATCAGTACCTTGACTCCTACTATTGAGTTTCAGTCTTGATCAAGAGAATCGCGGCACGTGTTTGATTTTGTGTTTGCTTCAGGTTGCAATGCTCTACCAGGGCAATGGCAAGCACAGTGGCAAGTAAATGATGCTGGTACCTCTTAGTTGTAGTCAGGGTACGCCTGCATGAAGAGCACTTCACAAAGATGACTTCCATCATGCACACGGCTTCTATTTGTGTTGACATTTGTGCTGAATGATTGGTTTGCAATGCGTCTCAGTTGAAGAATGTGTTTGTGTGTCGTGTTTAGTCCCACATCATTAAGTGGTGACTTTTGGTCACATTGGTGGGGCTATGTAAAGAGCCTACACTTATTGTAACCTTTGAAAAAGATAATGAAACATTAGCACTTTCAGACAGTTCTCTCATGGTTTCATCCCGCTTCTCACAGATTAAGGTTCCATGTCAAATCAAAGTCTCGTTTATGTTTTCTTTTGCTTTGATTTGCTTAGCATTTCATACTGGTATCAATGAAAGTTGATTTTGGATTAATCTTGAGATTCATTTTTTCAGTAATCTTGACGTTTATGGTGCGGGCTTGTTCTTCAAGTTGTTCAGAGTCTCGTGTTGTCAGATCTAGAGTTTCGGGCATCAAATATGTTTGATTTGTTTTTTTTTGAAGGATGGTTGTGGTTTCTCTTGAAACCCTAGTATCACAAGAACATCATTTTTTCCATTACTGGAGAAGTATATGCTGGAGAATGTTTCGTTATCTGGATGCGGAAAGATCTGTTTACTACATCATTTTTCCCATATCCTGCAAGATTGGTTGCAATCTCCCTGCTACTTGCATTGCAATCCAAAAGATCAGTTCCAACATGAGGGAAATTCCTCTATTATCATGTTCTCTCTAGGCCCCAGACCTCTCCAGGCATGTGATCCCTTCCTGCCCAAGCACGCGGTGCTCCTTACAATGCCCTTGAGCGATGCCGCCAGTACGGCCTCGCTCAAGCACCTTCGCCTAGTTCTCCGACGATGGGTTCCTTGGAAACCATAGCTATGATGATGATGATCTACTAATGCCCTTGTATGATGGGTCAATTTCCAACCAGCAGTAGATCGCGCCCATTATGCTGTAGCAGCAGTGGAGGTTTCCCCATGGGAACCTTAAAATCTTTCTAAGTAGCATAGCATTGGTTTCTCTCATTATGGGTTTGTTTGGTTACTGCGATGGGGGAGGGGGAGTTTCCGTAACCTCACGTGAATAGTAGGTGTTTGGATGGGAATGGGGGCTGGAATAAGAAATGTGATGTGATGTCACATTGATTTGTGATGGAATTTCAATCCTGGAATGTAGCTTCGGAGTAACCTGATAACCAAACAGATCACGTGGAAACCTATTGAAGACAAATGAGGTGGGAGATGGTGACGTTGGTGGGCCTCAGCACATTGTTATTTAAGCCCAACTTTTCCTTTTACTTCTTTAAGCCCACTGGGAAGTTGTAACCTAAGGAGCTGCTGTGCAAAAAGGTGATTAATATGAATGGCTGAAAAAAGGGCAACACAGTCCGAAAGTCGAGACTGCAAAAAAAAAAGAGTTTAAGGAAAAAATGACGAAGAAAAAAGAGAGAAAATCGAGTTGAATTGCTAAAAAAAGGGAGCATCCATAAAAAAAATTGATGAAGGGTTCAAAAAAAAGAGTGAATAGCCCATGGAAAATGAAAAAAAAAAGTAAAAGTGAGAAGAGAGGAAATACGTTGATCCTTCATTGTTCTCTCAACTTGATTGTTTTCGACAAGTTTGGGAGAAAGGAGAAGTGTTGGGTAGATCATCTCATGTTCTACCATTTTTGGGTAGATATGTCAAGTCCTACCATTGTTTGAATTATGGGGTAAAGGTTTTCGAACAGTACCATTGTTTGATGCACTCTATATTTGAATGGCCTATTTTTCATGGAATTCTCCAGTGGGAGACTAATTGTTGGCTCTATCCTCCAACGATCGTGAACTTCACTATGTGTGGATATTCCCATGATTTTTTTTTCATGGATGTGAACTCCACTACATATGGATATTCTCGTTGTGTTCTTGTTGGCCCTTGGAGAGATGGAGTAGCCTTCAGTGAAGACACGTTGTGGGTCGAAGTACTCCATGGTGGAGACTCATTTGTGCCGATGAGATTTTTCTGCAGGCCATCGTTTGCACTTCAGCATCAAGTTCCTCCTCATCATCATGACATAAGAAGCAATATCTTCAATAGCAACCGACATCATGAATTGAGTTGATATTGTTTGTAGTTGCCATGTATTTTATGTATGAGTGAGTGCATTATTTCTATTTCTTCAAGATGAACATTGCATGCTTAGCTTTAGAGGGAGTGTTGAAGAATGTGTTTTGCAAGTCATGTTTAGTCCTGCATCATGAAATGGTGGCTTTTAGTCACACTGGTGGGGCAACATAAAGAGCCCCACACCAAGTGCATTAGTAAACATGTTTGGTGTCTAGTATGGAGGAGTAACATTAAAGTGAAAAGTAGCCTCTATGGATGATTTTCTAGCAGAGACAATCAACCTCTACATGTGTAGCTTGCCCATGGAATATATGGTCAATTATTGTTATTTGCATGGCAGTTGTGTTGTCACATCTCAACTCTATTATTATGCATGATGGAATATGAATGTCAATTAGCATCGCGTGTTTCTTAGAGATAGGAAGTGGCAATAATAAACATGCTCAACTTGTTTAAAAGAAACATTGAAAAGTACCTTGGAGATCGAACATGCTTGATATCTAATATGCACAACTAACACTAAAGTGTGAAGTAAAACTATAGTTAAGTAATAATATACTCTAATGAGGTGGAAATCGACCTCTACATGTTTACTTTACTTAGAAATATGGATTTGATTGCGTAATTGCCATGTCTAAGCTTGATGACCCGTCCGACCGACTAGGGTTAAGTGTCGAGTAATATCAAGGTCGTTGCGACACCAATTAATCGGACTGATCAACAAGAAAAATAACCACTCAAAGAAATATCAATCAATCACAAAATGAAAGCGGATTGCTATTTATTTTACATGGTATAGCCACCAGGGTCGAATACAAGGAGCATGAAAATCCTACGAAGTAGTCGAATTTCAGAAATAAAATATAACATTTTTAGTGGTTTTTTATTTTGCAAAATTTTTTTTAGTTTTTAATAAGAAAAAAACTCAACAAAAACAAAAGAACCCAATACGACAATCTTTTTTATTCTTCTTTCAGGCTAAAAATACTCAAAAAAATAAGATAAAAATATTTCTGGGTTTTTGAGATTTTAAAATATTTTTGATAATTTTTTGGATTTTTGTAAATATTTTTATAATTTTCTAAAAATTTAAAAGTGCTCAGAAATACAAACAGTGCACAACCAGGACTAAATGCACGTTAAAATATTTAAAATGCCCTAAAATCTTGGATAACATTTTATAATAAAATACAAATAAAAACCTAGAAACAGGAACTAAAATTGAAATTTTTTAGATTTTTTGTGATTTTTTGGTGATTTTTATAACATTTTAGGTATTTTTTAATTTTTAAGGGCTTTATAGGGAGTTTTCAAACAAAATTAATACTGGAAATAAGACAAACCAAAAGGTATACACATGAATTTTTCGGTATTTTAAAATTTTTTAGAATTATTATGATTTTTCTAAGCTAAATAGGGATGTTTTGAAGGTTTTGGAATTTTTAAAAATATGAAATGCAAATAAATTAATCCAAGAAAATCACATAAAATATTATACACTCATAGGAGTTAGTGGTAATTTTTCGAATTAACTCACTATTTATTAAGTCCAAAATACAATGAGTAATTAGGCATAGTTCAGAAGGACCAATTTGCAAGTAAAATAAGTTCACGTGCCAAATAATAACACCTTTTAAACATCTATGGCCATATTTGCAAAAATCCCAATCAAGCACATGCGACACACGTGTTCCAGATTCACAGGGGCATATATACAAATACTAAAAACATGCCATTCAATTCATAACAAATATAAAGTATAGGGTAGAAACGCAAATAACCCATGAGTCACGTGGACATACACTTGCTACAGACTGAGAGGGACTAAAATGCAAATAGCTAAAAATGTGAGGTCCAAACTGCAAAATGTCTTAACTACAATAATTATTTGATGGACTAAAGTGAAATTCCAAAATGTGCAGGGTAAGATGGAAATATACCCCTAGGGGCATGTGCGTGGCACGTGGGGCTTCTAACGGTTCTGATCATTCCTTGGAAAGCATCTGGCGATCTCAGATCTGGCCAGGGATGTACGTGTCAGATAAAGCCCGCAAAGTCTCCATCCTCCGCGTTCGTCGAAGACCCAAAGCTTCGCCTCTCACGTTATTGCATAACAAGAGATAGAGGGACTCGGGGCGAAGCTCTGGTCCACGTTATTGCATAACAAGAGACGTGATATGTGAGGGGGCAAAGCTTTGGGTCTCCGAGGGGGATGGAGACCCAACCTAATCTCGACCTGATGGTCGAGCCTTAGGGGGGTTAGGTTGCATGAGGAGGTGCGGGTTTGTCTGGAAAGTCGATTCGAACAGAGGGATGTAGGTGATGAGCTCTAGACCTGGTGGTCAGAGCCAGCGAATAGCAGCAGTGTAAAATGGAAAGATCGGAGTGAACAGGGGACTATGATGGATGAAAGCAGTACCTGAAGGTTCTAAGGAGCTCCTGAACTTCAAGAAAAGATGAACGGATAGGTTGTGGCCTCGATCTGCTGCGGCGGGCGAGAGAGGCTTCACGGAGTGGAGAGGTCCGACCATGCTGAGCTACAAGCCTCGAGGAAGCTCCCAACGGTCCTGAGATGCTCCTCTGATGGTTGTCACTTCAACGAAGGTGGCTAGGAGTAAATGGGGGTGCGAGGGACGAGATACCCGACAATGGAGGCGTACGAGAGTCTATAATATTCTCTAGGAGCTGAAAAGATCGAGAGAGAGAGAGTGTACGCATCCCTGAGAAGATTAGTGCCATCTAGGGATTTGTGAGGGTCACAGATCCTAGGAGAAGGCTCGGGCGAAGAATCGGGGCAAGAGATGGTCGGAGTCGGGCGCAAAAAACGGAGAAGAGGCTCCGACGAGAGGTCGGATAACCTGACCTGGCTGGAAGAGACCCTTGACTGAGGTTAACGGTCTGACGTGGACCAATCAAAAATTCAGAATGTAATAAATAATTGGAAATTAAATAAAAAATAGCAAATGAATTTAAAATAAAAAGTGTATAAAACGAAATTGTTTATTACTTTTCAAAATATTTTTCTATGATTTTTAATTATTTTTTTAAAAAATAAATTAGTGTATATACATTATATAGTATTATATACAAGTATAGTATATCTATATATTACGTACAAATATTTTTATTTTGTTACTTTTATATAAATACCCTTGTTTTATATTTTACATATTTACAACCCAATTTCATAAGTATAAAATAAATTTTATTTTATTTTTACAAATTATTAAGGGTATATAATAAATAGTGGATATGATATGTACATGTGTATTTTATACAAGTGATTGAGAGTTTTCTTTTTATTTTATTTTATTTTATTTATTTATTTTTATAATATTATTAGAACTACATTCAAAAGTGTAAAAGAATAAAATAAATTTGGTTTTATCAAAAATAAATAAGCAAGGAATATGTACAAGTATAGGTGATATATACAATACATAGTAGACCCTATCTCTATCTACTTAATTTATTTTGCGACGAGGTCAAGTCTTGACCTTCTCTTGGGGTTTGGGTCACTCGGTATTTATTCTAAATACCTCATTTTTTTCTTTTCCTTTATTCTTTTATTTTTATTCCAAAATACATGCTAAATGTACAATATTAACAAGAGCATGAAGAAAGCTAATTTATTATATTTATAGATATTTGCAAGAGGTTTTGTCAAGGTAAAGAGCTAAAATAAAAGAATAAAGAGTGAGAATCATGGATTCATCACCCCCTATACTTTACCTTTGCTAGTCCCTTAACAAACACTTATTTGGAAAAGAAGTGAAAATCAAAAGGAAAAAAGAAAAAAAAGAATCAAGGTTGATTATTAAACTTATCTTCATTCAATTGAAGTATGGAGTTCAATCAGACCTTTGGATTATTAGTTTGTCGGAAACTTATTGAGAAATAGGTTTAAGACTCAACAACCTTTAAGTTCCACTATTCTATGGTCAAGACTCCTCATTCAACCAGGTCAGAACAAGTCTACTTACGCAAACTCTAATGACTATGCATCTTTCCTTGTACTGTGTAAGTGATATATATAGCTCCCCACCTCAGAAATGACAAAGAAACAGCCTCCCTTAACAAGGTAACTCTAATCCCCCAGTCTAGTTGCTCTTTCCTCGAGGAGCGGGGTATTCCCTTTTAACTTCAAGTTCAACCATCTCAAGAAGAGGGGGAAAGAAGAGAATGGACCGTGACCAGTGTAGCCATTTATCCTGTCCTTAGACTAACCCTTTTTTGAAGTTCAAGTTCAAGTTTTTCTTCTTGAGCCAGTAGACTAACCCTTTTTTGAAGTATTATTGCAACCCACAGACTCCTGTCCTTAGACCTTAATGCCACTAGACCGCGTTGAGATGCACATCCCTCCCTGAAGGAAGACGAGAGTCTTCGCTTAGAAGTACTACCCTCGTATGCTACCCCAAGCCAAGGAATTCTACCTCCTCACCACCTCATCCGTGTTGAGCTACGTCTAAGGTATGTGTCCAAGTCAAGCCATTGTCTCTGAGAGCCATGTGTGTATTGTTAAGTATTCTACTTAGGCTCATCAAGATGACATGTGAACATAGCCTAGTGGACTCAAAGAATTAAGTCACTATGGACCTGAAAAGTCTTAACCCCAAATCCTATAAGGTTCCTCTAAAGTTAGATGGATTAAGGTCTTAATCAAGCTCCATTTTCTAATTTAATTCCCAACTAGTATAAATGTCAACTATGATTTAGAAGAAAATACAAGCAAATATGTACAAAAAACTTTTTGTGCATTTTTTAAAAAATATGCAATTTTTTCTGAAATTTTTTGAATTCAAGGAAGAAGCGGAAGTTTTGCAAAATATCTACAAACATTTACAAACAAATTTTTGCAAACTTTTATTTTCCAAATATTTTTCAAAAATTTTGTAATATATACATAATTTTGATACAAAAATATTTACAAACTTTTTACACTCAAAACACTTTTACAAATATTTGTACAAAAATATTTTTTTGCAAAAAGTTATTTACGAACATTATGTACAAGAAATATTTTTTATGCAACAAAATTTTTAAAATTTTCCTCATTTTTAGTTTTATGGTTTTAGCCATTTTATATATTGACACACTCATACAAAGTACGGGTTATGGCTAAAGTATATATACAATATATACGACACCCTCTATACTTAGCTCGAACAATGTCCTTAGAGTGATCAAAGATCGATGAAAGGAAGACATAACTCGTGCTGAGTATTTGGGAAGTGAAAAGAATGCTATACTACAACGACAAAATGAAAGAATATAATGAATAGAGGTCAGTGATTCCCCTATACTTAGGATCAAGTAATCCTAAGTATATAAGTCTGTACAAAAGGGGAAAACTGAAGGTTAGAATGTATAGGGTTTACCTCCCCTATACTTAGGGTAAAATATCCCTAAGTATAAGCATCAAAACAGAGGTAAAAAGAATCAAAAGAATAATCACAAGTCGGATACCTTCTATACTTAAGGTAAAGCACATCCTGAGTATAGCATAATCATAAGATGAGGATGAGGTGTGAGACAAAAAGAATGAATGATATAGACAACTGGATCTATACAGTTGCGGAAGAGAAGTGATAATAAGGCATGAGTTGCAAATAATGTGAGTTGAAGACCACATCTCATGTAAAATGAATAGGGGCAACATCAAAGATCAGTGGATCATGATCAAGATATGGTTTCAGGCGCTGACCGTTAACTCGAAAGATGGATTCAGATGACACTTCAGATATACCAATACTTCCGTTGTTGTGCACCTTTCGGACCGCATATGGTCCCTTCCATTTGCTTTGCAATTTCCCTGGAAATAATTTCAACCTAGCATCAAATAGTTATACTATCTGGTTCGGCTCAAACTGTTTATGGCTGATATGAGAATCATGCCATATCTTCAATCTCTCCTTATATTGTAGGTACTCGAAAAGGTTGTATCTCTCAGCTCCTTTGGGGTTGCCAACTCTGCTTTCCTCTGATATCCTATACTTTTCGGATCCAATAATAAATCAGTGACTTCCTATAGTGACTTGTGCTTGATCTCCACAGGTAAATGACATGTCTTACCATAAACGAGACGAAAGAGAGATGTACCAAAGGTGTCTTGAAGGAAGTCAGATAGGCCCACAAGATCGAGTACAAAAGTTGTGACCAATCTTTTCGGTCTGGGCAGACAACCTTCTGCAATATCGTTTTGATCTCCCTATTTGATACTTCAGCAAGACCATTGGTCTGAGGGTGATATGGAGTGGCAACACGATGGCCAATGCTGAAGTCGTTAGCAAGGGCCTTTACCTTGTCATTGATAAAGTGAGTCCCCACGTCAGATATCAAAACTCTAGGTACCCCAAACTGTGAAATGATATTTTTCCTCAAGAATCTGCAAACGGTTTTAGCATCTGCGGTTTGGGCGGGGATGGCCTCAACCCAACGACTCACATAATCCACAGCAAGCAGAATGTACTCAAATCCATAACTTTTATGGAATGGACCCATGAAATCGATGTCCCATGCATCAAAAACCACACAGAAGTGAATGGGTTGCATCGACATCATATCACGCTGTCCACAGATGCCCATCCTCTGGCAGTCAGTACACCTCTTCACAAATTCATCAGAATCCTTGAAGAGGGTAGGCCACCATAGGCCGTATTGGAGCACTTTCTATGTTATCCTCCTCCTAGAGTGATGTCCTCCTTCCTCAACCTTGTGGGAGTATGTGAGGATGCTATGGTGCTCCTCCTGAGGAATGCACCGATGCTAGATGCTATCCCCTCCCTCATGATAAAGGATGTGATCCTCCCAATGGTATGATTTGGTTTTCGCAAGGAAAGTCTTAAGTCACTGCCTGGGCCAACCTTGTGGAACTTTCTTGGCTACAAGATAGTTCACAATGTCAGCGTACCATGGGAGCGACGTGATTGCAAGGATCGCCTCGTCTGGGAAGGTCTCTATAGTAGGTGCAATATGATCAGAATCCTCAAGGTTCTCCAATCAGGAGAGGTGATCCGCCACCCCATTCTTAGCTCCATGCTTATCCTTAATCTCAATATCAAACTCCTGGAGTAGAAGGATCCATCTAGTCAATCTGGATTTGACATCCTTCTTTGTCATGAGGTATCATATGGTTGTGTGATCTGTGAATATCGTCACTCTAGATCCAAGAATATACGATCTGAACTTATCCAAAGCAAAGACTACAGCTAGCATCTCCTTCTCAGTCACAGTATAATTCCGCTGAGTGGCATCCAAAGTCCAGCTAGCGTAGTGAATGGCATACAACAAACCATCTCTCCTCTATCCTAGCACAGCCCCTACGGCAAAATCAGAAGCATCCGTCATCATCTCAAATGGGAGAGACCAATCGGGTGGCTGAAGAACAGGAGCCTCGACAACTAATCCCTTGAGATACTCTAATGATGCTAGACACTTATCATCTACAATGAACTCGGTATCTTTCATCAGCAGATCAGTAAGAGGTCGGGCAATACGACTAAAATCCTGAATGAATCACTGGTGGAAACCGACAAGCCCTAGAAAAGACCGCAACTACCACAAGTTGGACGGTGGATTGAGTTTCTTAATGATATCCACCTTGGTCGGATCGACCTCCATGCCCTTGTTGGAGATGATATTGATGAGGCTTGAAAAATCGGTTTCGCGGCTTTTCAAAAAGAGACTCGGTCGATGTAGCAAAAAGCCGCGAAACAAGATTCAATTTTTAAAACCTATCAAACAATTTCGGTTTTCCTTCGGAAAACCGTCACTAATATTTAACCAGGCAAGTGTTCCTGGGTCGAACTCAAGGAGGCAGAATAAATTCCTTTGATTTTTATCTTTGTAATTTTATTTTTAATTCTTCTCTAAGTTGTCAAGTCAAAACACCTTTTTTATTGATTTTTATTTTTATTATTTTTATTTGATTTTATTATTTTCCAATTTTTATTTAATTTTCAAAAAGGGAGATTTTTCAAAAAAGATTTATTTATTATATAATAGGTGGATACTATTTAGGTGATACAATATAGTAGAGTGAACGGGGTTCGAGCCGCGAGCTCGAACAACTCAAGAAAACAAAACAAAACAAGACGAATTTCGAAGAGTCAAAACACGTCGAAAACTCGTCAAAAATCCACGAAAACTTTATACTAAGTAGGTGGGGTAGTTGTGTAACTACCCTCAAGAAACTGTTAAAGAACAAAGTCAAACGAGATCCAATCAGCCCCTACAGCCCAGGGGCATAAGCGCAAGAAAAAGCTAATTAAAATGTTTGCAAATGGGTCCTCATGGACTGTTCTGTAGAAAAAATATACAAATGTTTACATTTAGGTCCCTGAGGAGGGATCTAAATGTAATTATGGAAAACCTGGGAGGCGGGATGAAATTTCTGGAAGTTCGTTGGGCCGAAGTTGTAAATTTCACACCGTTTCACCACTGACGGATGCGATTAGAACTTTCTGGCGTGGATCGGATGGTCACAGGTGCGCCACGTGTCGCGCACCTGTGCGTCGTCTGTTCTTGAGTTTGTTACAACTGCTGGTGGCGAGCGTTCTTCTCTCCTGGTCAACCGATGATGACTTTGGCACTCCGGCGGTGCCAGAGGGGTGGCTTCTCCACCCCTCGAGCTTGCCCGCGATGGTGTGATGGCTGAAGATGCTCCGAGCGGCTGCGATGGTGCGAAGAAGACGGCGGTCTCAGCTTCCTGGAGGTGGCTCAGTGATGGCGACCCATCTTTGGAGACGAATTCTGATGGCGATTGGGGCCTTCCAGATGCTAAGAAATGTCTCGCGATGATATTGAACCTGCAATTAACAAGATAGGATGCTCGATTCACGGTGAATCGGCCAATTGATTATAAGTCGCAAGCTCAAAGATGATTAAAAACTTTAGTTTCCAGACGAACTACCAGATGTGTGAAAACGACGATGGAATGATGATGCGATTTGATGTGGTTTGGAAACGAATCGAAATGAAAATCTAAGGGCATCTAAGCGAAAGGGTTAAGCGTCCTAATGACGCTCTTAACACGCTAATTTCTACACGAAAATCGAGACAAAAATACGAAGAAGTGAAGGCAGAGGTCTGTGAAGGTCCAAGGTGTAGTACCTGGGAACATGCTCGACGACGACCTTCGACCGGAGCTCCGATGAACGCGTTGGCGGCGATGCAAGGCTGGCGTAGCCTTGGAATGATCTCCGATGTCTCCTCCTCCTCACTGGCGTGTCCACGGTGCTATCACCACCTCCGGCTGGCCGAGACGAGGCTTGGAAGATGGGGGTCGGGCTTGGAAGATGGGTTGGCTATGGCGGAGGTTGGTGGCCTTTTATAGAGAGTTTGCTTGGGCTCCAAGCTTAGATCCAAGGGTGGTGAGGTGGCTGGTAGTTAGGAGAAGAGGATCGACGGAGTGGATCGGTCAGAAAGCTCTAGAAGCGTGCGGGAAAAATGAGTGAAGTCGGCAGGTCTGAGCAGGCGGGCAGAACTACTTCGTGAAGAAGATGACCCCAGGTCAGCACCTGGTTTGTCCAGAGGCTGAAATACATTGTAAAATAGATAATAATTAGTAAATAAGGTTATTTTAATTAGGTATAAATACAGGAAAGTTAAATAAATTAATTATCTAATTTATGGAATAGTTACTTTTAATAAATAATAAATATTATTTAAAATATAAATATTATATTAATAAATATGTATTTATAAATAGGTTTTAGATTTTTAATTTAATAAAGAAATAAATAAATAAATAATTTTATAATTTCTTAATTATTAGAATATTAAATAAGGTTTATAAGATTTTTTATGGATTTTAATGAGTTAATTTACATTATTTAATAAATAAGGTTAGTATCTAAGTAGGTCATTTATACCTATATTTTCGGGTTTTTGATTTTATTAAAATAATAATAGTATCCAAAAATTATGAAATAATTTAGGGTAAAACTACAAGATTATGAAATATTTTAGAAATTATAAAATTAAGAAAATAATAAATAATGTGTGTTACAGAAAATAAATAGCCCAGAAACCCCGTTGTCTTTTGGTCCCAAAACTGACTTTTTGCAAACGGACTCCGAATTCGATGAAACCACCTTTATTAATTAGAGAATATTATTTTATGAACTTTAAAGGTGAGTAGAGTGAAATTAGAGTTCGTATGAGGAAGTTATGATGTTCGGAAGTTGAGATTTTGACAATTTCCAGGCTGAGTTTCTTGGCATATATACAGGGTAATATTTTTAACTTATTTTTATATTTTTATATACATTTTTAGAAATAATTAGGAGAAGAGTTTGGTGGAAAATATGTTCATATGAATTAATTAAAAATCTTTGAAGTTTTGTATTTATTTTATAAATAATGAGAGGTGTATATGTGTGTGTTAAATTATTATTTTTTATGTTTTCTTTCCTTATCTCCCCCTACTTATTGGTTTGTCGACCAATCCATGCTGACTTGATCTCGGGGGTTAGGTTATAAATATATCTTACAGCTATATTTATATTTAAGTCATATTGTATATATATACATATATTCAATCTGGCTTTTTGTTTCTTTTCTTGTTCTTTCTTTATTTACATGATTTTAGTGTTTAAAAGTGAATATTTACACATGAATGGTGATTTGTTAAAAGATGAAAATTAATGGATATTTACATGTATTTGTTAAGGGTTTTAAGACAAAATGCGACAGAAAAGTTAATGAATCATGGATTCATCAACCCCCTATACTTAAACTTTGCTAGTCCCTTAGCAAACACTTATTTTGAAAAAGTAAGTGAAAAAGAAAGAAAGTTAGAATGAATTTATTTTCCTAAACCAATTCATGAGAACAGACAAAGGACAGAGCTCGATCGGTCCTGAAACATGCATTTTGCCGGAGCCTTAACTAGGATTAGGATTTTATCCTCAACAGTCCTCAGGTTCCATAATCCTTACTCAAGATCACTTCATCGGCTAGTTCAGACTCACTTATTCATATCGCAAACTCTATCATCCTTGAAGTCAACTTGTACAGTGTGTGAATTGATTTAGCTCTTCCTGCTTAGAGAACAGAAGAAACCGTCAATCCCGGTTGTACACTCCTATGGCTTCCTCATCCCGCTACTCTTTTCTCGGGGAGGGAGGTATTCCCTTCTGAGTTCAGTTCTGCTATGTCCACAATCGAATATAGGGAGAAGTTAGAAGAATGAGAAAAGAAGTGGAGTGCGACCAGTGTAGACGCATCTCCTTGTGAAGCCCAACCGGTGTAGCTGAGTCTCCACTAAGATGTGCAGGCATATTTGGTGGAAGCTTGGACCATTGTGGTCTTATTTGGTAGCTTCTGCTTTGCTTTGACTTTGTAATTTGCTTGCACTGCATTCATCTTTTTGTGCCTCGACGGATATAGCATCTTTTAAGTCCGTCCCTTTTTTGAGGTCTTAGGAAAATTGTGTCAGCAGATCCTTCCCTCATCCGAAGCAACTATTGAAACCCTAATCTCTCCCGTCTTTAGACGTCAATGCCGCAAAGATAAGGATAGAAACACACTACCAAGGTGTACTGCCCTTCGGAACTCAATGCGAGTTGAGCTAAGTGCAGAGTGCATGTGTTCAAGATTGGTTCACTGGTGTAGAGTTATACAGATGACTCCAAATGGTCTACTTAAGCTCAGATGACTTGATTTCCCGAATATGGTCTTACGGAACCCAAAGATTTTAAGTCAGTTGACCTGAAGAGTCTAAATTCCAGTTCTAATCAGGCTCCTCACAATGAACGTTAAAGGCCGTAATTAAGCTCCATCCTTTAGACTAGACTCAGTCCTTAGTTCCGGAAATCAAACTTATTCTGAAAAATGCGAATGCAAATGCAACCATGTTTTTGTGAAGTATATTTTCTGAATTTTAATCATTTTTATGGATTTTAAGGATTTTGTAATTTTTTATGGATTTTAGGACTTTGTATTTTTTATGGATTTTTATGATTTTTATAAACAAGGTTTTATTCATAAATTTTACAAAATATATTTTATTCGAGTTAAGTGTCTAATGTATTTTACAAATTTTATCTACAAAGTATTTTACAAGGGTTAAATGGTTTTTACACATGTTTTAATAAATGGGATTTTAAATAAGTATTATACATATTTTAAGTACAAATTTTAAATACAACTTTTAATTACAAATTTTAAATACAAGTTTTAATCATATTTTACTTATTTACAAGGATTTTATAAACAATATATAAATATAAGTGGATTTTAAATTAACCCGTACCCACTTTTTATGAATTTTATAGATATAGAAAATAAATAAAAGTACGAGTTATGGACGAAAGTATATATACAATATATACGCACCCCCTATACTTAGCTTGAGCTATGTCCTCATAGCGTCAAAAGAGAAAAAGGACGACATAACTCGTGCTAAGTAAAAGTGGGTGAAAAAGGATATCGATTACAAGTCAGTCAACCCCCCCTATACTTACGATCAGGTCATCGTAAGTATCACGGGAGAGCAAAAACGGGATGACTGAATGAAAAGAATAAATAACGAAAGTTCAAAAGGAAAAGAATACGAAATCATCGAAATCACTCGGTCCCCCCTATACTTAGGATAAGGCATCCTAAGTATAGAAAAGAGTGTAGCCAAAAATTGGGGACCAGTGATTTGTGAAAAAGAATGGCTATACAAAAGAATCAGTACAAGAAATAAAACGTAAATCAGCGGGCAATCGGTCCCCCTATACGTAGGATCTGGTATCCTAAGCATAGAAGACGAGCAAAAATGGGGACGATTGTGGTCTACGAAGAATATACAAGTGTTGTGAATCTCCAAAAATGAATGGCTCAAAAGGATTTTGTACAGGAAGAAGTGAAGGAGTGATCATGATTCCTGTACAAAATAGATCACTTCAGTACGGGCCAGATGATCAGTAGTCTCTACGAAGTGCTTCAGCATCTGCCCGTTAACCACGAACGGCTCTGCACCAGGTGACACATCTGATATTGCAATACTGCCATTGTCGTGCACCGTTCTGACTATGTACGGTCCTTCCCACTTGCTTTTCAATTTGCCGGGAAAAATTCTCAACCTTGCATTGAACAACCGGACTTTCTGCCCTGGGACAAAGCTCTTGTGCCGAATATGTCTGTCATGCCATTTCTTCACTTTGTCCTTATAGATGAGTGTGTTCTCGTATGTTTGATTTCGAATTTCTACCAGCTCATTCAGATCTATCTTTCTCTTGGCCCCTGCTTTCTGTATATCCATCAGTATTTCTCGAATTGCCCATTCTGATTTATGCATGATCTCTGCGGGCAAGTGGCACGGCTTTCCATAAACTAGCCTGAATGGTGAAGTACCTAAGGGAGTCTTATAAGCAGTACGATATGCCCAAAGAACTTGATCTAGAAGAAGTGACCAGTTCTTCCTATCCGGTCGTACTAGTTTCTGGAGAATTGATTTCACCTCCCTATTTGAGACTTCAGCCATGCCATTCGTCTGTGGGTGGTAAGGAGAAGCTACTCTGTGATCGATGCTGTATTGTTTCACTAGCTTTTTCACCTCCTTATTAATGAAGTGGCTACCCCCATCAGAAATGAGAATATGAGGGATCCCGAACCGCGAAATGATATGTTCCCTTAGGAACTTACAAACGGTCTTACTGTCTGCGGTTCATGCGGGTATAGCCTCCACCCATCTGCTAACATAGTCTACAGCAAGAAGAATGTACTCAAAGACGCTGCTAGAAGGGAACGGTCCCATAAAATCTATGCCCCATGCGTCAAAGATCTCGCAAATGATGACGGGTCGCATCGGCATTACATCTCTAGCACTGACTGTCCATACAGCTCTCTGACAATCTGGACAACTCTTCACAAATGTGCAGGCATCTCTAGTAAGAGTCGGCCACCATAATCCACTCTATAGTACCTTCTGCGCTGTCCTCTTCCCTGAATGATGTACTCCTGATTCTAAAGAATGGCACAAAGTGAGGACACTATTATATTCCTCCTGAGGAATACATCGCCTGTAAACACAATCCGGTCCTTCGCGAAAGAGAAGCGGATCCTCCCAATGGTAGTATCGTGCCTCAGAAACTAGTTTCTCAACTCTGTTCTTCGGCCAATCCTGAGGACTTTTCTGTGTGACCAGAAAGTTCACTATGTCTGCATACCACGGAAATTCTGTAACCGCAAAGATGCTCTCGTCAGGAAATCTCTCTGCGATCTCTGGCGTGTACCCATCTAAAGGCTGATCTGTCTGTAATCGGGAGAGGTGATCAGCTACCATGTTCTTTACTCCAGGTTTATCTTTGATATCCAAGTCGAATTCCTGAAGTAATAGAATCCATCTAAGAAGGCGTGCCTTGGCATCCTTCTTTTCCATTAAAAATATGATAGCTGAGTGATCTGTGTAAACTGTGATCCTAGAGCCAAGCAGATATGATCGAAACTTGTCTAATGCAAACACTACTACCAACATCTCCTTTTCTGTCACTGTGTAATTTCTCTGAGCACCATCTAAGGTTCTGCTGGCATAGTGAATGGCAACGGGAAGTCCATTCCTCCTCTGTCCTAATACAGCCCCGACCGCAAAATTTGAAGCATCCGTCATGATCTCGAAGGGTAGAGACCAATCAGGCGGCTGTAGAACAGGAGCATTGATTATCTTCTCTTTCAATGTGAGGAAGGCATTAAGACATTTATCATTTAAAATGAACTCGATGTCTTTGCCTAGCAATTCAGTTAACGGTCGAGCAATCTTAGAGAAGTCTTGAATAAACCGTCGGTAAAAGCCGACATGCCCCAGAAATGACCGTAACTGTTTGATGTTGGATGGTGGCTCGAGTTTCTTGATGACATCCACCTTGGCAGGGTCAACCTCCATGCCTCGCTGGGAGATGACATGCCCCAACACGATCCCGTGAGTAACCATAAAATGGCTCTTTTCCCAGGACAGAACGAGATCTACCTCACAACACTTTTTCAGAACCTGGTCTAGGTGCGCTAAACAATCGTCAAATGACTCACCATAGACCGAGAAATCATCCATAAAAACCTCTAGAAAATTACCGACCATGTTCGCAAAAATAGCAAGCATGCACCTCTGGAAAGTCGCAGGAGAGTTGCACAATCCAAAGGGCATCCGTCTAAAGGCATACGTGCCGAACGGACAAGTAAAGGTGGTTTTCTCCTGGTCTTCAGGAGCAATTGATACCTGGTTGTATCCGGAGTAACCGTCAAGGAAACAGAAGTACCTCTTCCCTGCCAACCGTTCTATGACCTGGTCTATGAAAGGCAAAGGGAAGTGGTCCTTTTTCGTCGCGGTGTTCAGCTTTCTATAGTCAATACATACTCGCCACGGCGTGATTACTCTCTTTGGAATCTCCTCTCCACTCTCGTTTTTCACCATCTGAATTCCCGACTTCTTCGGGACAACATGTAATGGGCTAACCCATTCGGAGTTGGAGATGGGATAAATGAACCCTACGTCGCACCATTTCGTGATCTCTTTCTTGACAACTTCTCGTAAAACCGGATTCAGCCTGCGCTGAAACTCTCTGGAGGGTTTGCTGTCATGATCGAGATAGATATGATGTGAACACAAAGTAGGATTAATCCCGCGGAGATCGGATACAGTCCACCCAATGGCCTTGCGGTTTCTTTTTAGAATCTCCATCAGACGAGATTCTTGATCATCGGTCAAAGTTGAGCTGATAATGATCGGAAACTGTTGATGTGGACCCGCAAGGAAGGCATATTTCATGTTTGGTGGCAAAGTTTTAAGTTCTGGCAAGGTAGTATCTGTATCTTCCGAAACATCCTCCGTATGTGTACGGGGATCTGTATCGGTTGTGGATTTGTCGGCATTCTGATTATCCACGATCTCTATGTGCTCTAGAGTCGGACTAGAGAAGATGTTCAAGACATCATCCGACTCCTCAGAATGATCAGAAGAGAATAAGTCAGCTAGATAAAATTCTGAATCATCTGAGACGGAGGAATCGTGTAGAGTTTCTGATTCTGAAAGATCTACATTGATTTCGTCAGAAGTCTGATCCCTTTTCTTCTCATCATCCAGACTAAATATAAGGTTCCGTTGGAAGAATTACCCCCTGAGGTCTCGGACCCGTCCTCTGTCAAATATTCTTGGGTTTCTACCTGATACCTTTCGAGGTCGTCAAGACGAACCTCATCCATGTAATCGCAGGAGGCTAAAGAGCTCAGAAAATCTGAAGATGCATCACTGAAAGTGTTTGATTCTCTCGCCATCTCTATATGTACCTTTTCTCCCTCGGCGCGAAAAGATACCTTCTCTGTATCATAATCGAAGAGGGCCTTTGCGGTCTCCAGAAAAGGCCTCTCGAGAATGATCGGGGTAAGGTGTAACTGTGCAGGGCGATTCATATCTAGGACCGTAAAGTCCACTGGAAATTGCAGACCCTGCACGGTTACGATAACGTTCCAAAGTATACCCTTAGGTCTCTTTACGGATCTATCAGCAAACTGAAGGATCGCTTGGGATTTGTAAAGAGGACCTAACTCGAGCTTCTCGAGTAAGGAAGCGGGTATCAGATTGATCGAGGAACCGTTATCTAATAGAGTGTAATCGAACTCGGCTTTTGCGATCTTGCATCTGACATAATGTGCACCTGAGTCTTTCTTCTTCTTCGGTAGCTTATTCTGTATCGCACAGGATGTAGCCTTAGTCAAGACATGTTTTTCTGTTCGGGATCTCTTTTTCCTACGCGTGGTGCATCTGTTTTTCAATTGATTCTTGAGCGTAGGAAATTGATCTAAGGCATCATGAAGAGGGATCTTCAGAAAGATGTGATCTTTGAGTAGTTTCTCGATCTGTGGAGATTCAAGATTATTTTTTGTCTTTTTCTTTCCTTTTCCAAACAAAGCATCGGGAAAAGGAATAAAATCAGAAGTCAGAAAATCAGCATTTGTATTCAAACCGGAATCAGCATTTACATCGAGAGTCTCAGAATTATTTACAAAACTCTCTAAAACAGGAGAAGAGATATTTTTGTCGGGGTTCTCTGCCTGATCTGGCGTGATGTCATCGTCTGAGTTGCCAGTGTCCATATCTGATGTGTTGGCATTGCTCCCGTCTCTCGATTCTGCGTACTGGTCCCCATCCTCTTGCGGTTTCTCCTCCTCAGCTTCAAGATATGCTCGTGCTCCTCTAGTGCCCTCTCCTCTTCTCCAGCAGGTGTTTGTGGTGATCTACCGCTCCTGAGACGAATGAAGTTAGATAAAAATTCAGGAAACGAGATCTTACCTATAGTATCTACCTGCTCTGGATGCCTCCTCTTGTTGTTCGGGTTCATCTGAGGCTGGGCTGGGAGAGTGGTCTTAGGCACGGTTAACTCGTCCAGACGACGGTTAACCTGCTCCATCTCTATCTTGTGCGCGATCTGGAGCGTACTCAGCATATCCATGATCTGGTTGAGCGCCTGAGCTTGTGAAGACATCTCCGGTTATGTTTGGTGGCCCTGGCTTGCTCCTCTCTCCTACCTTGGCGTGAAATGCTGAGAGGTGGAAGGCTGGGAGTAGCGCTGAGGTGTGGAGGAAGACTGCTGCGGCTGCTGAAAAGGATGATTCTGTGAGTAGTGAGCAGGGTGCTGATATGAAGGCTGCGGTCTCTGATGGTAGACATTCGGATGAGACTGCTGCGGCGTGAAGCTCTGGCGGTGCTGATATTGCGGACGTCCATGCTGCGGATGACCGTACGGCTGCTGCTGCTGATTCGGTATACTCGGCTGCTGCACCGGAGTATACCAAATCCCGTTGATCTTGAGAGTGGCCTGCGGCTCCACCTCCATCTCTGTAGTGCTGATGATCTGGCCGGAAACGGCATGAGACTGATCCTCATGCCAATCAATTTGCGGAATCTCGGGCTCGCTCTGGATGTAGTGTATCTGACGGGTGGGTGGAGCAGGTGCGATCCTCCGTGCTGATTGCGCGTTCGAAGAAGTCTGGCTCTGTTGGTACTGGATCTGAAGATAAGCAACCTTCTTCGATAGATCACTCAGCTGCTGAGGTAGAGATGAGAGTTTCTCCAACTCTCGCAGCGGCTGTAGGTCTTGGACCTGCTTGTGAATCACGTCCACCAACTTCAATTTTTCACTAATAAATCCCATGTTGGTGTTGGATTCAGAGTCCAAGATATTCGCCACCTTGTGATGTTCTCGTTGATGTGGTGGCTGTGGGGCTTTCTGAAATGCCCGAGTAGAGTCTACGACTCTCGAGTTCTCGACCATCCCTTCGAAGATGGCCCAGACTGACTCGACGTCCTTGTTCAAGTAACTGCCGCCACATGCGGCACTGACTAGCCCCTTCATCGGGCTCGACGTCCTCCGAAGTAGTTCTGTACAAGCACCTTCATCGGGATCTCATGATGCGAGCATCTCTTTGTCAGGTCCTTGAATCGATCCCATGCCTCATGGAATGATTCGTGCGGCAGTTGCGTAAAGTTGGAGATCTGGCTCATCATCATGTTCGTCCTTCCCAAAAGAAAATACTTGCGCAGGAAGGTGGACTTCAGATCGTCCCACGTAGAAATTTCCCTCCCCAAATGACTCAGCCAATAAAGGGCCTTATCGGCTAAGGCAAAGGGGAAAGCCTTGAGGCACACGGCTTCCTGCGTTACTCCTGGATAACAAGCCATTCCGCAGATCATCTCAAACTACTGTAAAAATGTGAACGGCTCCTCTGCGGCATTCCCATAGAACTTGGGAATCAAGGAGATGAAGGACGGTCGGAGTTCGTATGGCCCTTGATTCGACGGTAGCTGAATCCAATGATGAAGCGTTCTCGCGCCCGGGTTATACTCGTCCCGTAAAGTTGCAGGAACCGCAGGCGGTAACTGGTTCCCGACCCCTGCTCTCAGTGCGGCTATTTCAGCCCGCAGTTCAGTCTGAACTCTATACTGTTCTCGAATATGTAAATTCATCTGCTGTAATGTATCGAGAATGCCTGTTGTGACATCTGCGTTCAGCTCCGGTCTTCCCTCCTGATGTTCCCCAGCTGGTGGCCTCTCGTCTGCTGCTGGTCCTTTCCTGCGAGCCATCTGATCGTCTGTAAAGTAAAAACTCTCATAAGAACTCAACGAAAAGTACTCAGGAGATCTAGATGATGTATTGAGGCCAGGGTCTGCCTCAATAGTCTGGCCAGGAGGCGAGGGAGTCTGGGTCTGACTCGCCTTGAGATCTGATGGGACCAACTCGGGAAGAGGATCATCCCGAGCCTGTGAAGACATACGCTCGACGGTGGACGGTCGAAATCTCACAGAGTCTGAGCCGAAAAGCCGTCGAGACGTCATCTTCGATGTCAAGAGAAATTTCGGGAGAGCACGTTTACGATTCAAAATGAAAGAGAGAGAAATGCGAAAGCCGCGGAAACTCATGCCCCGCAAACAAACACAAAGCAAACCCCGTTTTCACCAATTCAACCCTGATGAAGACTGTAAGAGTTCGGTCTTTTTATCTTTTCGGTTTTAGGGTTGTGATTAGCAAACGTTTCGATTACGCTGGCTGAGCAAGCCAATAGGTGCTCGATAGTTTCCCCGAAACACTGGCCTGAATCCTTACACGAGACCACTCGCACTCAGCCAGTATGGGAGTAAGTACGGACCGTTTCCGGCTACCCATGTTACTTGAGGACGGAGCCTTGCGCAGTGTCCTCTATACCTCCCATTCTGCTAAGTAAACCCGGACCTTTTCCGGCTACCGGAGCTTACCCACTGAGGAACATTGATCATATGTATGGACCCAGTAGTATCCCGTGAGAAATACAGGGTTTGGGTTCTATCCTTAAATGCCGGCTCTCGAGCTCGCGCACTATGAGAAATGTGCGGGGGTTACTCTCCCCAAATCACTTGAGTCGATTTATGGCTTTGAGTCAGATAGATTTAGCAGTCCCGATTTTAGTTTTGTAATTTTTATGGGTTTTTTCAGTCAACGTCTATCAATTTTTTTCTTTTTATAAAAACCCTAAAAGCATGCACCTAGGTTGCGAGTCCTAAGACTAACTACGCGGCACAAGCAGATAGAGTAAAAAAAACCTAAACAAGCATCTAGAAAAACCGCGGAAAACCGATGAGCGATAAAAAGCCGCGGTGGGTGCCCTGATCCTCGGATACACGGTATCCGACGAATCAGGCCCCGAAGAAAAATGGGGGGGGGGGTTTATTATCCATTACAACTCTCTCCCTTTCTCTCTCTTTTACAAAAAGATGCTAACTACTCTGCTCCTCTGCAGCCGACTCGTGAAGAAGGAGCCGACCTCTGCTCTTTCAACTGGCTCGGCTTCCGAAGAAGCCGGTTGATCCTGCAGGCCTTGCAAAGAAAGTTAGCAAAGAAAAGCCGATCGAAAAAACCGAGAAAGCCGTAAGAAAACAAAAGAGAAACTCGGAAAACAGAACACGAAAAAGTCGTATGAAGAACCGTACGAAAAGTGAAACAAAGAGAAGAGAAAAAAATAAAATCACGAAGAAATGAAAAAATCAGAAAGAATCTAACGCCTCCCCGGCAACGGTGCCATTTTGATAGAGCTAAAAATCGGTTTGGCGTCTAAACCTATGGATCAGACTAACTAAAAACGTAATTAGCGTCGCTAATCGACGCACGACTATCGAGAAAAAAAACGAAGAAGTGAAGGCAGAGGTCTGTTAAGGTCCAAGGTGTATTACCTGGGAATGTGCTCGACGACGACCTTCGACCGGAGCTCCGATGCACGCGTGGGCGGCGATGCAAGGCTGGCGTAGCCTTGGAACGATCTCCGACGTCTCCTCCTCCGCGCTGGCGTGTCCACGGTGCTGTCACCACCTCCGGCTGGCCGAGACGAGGCTTGGAAGATAGGGGCCGGGCTTCTGGAACTGGAGGGTTTCAGAGAGCTTGGAAAGTTGGTTGGCTATGGCGGAGGTTGGTGGCCTTTTATAGAGAGTTTGCTTGGGCTCCAAGCTTAGATCCAAGGGTGGCGAGGTGGCTGGTAGTTAGGAGAAGAGGATCGACGGAGTGGATCGGTCAGAAAGCTCTAGAAGCGCGCGGGAAAGATGAGTGAAGTCGGCAGGTCTAAGCAGGCGGGCAGAACTACTTCTTGAAGAAGATGATCCCAGGTGCTGACAAGTGTCAGCACCTGGTTTGTCCAGAGGCTGAAATACATTGTAAAATAGATAATAATTAGTAAATAAGGTTATTTTAATTAGGTATAAATACAAGAAAGTTAAATAAATTAATTATCTAATTTATGGAATAGTTACTTTTAATAAATAATAAATATTATTTAAAATATAAATATTATATTAAAAAAAATGTATTTATAAATAGGTTTTAGATTTTTAACTTAATAAATAAATAAATAAAAATTAATTTTATATTTTCTTAATTATTAGAATATTAATAAGGTTTATACGAATTTTTATGGATTTTAATGAGTTAATTTACATATTTTAATAAATAAGGTTAGTATCTAAGTAGGTCATTAATACCTATATTTTAGGGTTTTTGATTTTATTAAAATAATAAATAGTATCCAAAAATTATGAAATAATTTAGGGTAAAACTACAAGATCATGAAATATTTTAGAAATTATAAAATTAAGAAAATAATAAATAATGTGTGTTACAGAAAATAAATAGCCCAGAAACCTCGTTGTCTTTTGGTCCCAAAACCGACTTTTTGTAAACGGACTCCGAATTCGATGAAACCACCTTTATTAATTAGAGAATATTATTTTATGAACTTTAAAGGTGAGTAGAGTGAAATTGGAGTTCGTATGAGGAAGTTATGATGTTCGGAAGTTGATATTTTGACAATTTCCAGGCTGAGTTTCTTGGCATATATACAGGGTAACATTTTTAACTTATTTTTATATTTTTATATACATTTTTAGGAATAATTAGGAGATGAGTTTGGTGGAAAATATATTCATATGAATTAATTAAAAATCTTTGAAGTTTTGTATTTATTTTATAAATAATCAGAGGTGTATATGTGTGTGTTAAATTATTATTTTTTATGTTTTCTTTCCTTATCTCTTCCTACTTATTGGTTTGTCGACCAATCCATGCTGACTTGGTCTCGGGGGTTAGGTTATAAATATATCTTACAGCTATATTTATATTTAAGTCATATTGTATATATATATACATATATTCAATCTGCTTTTTTGTTTCTTTTCTTGTTCTTTATTTATCTACATGATTTTAGTGATTAAAAGTGAATATTTACACATGAATGGTGATTTGTTAAAAGATGAAAATTAATGGATATTTACATGTATTTGTTAAGGGTTTTAAGACAAAATGCGACAGAAAAGTTAATGAATCATGGATTCATCAAATATGTCCAAGCATCTTCCCCTGAGTCACCATGAAGTGACTCTTTTCCCAAGATAATACAAGATGGACCTCAATACAACGTTGAAGTACCTGGTCTAGGCAATCAAGATAAGCATCAAATCCATCGTCGTAGATCGAAAAGTCATCCATGAAGACCTCTAAACAACCACCCATCATGCCTAAAAATATGGACAACAAGCACCTTTGGAATGTAGCTGGGGCATTACATAAACCAAAGGGCATCCATCTGAAAGCATATATCCCAAAATGATAGGTGTATCTTGTTTTCTCCTGGTCTTCAGGCTCTATGGCCATCTGGTTATAGCCGGAGTACCTCTCAAGAAAATAATAATGACTTTTCCCAGCTAGCCTCTCAATAATCTGATCAATATATGGCATTGGGAAATGATCCTTCTTGGTGGCCTGATTCAATCATCTATAGTCCACACAGAACCTCCAAGAAGTGGGTACCTGAGTAGCTATCTCCTCTCCAGACTCGCTCACAACTGTAGTGATGCCCGTCTTCTTAGGCACCACATGTAATGGACTAACCCACTTGGAGTCGGAGATGGGGTAGAGAAAATCGATGTTCTACCATTTTGATATCTCCCTCATGACCACATCTCGAAGATTCGAGTTCAGCGGTCACTGGAACTCACGCGAGGGCTTAGCATCCTCTTCGAGATAAATATGTTGGGAGCACAGGGCCAGACTTATCCCCTGAAGATCAGCTACGCTCCATCCAATCGCCTTGCGATTTCTTTCAAGAACCTCCAGCAAACGAGATTCTTACTCTCTAGTCAAATATGTTGAGATAATGACTAGGAACATCTCTGTTCACCTGCAAGGAATCGGTACTTCATCGACTATGGTAAAGGCTTCAGTTATGGACAACTGGGAGCTGACAAATCTGGCTTCTGAAATGTCTGAGTGAAGGCCACCAGATCTACATGGGAGAACTCTCGCTGTATGTAAAAAACTGACGAATGTGGCCCTGCTGGTGTCTCTGTATTCTGTGCTGGCTCACTCTCCGCCCTAGTTGTCAGCTCTGTAGGAATCAGGCATGGCAAATAATCATCAAAATTATCTCAATCAATGCTTGAATCTGAGGGATCTAAATCAGAAGAACATGAAATGTATTCTGCTTAGCTATTCTGACTACGATCATCAGCCTCAAATGTATCAGATGCCAAGAGTGTGCTCTCCAGAGGTCTGCCAAAATCTGTAAATCTGTAGTGTCTGATGGCATGACAAAAGCTCGTGATATGGGATCGAATAAACTGCCTCATCATATGTAATCACAAAGTCACACTCCTGGTGGACGACTCTCTCTACATCTGTCATCTGCTTTGTATCGCTCGACTGCTCACAAAAGGATGAATCTCTCGCTCTAGTCTCCTCGATCGTCTCTATTTGTACACTTTCACCCTTGATACAAAAGTATACCTTCCCACTATCATGGTCAGACACCACCTTGGCTGTGGCCAAGAATGGACATCCTAATATGATGGGGGTATCTGTCACAGACCTAGGGATCTCCATGTCCAATATAACAAAGTCCACGGGAAATTTCAAGCCCTGAATTGTGATGACCATGTCCTTCAATAACCCTTTGGCTTCTTGACAGACCTATCAGCAAACTGAAGGACTGTCCTGCTTTGTCGAAGAGGGCCGAACTTGAATCGGTCGAGTAAGGATGCTGGAAGAAGGTTAATTGAAGAGCCGCTGTCTAATAGGGTACGATCAAACCATTGCTCATGGATATGACATCTGATATATGGAGCTCCTGCATCAGGTCTCTTTGTTGGCAATTGGTTCTGAATGGTGAAGTAAGTCGCATGAGGAAGCACATGGATCTCTGTATTGTAGTTTCTCCTCTTCCTACGGATGGTGGTCTTCTCTCTCAAATTCTTATGGAAGAGAGGGATGTGCTCCAAATGCCTCCTATAGAGTTAGCTGAATCTGGAATCGATCTATCATCTGCTGGTTGAACTCGAGCTGGTGTGTCTTTTTTGGATTTTCTGGTTTATTCCCCTTCGTTAAGCGGAGTGATTGAGGGAAGAGGATGGATGGACCCTCTCTAGAGATATGAGGGTCAGGAAAAGGCTCCTGTGTAGGTAAAGGCATAGAATCCATACCAAGATCATCGTGCATCACATATGGACTCGAAGGAGATACAGAAACCTTTCCTTTATTCATATTTATGTTCCTTTTTTACTTTTTCCATTTTTTGTATTTTTCAATCTTGAGATACATGGGAGGGTAATACAACTAAAGGAAAACTGATGGCCTCAGTACCACCCACCGCATCTGATCTAGCGGCTTCAACACCACACTCTAGCTCAACAACTGGAACACCGGTGGTGTCAATACCACCATCTACATCTAGAATCACGACAGCCTCAGTACCGTCAGCTGGATCACCATCTGTGGTGGCTTCAGCGCCACCGTCATCATCATCATGCACATCATCAACACCACTACCATCCTTGTCTGGCGCTCCAAAATCTCCACGTGGTCGACACTCAGACGAGGCACCACTGGCTAGCATCCTACCACTCCTAAATGTCACAAAATCAACATCAAACACAAAGGAAGATATATCACCCAAGATATCACTAGGAGTGGTAGTCTCTGTAAACTATACCTGCTCAGACTTCCTCTTGAAGTTGTTCGGGTTTGGTTCGATCTAAGCGGGTATGACGGTCTTGCCCTTGATAATCTCCCTCATCTCCTGTCGGAACTCATCCATCTCTCGCTGGAAGGATGCCTGCTGGTCAGAAAGTAGGCAGGCGAGGTCGTTAGGGGTCGGGTTCTCAAAGACATGTCGATGACAACCGAATTGATTGCCTCACTAGAAATGAGGCTGAGTCTGCTGGTAGTGAGGTGGAGGCTGGGAGTACTGTTGGTGAGGCTGTTGTAGCTGCCTCCATTGATGTTCCTGGTATAAGGGATGAGGACCCTGCTAGTGCTGCTGCTGGTACTGGGAGTGATGGCGTTGGTGTTGATGCTAGCTGCTCTGTCTGCCCTGAGCTAGAGGCTGCTGTTGGGACGAGGTGCCTCCGGTGGACAATCAGAATCCCGGGTGATCATGACAGATCCCGGGCTGATGTTGGTACCGGGTCTACCAAATCCCGTTGACTTCCATCAATGACTCCTTCTCGAAAGAAAGTGAAGGGGGAAGAACTGCTAGGGTCTGATCCGACGGGTAGACCACCATCTGAGTGTCCTGCGATGGTGGTGGCTGGGAGTAGTGATGTAGCTGCTGGACATGCTCTTCCTGGATGTGGTGAACCTAGCGGTATGTGGCAGAAGGATGGGTAGAGCTACTACTAATGGGATCAGACCGTGACTTGAGACGGGACTGTAGAGTCATCTGTGCCTCCTGGAGACACGTGATCTGAGTCTTCAGGTCACTCAGCGTCTGTGCCAACTGGTCGATATGTGTAAGGCCATGGCACTGCTTCTTCTCAATAATCTCGATACAGTCCAGCTTCTCGCTGATGATCTCCATGTCAGCAGTTGAGGACTCGGCTATGCTGATGTTAACGAAGTAGAAGGACCAACATCGACCCGTGTAATCCTCTGGTAGGACACAACCTTTGGGAGGGGCTTCCCCTGAGTGTAAACCCTATTATGGGACATCACCGTGTAATTCTCTATCATCTCCTCGTAGATGGCCTAGAGTTGGTTCTCATCCTTGGCTAAATAGGACCCTCTACACGAGGCGTTCACTAGCCCTACAACTCCAGTGTCAGGCCACAAAAGAAACTCTGGAGTAGGTTGGGCTTGGATATCTCATGGTATGGATACTGATCGATGAGCTCTCTGAATCGATCCCAAGCTTCGTGAAACTGTTTGTTTGGGATCATGGTGAAGTTGTTTATCATAGCTCACGCTGCATTGGTCCAACCGAGTGGATAGTACTTGTTCAAGTACTCGGTCCAGAGCTGCTCCCAGGTGGTGACATACCTCCTCAAATGCTTCATCTAGTCGGCTGCTCTGTCAACTAAGGAGAACGGGAAGGCGATCATCTTGATCGTGTTCTCGTCCATGAATCTGCCGTGGACAGTATCACAGATCATCTCAAACTTCTGGAGATGGAGGTGTGGCTCCTCGGTGGCTAGCCCATGGAACTTGGGTAGTAACTGAATAGTCTGGGGGTGAAGCTCAAAATTGCCCTGGATCTCCGGAAGCTGAATCCAACAGTGGGTGAGAGTTGCACCTGGGTTGTGCAACTATCTCATCATCTGCAGCTATCTGGCTAGCTCCTGCGGCTCCTCGGATCGTCCAGTTCCTCCTCCAGCTACCGGTATCTCTCCACCGGCTAGTATCTGTTGCTCTCCTTTGCCAGCTCGCATCTCTATTAGCTCACGTCGTACCTTAGTTATGAATGCCCCTAGGTCTCTGATCTGGCACTGCATCATCTCCATGGAGGCTAAGAGCATGTTGTTGATGGCGGCCTGATCAAGTACATACGTTGATCCTTGCGGCTGCTCATCGGTGTGTCCATCAATGTTGGCCATCTCTCGAGTCTCTAAAAAGGCAAAAGACCCCAATTCAGGTGCCGCTAAGTGAACATACAACTATGCTGGCCTCAGCTCGGGCACCTTAGGACTGGAAGAAGGGTGGTTAAGGGAGAACATGGTGGTAGCAAACTCAGGTTCAGAGAGCTGGTCTGGGATTTCTGAAGCTACCCTAGATGAATGGTAAGGAGTGCTCAAAAGTGACGCTATCAAAGGCAGCCTAAGGGACATCCTTCCCATCATTGTGATGTGGGGATTTATGAAGATGATATGCAAACAAGATGAGAAGACAAACCCCTTTTTCGCCTACTCAACACTTGATCTAATGACCGTGAAAGATCAACCGTTAATCTGATCAATTTTTCATTTAGGTGACAAATCAAGATATCAGAGCGATTAAGCGAGTTGTTGGGAATCCAATTCTCCCAGGAGATTGGCCCAAATCTTGCAATTAATTTTTTCCCAGCCAGTATGGGTGTGAACCGTTTACTAGCTACCCGATCTGCCCAATCTACTAAGGAAGTCTAGGACCGATTACCGGCTATCCGGTAAAATCCTCACTAAAGAATAAAAAGCTACAAGACCATTAGTCAAAAAGGAGTTCAGATGTGGCTCTAGCCTAGTGTGCGGGTCACTCTCTCATTGCAGATAAATCAATCAATAAGGGGGTGACTCTTCCCAAAATAAGATTTTTGAGTGAAGTGTATTTTAGGGTCAAGTTTGCATTAACAGTTCTAATTTTATTTTTTTCACATCTTAGGTACTTTCTGAAATAAAATAATGCCTAACGAATTTTTCAATTTCCTTGGTTATTTTTAGTTCAATAAAACAGGGGGAGTCGAAAAAGTCAATGTGTAATCAAACACTATGATGTATGCAGAGATAGAAACGCGTACATGACTCCAGCACTCTACATGCAAGGTGATCGATGCACAAATGTAAAGACAGAAATAAAACTGTCTAAATGATGCATGAAGAAATTGACCTTAGACTAGCAACTTCTATCAATCGTGAAGAATAAATTGCTACCTAATCTGAGAGAGAGGCCTGAGTCTGATCTCATATGTCGATCAGTGTCCACCACAACGGATCCTGCCAGCGTTGTATACGACCTCTAGGGGCGTGTGGCCTCTTAATCGATTATGTTAGCTTTTTATTATTGATTATTAGCTAGGTCCAATTACGATCTATAGGAACAGATGAGCAATTAGGTGTGGGGTCTTCGCTAATTACGTCACAATCAACAAAAATCCTAAGTCTAGGGGCCAAATCCTCGTGAATAAGAAGAAAATAAAAGGCGATAAAAACAAAACATGAAAATCGTGGTGAGGTCCCCCGAGTACACCGGTACTCGACGAAATAGACCCTGAAATGTCTAAGTGTCCACAAAAGAGTCTAGAGTCTAATTATTAAAATAAAATGTGGTTCTACAAAAAAATATCTATCTAATACAACTAAATCATCCTGCTCCTCTGCTCCTCCTCAGGTATTGTCTCCCCCAACAAAAAGCCGAAGCGTCCCTCGAGCGGTTCCTCACATGAAAAATGAAACAGAGAAAATGTCAGAAACAATTATATCAAATAGATACAAAAATGGGCAATAAGTGAAATAAGACTACTAAGTCATGCTCCCCGGAAACAATGCCATTCTAATGACATGTTCGACCAACTAGGGTTAAGTGTCAAGTAATATCAAGGTCGTTGCGACCCCAATCAATCGGAACGATCAACAAGAAAAATAACAACTCAAAGAAATACCAATCAATCACAAAATGTAAGCGGTTTGCTATTTATTTTACCTGGTATAGCCACCAGGGTCGAATATAAGGATAACAAAAATCCTAAGAAGTAGTCAAATTTCAGAAATAAAATAAAATGTTTTTAGTGGTTTTTAGTTTTGCAAATTTTTTTAGTTTTTAATAAGAAAATAAGCTCAACAAAAAAAGAACACAACACTACAATCTTTTTGGATTTTTCTTTCAGGCTAAAAATACTCATAAAAATGATACAAAAATATTTTTTTGGTTTTTGAGGTTTTAAAATGTTATTGGTAATTTTTTGGAGTTTTGCAAATGTTTTTATAATTTTCTAAAAATCAAAAAGTGCTCAGAAATACAAAAGTGCACAATCAGGACTAAATTGCATAAAAATATTTCAATTGCCCTCAAGTTCGGGATAGCAATTTTATAATAAAATAAAAATAGAAACCTCCAAACTTGAGCTGAAAATGAGATTTTTGGATTTTTTGTGATTTTATAAGATTTTAGGTATTTTGTAATTTTTAGGTTTTTAAAGGGAGCTTTCAAACAAAATTAATATTGGAAATAAAACACATCAAAAGGTAGGAATTTTTTGGTATTTTTAGAACATTTTTCAATTTTTTATGATTTTTCTAAGTTAAACAGGATTAATTTTGAAGGTTATTGAATTTTTAAAAATATGAAATGCAAATAAATCAATCCAGTAAAATTACATAAATTATTACACACTCACTGGAGTTAGTGGTAATTTTTCTGTAATTTTTTGAATTAATTCACTATTTATTAAGTCCAATATACAACGAGTAATTAGGCACAGTTCACAGGTGACCAATTTGCAAATAGAATAAGTTAATGAGCCAAATAATAACACCTTTTAAAAACTTAAGTCTATATCTGCAAAAATCCCAATCAAGCACATGCGACACACGTGATCTAAATTCGTAGGGGCATATATGCAAATACTAAAAACATGCCATTCAATTCATAGCAAATATAAAGTATAGGGAAGATAACACAAATAACCCGAGTCACGTGGACATACATGTGCTACAGACTGAGAGGAACTAAAATGCAAATAACTAAAAATGTGAGGTTCAACCTGTAAAATGTCTTATCTACAATAATTATTTAATGGAATAAAGTGAAATTGGGAAACATGCGGGGTAAGATGGAAATATACCCTTCGGACACGTGTTTGGTGTGTGGGGCTTTTGACGGTTCTGATCATTCCCTCGAAAGCATCTAACGGTCTCAGATCCGATCCGGGACGCGCGTGTCAGATGATGCCCGCAAAGCTGATCCAATGGTCTTCAGGTGCTGTTGTCGGCCTGCTCGGATGAGGGGCCCATCTCTGATCCAAGTGTCAGAATTGGACGCTAAAGGATGGTTCAGATCAAAACTGGGGCTCCACTCCCGATCAAACAATGGAGACTATGGCTGGAAGAACAAGGTCCTGATGAACTTCAACTGGGCGTGGAAGGAAATCCATGCTCCCGATGAGGCTCCTAAAAGGTCCAGCACAATCGTTAAATGACTCCACATCGAGAGGGTGGCTCGGATGGGAAAGTGAACGGTCGGATAAGCTGGTCGGAGGTCCTCCGCCTAGAGCTACTCCGATTGGGTAGCGAGCATCTCAAAACGGCTCCTTTGTGCACGCAGGTACATACAAGAGATAGAGGGACTCAGGGCAATGCTCTGGTCCACGTTATTGTATAACAGGAGAAGCGATAGGTGAGAGGGCGAAGCTTTGGGTCTTCGACGAATGCAGAGGATGGAGACCCAAACTAATCTCGACCCGATGATCGAGCCTTAGGGGGGTTAGACTACGTGAGGATGTGCAGGGTGAAGGATATGGAGAAATCCTCAAGCGCATCACGGAAGTGTGAGCGTCGTATCGGATACGACGAAGAACGACTAGTCGCACTAGTTGTTCGGTGCAGCGGAATTTTAAAAAATTTTATTCGATGAAACCACATGATCCAAGAACCATTCTCGGATCGTTTCATCTATAACCACAGCAAGTATAATGCAATACCTCTTGAAGCGTGGTTGATCGAGTCTCTAAGAGAAGAGACCTCCTGTCTCAAGTCCGATCGTCGGAGAGATCGCTTGCGAGCGCGGGGATGAACCGCAGTGTCCTCGCAATCCAAGAAGGTGATCCAAGCGCGGTTGCTCCTGATCTCGTCGCACGAGATCGAACGTCTCCTTCACGGGCGAAGCACTTGAAGTAGACGGAGAAACGCAGAGCGTCGAAGCGGTAGCACGAAGGCGAGGGCGTCGACGTTTCTCTTCCACCAAGGTGGACGGCCACCAAGAAGAGAAGGCAAGAAGGGGCGTCGAGTATGAGAAAGAGAGAGAGAGAGTTTTGCTACAATAGCTTGTGTAAAGAGAGAGCCAAGTATGCCTCTCTATTTATAGGGTTTTGGGATCCATGGATCTCAATCAATGTGTCTCATAAAATCAATGGTTGAGATTGATTTATGATAATCCAATGGTCAAGATTGTTGTTGGTAAAAGCCAACAAATTGTGATTTAATTTTGATTAAATATATTTGATAAATCAAATATATATTAATACCAAATTAAACCAATCAAATAAGGAGTGAGAAATCAATTGGGAGCCTCCTTCCCCATTAGGAGAGGTGGACGGCCACCAATTCCTAAATGGAATTTGTGCCGCCCCCCCTCTTCCATATAGGGAGGGCAATCCCATGGATTACATGGGATTGCATATCTCCTAATATTTCTCTCTACTTATTTTCCCAACAATTTTTCACCAAAAATAATTCTCAATTAATTTTGGGAATATTGCAATCTTGACATTGAAATATTGTGAATCACATTCACAACCCAAAACAAAATGTAATTTATATTTTCAATTAATTAGACAATGTGTATCCAATACACATTAATAATTAATCTACTAATATAAATTATATATAACTCTCTCTAATATATTATAAATCACATTTATAATATATATTATGAATAATTGGATATTACTATCCACATTATTCTTATCCATAATAATTAAATCACATTTAATTATATTGGATAATATCTCATACATCATGATAATTAAATCACATTTAATTATCAACTTCTCTTTGCTTAGATCTCATGGAATTGTTCTTAAACCATTTAAGAACAATGCTATTTCTCCTCAGATACTTGGAGATAAGGACAGGGCGATTGTATTGTTCCACGTATAGTGACTTGGATATTGAGATCACATCTCATATTCAGATCCCATGGACCTCTCATAGATGCTTGATTAAATCAAGACCGTAAACCTAATCTTCTCATTGCATCTGAATCTCATTCAGATCAATGTCCAATACATGGACTAAGATTAGGTCACTTCTCTCATGAGAGGAGTCACTAAAATCCAGACCTGTTTCATCACTCCCTCGGAATGGAAGCGTCATGGTTATACAATCGTTTATGATCAAATCACCCTTCAGGTATTCCTAATACCTGCACATCCTGCATACTGGAAGACTCATGATCATCATGAAGATAAAGATCACTTTTACACTGTCATCTTCATAGTCTGATCATTAAGTTTCTCATTCTTGGTCCTTGGGATATGGCACAGATCATATGCTTTCACAAAGCATATATCTTACCTTCAAATTCATATCATGCTTCTAAAGCATGATGACCATGCATGGAATTTGGTCAATCCCAATACCTCATGAGTGAGCTCATGTCTCCCGGTTCACAAGTGAACCTGTATGATCCCTTTGAGAGATCATATTACTCATATGCCCTTACATGCACACCAGCTTGCCGGTGTATAGACCTTGATTAGGTCATCAACCTATTGGTCTGCCAAATGTACATGCTCAGACATATAGTAATATATCTGTCTCTGGTCAGAGGATGTTTGCCTGTGATGTGACAGTATTCATCATAGGTCTTTGGTTATCTCGATCTCGTTAAGTCAACTCATTGCCTCAACTAATCTGATACCTCTGAATCAATATTCCCATGCAGAGGACCTGCATCAAGAGGTCGATCAGATATCAGTCTAATGAGATGGGATTTCCATCTCCCACTCAGACTGGAGATCACTACTTGTTAATCATTGATGATGCTTGATGAGTCCTCTATCTAACTCCTTAGATATTCATCCAAGCATCAACCTCTATGATTCAATCATTGAATCAACAGCTGTATGATTATCAAGTTGGCCATGGTACATAACCCTTATAGTACAGAGGGACCTTATAGTGCATTCATTCATTCAATATCAGAAAGGGAGTGAAACAAAATCAATAACTTTTATTGATGAATCATTTATTACAATAACATTTATTGTAGGAATGGTTCGCCTCGGGCTCACATTGCTAACAATCTCCCACTAGCCCTTAGAACCATTCAGGAACAAGCCTTAAACCCATACTCATTACATGCTGGTCGAAAACCTTCTGTGTCAGAGGTTTGGTAAGAGGATCAACAACGTTGTCGGCGGAGGCCACCTTGGTGATGATGATGTCACCACGCTTTTGAATCTCCCGAATGATGTGGTATTTCCTTTCTACGTGCTTGCTCTTCTGATGCCATCTGGGTTCCTTCGCCTGGGCAATGGCTCCCGTGTTATCACAGAGTAGCGGGATGGGAGAATCAGAGGAAACTACGCCAATCTCCTGGACGAACTTGCGCAACCACACCGCCTCCTTTGCAGCATCCGATACGGCAATGTATTCGGCTTCTGTTGTTGAATCTGCCGTAGTGTCCTGCTTCTTGCTTCTCCAGCTCACAGCACCACCGTTCAACAGGAATACAAACCCTGATGTCGACTTTCGATCATCAATATCTGATTGGAAGTCAGAATCTGTATATCCCAAGACTTGGAGATCACCATCTCCATATACTAAGATGTAATCTTGCGTCCGTCTAAGATATTTGAATATGTTCTTTACTGCATTCCAGTGTTGTTCTCCATAGCAGGATTGGTAACGGCTTACCACTCCCACTGCATGGCAGATATCTGGCCTAGTACACATCATGGCATACATTAAGCTTCCTACGGCCGATGCATAAGGACATCCAGCCATGGCCTTCTTTTCCTCAACAGTTTGAGGAGCCATTCCTTTAGACAGGTGGATACCATGTCTTAAGGGTAGGAATCCTTTCTTGGAACTATCCATACGGAATCGTTCAAGAATCTTCTTAATGTATCCTTGTTGTGACAATCCCAATATCCTCTTCTCTCGGTTTCTGAACAGCTTCAGACCCAAGATGTAAGAGGCTTCTCCAAGATCTTTCATCTCAAAGGTATTGGACAGCCAAATCTTCACACTGGTCATCATCCCTGTATCATTCCCAATGATAAGGATGTCATCTACATAAAGCACGATGAACACAATGGCGCTCCCACTAAGCTTCTTGTACACACAAGGTTCATCAAGATTCTGCACAAAATCATAACTCTTTATGGTTTCGTCAAATCTGATGTTCCAGCTACGAGAAGCTTGCTTGAGCCCATAGATGGATTTCTTCAGCTTGCATACTTTGCCATCCTCAGTTATGAAGCCCTGGGGCTGCTCCATGTAGATATCCTCCTCGAGGTATCCATTGAGGAAAGCCGTCTTGACGTCCATCTGCCAGATGTCGTAGTCAAGATATGCAGCTATAGCCAGCAATGCCCTGATGGATTTAAGCATAGCCACAGGAGAGAATGTCTCATCGTAGTCGATGCCTTCTCTCTGTGTGTAGCCCTTGGCTACAAGCCGTGCCTTGAAAGTCTCTACTTTCCCATCAGGTCCCCTCTTTCTCTTGAAGATCCATTTGCACCCAATGGGTTTTACCCCTTTAGGTGGATCCTCTAGGGTCCATACACCATTCTTATGCATGGAGTCAATTTCTGACTTCATTGCTAGCATCCATCTATCCATGTCATGATCCGCGAGTGCTTCATCAAATGAAGTAGGATCACTGTCAGTTTCACCTGACACATGGAATCCATACCTTTCAGGTGGTGCAACCACCCTCGAACTCCTTCGAAGAGGTATGGGTGTTTCATCTTTATTTATCTCTTCAGTTTCTGGTTCAGGAAGCTCAGAGTCCTCAGGGGACTCAATGAGTTCCTCTACTTCACTTTTGTCTTGACCTTTAAGGAAATCATCCTCCAGAAATTTCACATCTCTAGAGACAAAAACCTTTTGGGTCTCAGGGTCATAAAGTTGATATCCAATACCATCTTTAACATACCCAATGAAGTAGCACTCACGAGAGCGAGATTCTAGCTTACTTGCATCCACATTCTTTGCATGGACCAAGCAACCCCAAACCCTTAAGTGATTAACACTAGGTTTGGTTCCATACCAGAGCTCATGAGGAGTCTTAGGTACAGATTTGCTAGGAATCTTATTCAGGATATATATTGCAGTCTCTACTGCATATCCCCAGAAACTAAGTGGTAAATGTGCTTTACTCATCATTGAACGAACCATATCCATGATGGTTCTGTTGCGTCTTTCAGCAACACCATTAAGTTGGGGAGTTCCAGGAGGAGTGAGATTAGAAATAATTCCATTCTCTTTAAGGTATTCCTTAAATTCATCTGATAGGTACTCGCCACCTCGATCAGATCGAATTCGTTTAATATTCCTATTGGTTTGGTTCTCAACCAAAGCCTTGAATTCTTTGAACTTTTCAAAGGTTTCAGACTTATGACGTAATAGGAAGATAAACCCGTATCGCGAATGGTCATGAATAAACGTCAAATAATATCGATATCCATTTCGAGTCGCGGTACTGAAGGGACCGCATACATCAGTATGTATTAGGTCAATAATACCTTCACATCTTGTAACCTTGTTACGAAAAGGCATCCTGGTCATTTTACCTCGAATACAATGTTCACAGGTAGGTAAAGGCTGAACCTGTAGAAAATCCAAAGGTCCATCCTTTATCAATCTATTGATCCTATCAACAGATAAATGACCAAGCCTTTGATGCCAAATCATGTTTGAATGATTTATATTACTCCTGGATCTTTTAGGGTTTTTATTAGTGGTTGTAACATTCATGACATGCTCATTAATGCACAATTCATAGAGTCCTCCAGAAGTCAAAATACCCTCTGCAATATATTTATCATAATGATTTATGACTAATTTATTACAAAATAGGAATGAATATCCACTTCTAACTAGCTTAGATACAGATATCAAATTCCTTCTGACTTCAGGTACATAAAGACACTCTTTAAGTACTAGGACTCTTCCACTAGATAATGATAGTCTGCAGGTCCCGACGGCGACTGCTGCAACACTTGCATCAGATCCCATCTGGATGACTATCTCCCCTTCCTCAAGCTGTCTAGTTTCCTGAAACAAATGCAACAAATTGCATACATGAACAGAAGCACCACAATCAACTACCCAACTTCCTTCTCGTCCAACGAGAAAGCTGGTTTCAATGATAAGAGTAGATTTCATACCTGCTGGGGCTTTACCTTTGTCGACCGACTTCAGGTAATTTGGGCAATTACGCTTCCAGTGCCCCGGCTTCTTGCAGTGGTGACAGACGTCGGTCTTCTTTGACACCATTAAAGTGGATGCATTGGAAGATGAGGCAACACTTTGTCCCTTCTTCTTTCTCTTCTGGGCCGGGCCCTTCCGAGAACCTTGCTTCCGACCGCGCTTCCCTTTGACCTGTGCAACCATTGCAGTGCCAGAGGGACCATCTTTCTTCATTACGTCTTCTGCAGACTTTAATGCAGCAAGAAGCCCAGCATTTGTCAGTTCCAGCTTATTCATGTGGAATGACACTACAAAGTTATTGAAAGATTTGGGCAATGACAGCAGAATGAAATCAGATTGCATGTCTGCATCCATCGTCGCCCCCAGAGTCTCAAGCTCTGACAAGTACCCAAACATTTTGAGAACATGATCGCGGACCGAGGTCCCTTCCTGCATCTTACAGCGAAGAAGATCTTTCATAACATTGTACCGCTGGGTGCGGTTAATGTCACCAAACATATCCTTTAGATTCTGCATTATATCCTGGCAAGTGCTCATCTCCACATGTTGCTTCTGAAGAACATTGGAGAGAGAACCCAAGATATAGCATCTAGCCAAGACATGATCTTCATCATACTTGTCATTATATGCTTTGTCTTCCTTAGATTTAGGGTTTTCAAGTTTGTTTTCATGGAGCACATAACTGATGCGTTCTGCTGAAAGCACAAGCTCCAAATTACGGATCCAATCCGAGTAATTTGGTCCGGTCAATTGGTTGACCTCCAGAAGCCTATTCAGTGGGTTCATGGCCTTCATTTTCTGAAATTGAGAATGCACTATATTAGAACATATAATCATATATTCAATTTAATTTTATTTGATTAAGGCATTTTAAATCAAATTAGTCTTGCTATGTCAACTATGAAAGTTTATTCCCTTATTCACTTTCAAAGTAGGAGATATACTTACCAATATATCTCAAGCAAGAACTGGGATCTCCTCTTTATCAATGTCATATCCCAATAATATGAGAACCTATGACTCTGATAAAGAGAAGCGGGAACACATTCCGCCTTGCAAGTCCAACTTGCATTTCCCAATTCGGTCTTTAATACCCGAGCCCACCACCCCTAAGGTGATGTTGACTCGTCATTAATTGAATCAACCGTCAACAGGAATACAACTCGCTATGCGCAATCCAATATCGCCCCAATAATATGAGGACCCGATATTGGGGTCACTACGCATACGTCCTTACTCTTTCGAGAAGCGACGAGCCCGATCCAAACGGATCATATGTGGGAGCTGTCACTTCGGACAGGCGTCTCCCACATATAATATTTGGCGACGAAACCCTTCGCCTTGACGGGAGACCATGGATGTCACTTATGTGATCCTCCATCTCTTATTCAAATTTAATTAATTACTATGAATCTCATTCATATAATTAATTCTTCCAAGGGAATTATTAACTCTAATCATATTAGAGTATTTTCAATTGGATATAATTAACTTAATCATATTAAATTAATTATCAATCCAATTTAATCAATCAAACTTAGTTTTATGCTTGAATATACATATATGATATTAATCTCAAAGTACGTATTAATTCGAATTTTAATAATTAGAAAAATACATCATAATCCCTCGGACATTATCCTGGCCCTACCCGCTGTCATGGCCAGTACCGACGGGAGTGGGGCGGACCACATACGTTGCAACCCGCTGACCCAGCGATCCCCGACTAGACACCATATCCACCTCGGGAAAGGATAATGCCAAATTGATTATTTTGTACTTGAGATGATCATCGGTTTTTCAACCGAAATTATACCATATAGTAATCAAAACAATTTTAATTTTAAGGAAATTTACTAGGCAAATTCCCAAGTCCTATTCAAGCAAGAAGTTTGATGATTGTAGTTCCAATTAAGGTTTAGATCAAATCTAATCATCTAATTGGTTGGGGCCAAGTCAATTAGGCAAATAATCATGTCTCAATATTTCATAAATATTTTTCAAGATTATTTCACGAAATTAACAATTAATTTCTCTAATTGACAATCACTTGGTTCTAGATTAGGAAAGCAATTTCAGCAGTGACCCCTACTTACTAAAATTGACATATCTCAATCATATTAAATCAAAATTAAGCAAAGTCAATTTCTAAAGTTTGCTAATTTGATTTAGGACAGAACCTAAGTGATGTTTCACGCATTTCGAGGCAAGTCTAAACAGTAATTAACATTTTAATCACGTTCAGATTCACAGTTCCCGCAACAGTGCATACATGTCCATTAAAACGACCATATCTCGAGCATACGAAATCCGATTTACGCAAACTCAGATCCTATGGTTTCCTTATTTAATGGGGAACATAATCCAATTATAAAATTCGTGTTTAAACAATTTAAACAGTGCCGAATTTCTTCACTAAACAGATCTGCGAAATCAAATGCGATGAAAACTTTCGCGACCTAAACGAACCCAAGTCGTCCTCGGTTAGCGAATCACTATTCGAAACCGTCAACCTGGCTCTGATACCACTTGAAGTATATGGAGAAATCCTCAAGCGCATCACGGAAGCGTGAGCGTCGTATCGGATACGACGAAGAACGACTAGTCGCACTAGTTGTTCGGTGCAGCGGAATTTTAAAAAATTTTATTCGATGAAACCACATGATCCAAGAACCATTCTCGGATCGTTTCATCTATAACCACAGCAAGTATAATGCAATACCTCTTGAAGCGTGGTTGATCGAGTCTCTAAGAGAAGAGACCTCCTGTCTCAAGTCCGATCGTCGGAGAGATCGCTTGCGAGCGCGGGGATGAACCGCGGTGTCCTCGCAATCCAAGAAGTTGATCCAAGCGCGGTTGCTCCTGATCTCGTCGCACGAGATCGAACGTCTCCTTCACGGGCGAAGCACTTGAAGTAGACGGAGAACCGCAGAGCGTCGAAGCGGTAGCACGAAGGCGAGGGCGTCGACGTTTCTCTTCCACCAAGGTGGACGGCCACCAAGAAGAGAAGGCAAGAAGGGGCGTCGAGTATGAGAAAGAGAGAGAGAGAGTTTTGCTACAATAGCTTGTGTAAAGAGAGAGCCAAGTATGCCTCTCTATTTATAGGGTTTTGGGATCCATGGATCTCAATCCATGTATCTCATAAAATCAATGGTTGAGATTGATTTATGATAATCCAATGGTCAAGATTGTTGTTGGTAAAAGCCAACAACTTGTGATTTAATTTTGATTAAATATATTTGATAAATCAAATATATATTAATACCAAATTAAACCAATCAAATAAGGAGTGAGAAATCAATTGGGAGCCTCCTTCCCCATTAGGAGAGGTGGACGGCCACCAATTCCTAAATGGAATTTGTGCCGCCCCCCTCTTCCATATAGGGAGGGCAATCCCATGGATTACATGGGATTGCATATCTCCTAATATTTCTCTCTACTTATTTTCCCAACAATTTTTCACCAAAAATAATTCTCAATTAATTTTGGGAATATTGCAATCTTGACATTGAAATATTGTGAATCACATTCACAACCCAAAACAAAATGTAATTTATATTTTCAATTAATTAGACAATGTGTATCCAATACACATTAATAATTAATCTACTAATATAAATTATTTATAACTCTCTCTAATATATTATAAATCACATTTATAATATATATTATGAATAATTGGATATTACTATCCACATTATTCTTATCCATAATAATTAAATCACATTTAATTATATTGGATAATATCTCATAAATCATGATAATTAAATCACATTTAATTATCAACTTCTCTTTGCTTAGATCTCATGGAATTGTTCTTAAACCATTTAAGAACAATGCTATTTCTCCTCAGATACTTGGAGATAAGGACAGGGCGATTGTATTGTTCCACGTATAGTGACTTGGATATTGAGATCACATCTCATATCCAGATCCCATGGACCTCTCATAGATGCTTGATTAAATCAAGACCGTAAACCTAATCTTCTCATTGCATCTGAATCTCATTCAGATCAATGTCCAATACATGGACTAAGATTAGGTCACTTCTCTCATGAGAGGAGTCACTAAAATCCAGACCTGTTTCATCACTCCCTCGGAATGGAAGCGTCATGGTTATACAATCGTTTATGATCAAATCACCCTTCAGGTATTCCTAATACCTGCACATCCTGCATATTGGAAGACTCATGATCATCATGAAGATAAAGATCACTTTTACACTGTCATCTTCATAGTCTGATCATTAAGTTTCTCATTCTTGGTCCTTGGGATATGGCACAGATCATATGCTTTCACAAAGCATATATCTTACCTTCAAATTCATATCATGCTTCTAAAGCATGATGACCATGCATGGAATTTGGTCAATCCCAATACCTCATGAGTGAGCTCATGTCTCCCGGTTCACAAGTGAACCTGTATGATCCCTTTGAGAGATCATATTACTCATATGCCCTTACATGCACACCAGCTCGCCGGTGTATAGACCTTGATTAGGTCATCAACCTATTGGTCTGCCAAATGTACATGCTCAGACATATAGTAATATATCTGTCTCTGGTCAGAGGATGTTTGCCTGTGATGTGACAGTATTCATCATAGGTCTTTGGTTATCTCGATCTCGTTAAGTCAACTCATTGCCTCAACTAATCTGATACCTCTGAATCAATATTCCCATGCAGAGGACCTGCATCAAGAGGTCGATCAGATATCAGTCTAATGAGATGGGATTGCCATCTCCCACTCAGATTGGAGATCACTACTTGTTAATCATTGATGATGCTTGATGAGTCCTCTATCTAACTCCTTAGATATTCATCCAAGCATCAGCCTCTATGATTCAATCATTGAATCAACAGCTGTATGATTATCAAGTTGGCCATGGTACATAACCCTTATAGTACAGAGGGACCTTATAGTGCATTCATTCATTCAATATCAGAAAGGGAGTGAAACAAAATCAATAACTTTTATTGATGAATCATTTATTACAATAACATTTATTGTAGGAATGGTTCGCCTCGGGCTCACATTGCTAACACAGGGTGGTCTGCCGAGTAGATCCAAACGGAGGGTAGTAGGTGATGAGCTCTAGACCTGGTGGTGAACATGGGACTATGATGGATGAAAGTGGTACCTGAAGATTCGGAGGATCTCCTAAACTTCAGGCAAAGATGAACGGATATGTTGTGGCCTCGATCTACTGTGGTGGGCAAGAAAGGCTTCATGCGGCGGAGAGGTCCGGCCACTGCGAGCTACAAGCCTCCAGATGGCTCCCAACGGTCCTGAGATGCTCCTCCGATGGCTGTCACTTTAACGAAGGTGGCTTGGAGTGAATGGGGGTGCGAGGGATGAGCTACCTGACAGTTGAGGTGGACGAGAGTCTTTATAGTATTCTCCAGGGGCTGAAAAGATCAAGAGAGTGCGCGCAACCCCAAGAAAGTCCACACCTTCTTAGGGATCCACGAGGGTTATGGATCTTAGGAGAAGGCTCGGGCGAAGAATCGAGGCAAGAGATGGTCAGAGTCGAACACGAAAAAGCGGATAAGAGGCTCCAACGAGAGGTCAGACAACCCCGACCCAGCTGGAAGAGACCGTTGACTGAGGTCAACTGTCTCACGTGGACTGATCAGAAATTCAAAATGTTCAAAATAAGTGGAAATTCAATAAAAAATAGCAAATGAATTTAAAATAAAAAGTGTATAAAAACGTTTATTATTTTTCAAAGTATTTTTCTATGATTTTTTATTTTTTTAAATAAATTAGTGTATATACAGTATATAGTATTATATATAAGTATAGTATCTATGTATTATGTACAAATATTTTTATTTTGCTATTTTTATACAAATACCCTAGTTTTATATTTTAATTTTTTACAATACAATTTTAGGAATATAAAATAATTTTTATTTTTTTATAAATTGTTAAGGGTATATAATACATAGCGGATGTGATATGTACATGTGTATTTTGTACAAGTGATTGAGGGATTTCTTTTTCTATTTATTTTATTTTTCTGATTTTTATTTTGTTTTTATAATATTTGAGAACTATATACAAGGGTGTAAAAGAATATAATAAATTTGGTTTTATCAAAAATAAATAAATAAGAAATATGTACAAGTATAGGTGATATATACAATACATAGTAGACCATATCTCTCTCTACTTAATTTATTTTGCGATGAGGTCAAGTCTTGACCTTCTCTCGGGGTTTGGGTTACTCTGTATTTATTCTAAATACCTCATTCTTTTTATTTTTCTTTATTCTTTTATTTTTGCCAAAATACATGCTAAATCTACAATATTAACAAGAGCATGCAGAAAGCTAATTTATTATATTTACAAATATTTGTAAGAGGTTTTGCCAAGAAAAAGAGCTAAAATAAAAGAATAAAGAGTGAGAATCATGGATTCACCAAAGCTCCATCATTTTGTTTAGTAAAATATGAAGATCAATCACCAATGCTTGTATCCACTAAGGATCAGAGGAAATGACTTGTTAAGGAACATTGATACTGTTGTCGAAAGAGAAGCACCATCAAGTTTGTTGTCTCATTTTTCTTTATTGAGTTAGTTTGTAATAATATTAGACACAGTGGTTTGTTGTAAAAAATCTTATAATTAAAACTCGCACACTTTTATTATTGTCATATGTAGACCCCACATGTTGTGGTATATAACATTTATATGCATGTGTCATTAAGCCACACCGATACATACCTTGATCAGTTCAATTCTCAGTAATGCACTTATTATTGCACTGGTTTATCCCCATGTACAACTATACACTTTTCGATGTTGGACTTTACAAAATGTGTAAACTTTTTGTAACAGTCTCTATACTGGTACATCTTTGTGTAAGTACACACTAATCGTTAAACCTATTCTACAATGTATTTCTGCCTTGAAACACTAGTACATCATCGTGTGCATGGTACATAAGTATTTTGAACAATTTTCTCAGTTGTTTTGCTTCAGATTTTTTTATTTACCTACTATTCTTAGTGCTCCCTTAAGCCTATAAAAGAATCCTACTCTCTATCTTTGAAACAAACACTGAGAGCGCAAGTTCTCAACTCACTACTACTCTATCTATTATTAGAAAATATGGTGTGCTCAAGAAGAGATGTAACCGATCAAGTGCTCTCTATTCTTTGTGACTCTCGTCTCCCTATCTTAAAATCCTTATGCTCCAAAGTCACTCTGGTTTTGCATTCACATTTTTGCATATTTACAAGGAAATATTAGAATAATTTTAGTTTATCTTCACCCTTAGTTAAAAGGTATTTTTCCCAAAAGGACCCTTGGTGAGGTTATGTACCTTGAGGCCTTATGTGAAAGCTGTTGTTCTTACGTAGAAGATAAATTTGGTTGAGATTGAGTACCTCAAAAGGTCTTATGCGTGAGAACCTTTCTTTTGTGTAGAGGAATTATGGTGGTAAGTTATGTGTTTGTATATGATTTGGACTACATTAAAAGTAGTTTTTATAGTGAGTATTTGTAAGCCTTGGGTATGCCAAGCATGGGCACAAAATATATCCTTAAAGTGGGTGAACATGTCTAAATCTTTGTACACTATGGTTATCTTGTTATAGTTTTTATTAATTAAACTAATTTATTTTCAAATGGCTCATCATTATGCATAAAACAATATTTACCATCTTGTTTATTCAAGTATCTCAATTATCATATATCGTTGATCACAAAGTGATCAACAAACATTCAATTCCCTCTTTAGAACTAGATAGTTATCTCATATTATGATTATGTCAATAAATAGACTAGTATAACCATTTTGTTGCCACTTGTTCTCGAATACTATATACACAGACGATCCAACAAAGACCATGCTCTCTAACACATTTGAGAGCATCTAAAATCATGTTCTGAAACTTTGGTTGAGGCTATTAAATATTTGTTATTGGTCTTCTATTTTTGGAGATTTGTGTAGTCTCATATTGCTAAGTGGTGGGACTTGATTGAGTTAGTAGCGTTATAAAAGGAGTCCACACCCCATGTACTCATTGAGATATTTAATTAAAGATACAATCATTTAAGGATTTATTATGTGATTTCATCCCACTCCTTAGAAGCAGGATTCCATGTAAAATCATGTTTCTTCTTGATGTTGATTCCACAGATTTTTTTAGTTATTTGAACATGGAATTAAAGCAAATCAATTTGGGATTTCATATTCTCAAAGTTTGATTTTTTTCTAATTTCAAGATCTATCCATAAAATTTAACAACAACAAGATAAGTTCTTTAATTATTATATTGTATTTTTTGGAATTTTTATTGGTGAAAATTCTCTCTGAATAGAATCGACATAGCATCATTTACCACTACAGGGGTTTATCAAAACTCTATTGTAAGCCATGCGTTGGGATAACCATTGTAAAAAGGATTGAAGGGCGTTATATTAAGAGATCAAGAAACCCTAAAAAGGGGTACCAGATCATCTATGCTCAAATCAAGCATTTCCCTTCAACCATTGCACAAACCCTGACACCAATTCTACTAGTTGATGTTATCGCCTAAAGCTCCAACCCTACATGCATCACTGCTTGAGGAGGTATTTGTCCTTCAGATCAAATGGCGAAGGTGTTACAGATTATCAAACACATCTGGTGATGGTGTTCTAGATTTAGTAGTGGTATGAGCTTGCATAAGAAAGCAGAAAAAGAAGAAGAAGAAGAAGAAGAAGAAGAAGATGGAGCCCTATCTCATCACCTACCGACCTTACGAAGGTAGTGTATTGATTCTACATACCAAGGCATACACTACAGGTGGATGGACTTTAGGGGACAATTGTAGACCATCCCCTATATTAAAGAAACCATCCCCTTTGGTCATAGGGGATGGTTGTGGAAGCATCCCCTCTACATGCGTCTCATTTAACATGAGGGGACGCGAACCTATCACGGCCCCTCATGAAATACAAAAGGTACAATCATGATCGTTGCTATCTATTTCACTTTGTGGGATGATCGCCAACCATCCCATATCGTAATTAATGGGATAGTCACGATCGTCCCTAACGTCGGTATATTCAAAACGGTTGTGATCGTTCTGTGTAATGCGAAAGTAGGGGATGGTCGCAACCATCCCCTCTTGTCATGTGCAAGATCCAATTAAATGGGGACGCCTGTAAAGCGTGGAGGGGATGATCATAATTGTCTCCTCTGCCCCGCCCTCCCCAAAAAAACCCTCCAATAAGCCACCTCATGTCAGATGGAATGGTCAAGATTGTCCCCTCCTGTCTTTGCAAGGGACAACCACGACCATCCCCTTGCATTCTGGGCAGGCTCCAATTCAAGGAGGATGCCTAGAGAAGCTCATAGGGGATAGTCATAACCATTCCCTCTATCCCCCCTCCCAAAAAAACCTTTAGTAAGCCACCTCGGGTCATACGGGATAGTTTAGACCGTCACCTCTTGTCTTCGTAGGGGATGGTCACGACCGTCACCTCTCGTCCTGTATAGGCTCTAATTCAACAAGGACATTTGCAGAAGCATGGAGAGGATGGTCATATCTGTACCCTCGCTCCCCACCTACAGAAAAAATCTTCAGTAAGTGACCCTGGGTCAGACAGGACGATTACAACTTTCCCCTCCTATCTTCATAGAGGATGGTCATAACTGTCCATGTTGTCCCTTGCTCCCCAAAAAAACCTCCAATAAGCCACAACGGGTTAGATGGGATGGCCAAGACTATTCTCATTGGTTGTATAACATTGAAAAAATTAAATTGTAGTAAAAGTTCTAATGCCCATGTTACTGCAACGAATTCACATAAATAACCTAGCAGGTCAAACCTCAATAACAAAGTATTGTTTAATATGCATAAATAGAATTGATCTTAAAACACACTAAATAGATTAAAATTGACTACTAACTGTTCACCTATCTAATAAGTTAAACACAATATTAGAATAATAAAACTAAACGCCACTCCTACCGGAATGAATCTCTTTATTGCTCTCCTCCTTGTCATCACCATGTCATGCTAGTGTTACTGGTGTGTCAACCTCACTTTACAAATGATTGATATAATCCAAGAAGTTTGCCATATCAGATCGCATCTTCACCATCTCTTCATCATGTGCCGACATCTTTAGCTTTACTTCTAGTAGTTTTCTCTCCAATTCTTTCTCCCAATTGCTTGCTTGGGACAATGATCGAGACCTACTAGCACCAGTTCCGTACCACACGAATCATCGCTCCCTGTCAGCTGCGACATTTACATACAGAATGTTTCAGACATGTTGCTTGTACAAAGGCCTCATTAGCAGACAATGATAAGGTGCTCATCCACGTGCTATCTAGGGAGTCGGTCGTAGTGATTTTGATTATTTCCTCATGCATAATCAGTTTAAAAATAAATAAATACACAAAAATTATGGATAATTATTGTATATCGTAATTAACTTACATGAATTGGAGTGTAGGCATCATCGACCCATTGCACTTCTTCTCTGAGGTCTCGATTCTTTGACCATGCAAAAGCCTCTATCTGGGTTGCCTCTCAGTCGTTCTCCTTGAACTAAAAGAAATTATAAATCATATATTAGTTTTTATTGTACTTTTTATCTGTATCAAGTAACACAAACTTATGAAATTGTTCTTGAATTGATTAGCATTCTTCCTCCACATCTTATGGGTCGATGTGAAACCCTTTACATGATTCATGGCATATTTCGTTGATATCGCTTAATATTGTTCCAAATTAGTAAATTTATGTAATAATTAATTAAATATAAAGTACATTATATACTACAAACTCCTCATTAGACCAAAAGTTGATGAGCTCCCTCCATTACTCTGGTGTCACACCCGATGGAACATTCTGAACTAATTAATCGTAAGGAATCTGAGAGTTTATAATACTAAAGAGAGGAATATATTCTTACAAATGTTATCTCAAAAGATGTCATTAAATCACTAATACAATGTAACTTGATTTACCTAAGGATCTGTCCACCAACAATATGATCCCGATCCCAATAAAGATATAAAACTTGTATTATCAACCTTAAAATTTATATTTGTTAATTTAAACTTTTACCTCTAAGTTAGATAGAATGACAACAATCACAAACTCGAGAAGATGTCAGAAGTCATGCGCAATGATGGGAACCCAGGCATGTACTACCTATCCAAGGTAGCTCTGGAACTCTGTAGAGTTATAACCTAATGCATCGTCCCCTACAATCTTGACACATAGGGTTTGGCAAGGAGGAAGGCAGTCTAGGAACCTACACTACAACGGTCACTGCTGATGTTGAGAACCACTGCTGCCCGGATCGAAAGATTCTGTGTGTGGTTGAATAGGTTGGGATTTTTCTCAATACATGTAGGACGAGGAGCCATATCTTAAAATAAAAATATAATTTAAAAAATTATCAGTACTCAAATCATAATTATATAAATATAATAGAAAATAATAAATTATTTCAGTGATTATTCAAATTACCTCTTAATATGTAACAATGTTGTTGCAAAATCTTATACCGGTACAAGAAATGCCATTATCAAGTACATAATCCAAGTCATTATCAATTGCAAAAGCAGAATATCATGCGAAGAAATATGCATCGTCATTATCCACTAAATCTTGATCTTCATTAACATCAAAAAAATCCCTAGGTATTTTCCTAACATGTATAATCCATCTATTGATAGAGTTATCCTTAGACATAAAAGACGTACTCTACCTGACTTGTTACAACAAATGACGCATTGGTTCGCAACCGACATATTTGCTTTAAGGAGAAAACACCATTTTTGTCTTCATCATTTGGTTCGAATCTATTGAACCTGACACTATTTCCATCATCCACATACATATTGCAAAATATAATATAATATTCACATAAATATCCTTTGGCAATACAACCTTCAGGTGCAGCTTTACTAAACATCATATTCTTTACATCCACCAATACTGAATAAGACTATATATTCGAGCATCACTGATAAGATGTAGAATTATATGTATCATTATATTGAAAAATGTAGGTAGAAGTATTTGTTCCAACTTACATAAAGTAATAACAACATCTATTTCGAACTGATACATATTCTCAGATCAATAGTTGCATTACATCGACATGTAAGACTCCTTTGATAGTTAATGGAAAATGAACTTGTATCAATATGTGACAGCCCTGACTTTTTCATGACAATATATTTCTTTCTACCTCATTTATACATCTACGTTGGATACATTGATGTTTCTAATATGATATATCGATCACCATTAGATAAGGTATAAATCACTCCATGAAGTTTAACTCTAGAATTACCTGTTGATTTTATCGGATGTAACTCTGCGGATAATGGATCACATTAAATCACATCTTGCTCGCAAGCTATCCTTCATAGTACTTGAAAGGTTTAGTATTCTAAGAATATTTTCCATAACATTCTTCTCTATATACATTACATCTAAATTATGATGGATCTATAATGTTTTCCATAAGGTAGATCTCATAAGAAAATACTCTATTTTCTCCAACAACCATATAACTTCTTCTTAAACGACCAACCCAGAGAAAAGCTATGCATCGAGTTTTCAGAACAAAATTAATTTGATGTCCAAATGGTAAGGTTATGGAGAAAACCATAAGTGTGTTACGGAAGCGTGAAGATCGCATCATATGTGATCGGTAGAGACTAGTTGTACTAGTTGCTTAGGGAAGCGAAATTTAACATTTTTAAGCGGGTGAAACCACATGATCCAAGAACACTTCTAGAATCGTTTCATTAAGACCACAAACAAGTATTAGGTTACCTCCTGTCTCAAGTCCGATCCAATGTAGATCGCACTTGTGGGCGCGATGATGAATTGTGTGCTTCTCATTACGAAGGATATGGTATGATCCTTAAGCGCATCACAGAAGTGCGAGGATCACATCGTATGCGATCAGGAGTGACTAGTCGTACTAGTTGCTCGATGCAGCGGAAATTAAAATTTTTCATGTGACGAAATCATATGATCCAAGAACACTTCTCGGATCATTTCGTCTAAACCACAAACAAGTAAAAAGATTACCTCTTGAAGCGTGGTTGCGATCGAGTCTCTAAACGAAGAGACCTCCTGTGTCAAGTCCGATCCGACGGAGGAGTCGCTTGCGAGCGTGTTTATGAAACACGTGATCCTCACAATCCATGTTGATGATCCAAGCAGCGAATCTCCTGATCTCGACACACGAGATCCAACGTCTTATTCACGAGCGAGGCGCACCGAAGGAGACGGAGATTCACGAGCAATTGAACCGGCAGCATAACGATGATGCTGCAGTGATGGAGACTCTCTCTAGGGCATCCATGGTGGACGACCATGAGAGAGGAAAAGAGAGGGCGTGTATAGAGAATGAGAGAGAGAGAGAGCCTTGTATTTCTCATTAGCATATGAATAACAAGGGGTGGCCTTCTATTTATAATATATTGGGATCCATGGATCTCAAGCCATAGGCAATACAAATCCAATGGCTCACATTGATTTGTATTTCTTTCAATGGCTAAGATTTTGTTGGTAAAAATCAACAACAATTAATTTAATTTATATTAAATATATATCGATAAATCAGAATAAATTAATCCTAAAATTAAATCAATCTCATATGGAGATTAAGAAGTAGAGATTACATCAATCCAAGATTATAGGGGGACGACCACCCTTTCCTTACATGAGTTGGTGGTCGTACACCATATCTCATGGATGTGTAATCTCATGCAATCTCATGAGATTGCATTACTCCTTGAAAATATGCAAGATTTACAACAACACTTGTTGTAAATCATTCAACAAAAATAATTCACAATTTTTGTGAATATTGCAATCTTTCCATTGGAAAATTGTGAATCACATTCACAACCTAAAATAAAATGTAAATTACATTTTCAATTAATTGTCCAATATGAATAAAATTCACATCAACATTTAATTAACAAATGTAAATTACAAATTGCGCTCTCTTATATATTATAAATTACATTTATAATATATATGATTAATATGGATAGTGCTATCCATATTATTCATATATTTGATAATTAAATCACATTTAATCATCTTGGATCTCTATTCTCATGTGCCCAAATAATATGAATCACATTCATATTATTCACATCTTTGATAATCAAATCGCATTTAATTATCTAAATTACTCTCCTTATAATATGAATCAAATTCATATTATTCATGATAATTAAATCACATTTAATTATCCTATTTCTCAATGCTCGGATACATATATCAACAATGAAATTATCCTGAACTCTTTCAAGGATAATGCGCTTTCTCCGCGGATACTTGGAAATAAGGACATGGTGATTGTATTGTTCCACGTATAGTAACTTGGATATTATGATCACATATTAAATCCAGATCTCGGGCCTCCCATAGATGCTTGATTAAATCAAGACCGCAAATCTAATCTTCTCATTGCATTTGAATCACATTCAGATCAATGTCCAATATTTGAACCAAGGTCAGACCACGTCTCTACTGAGAGGAGTAACTAAAATTCAGACTTGTTTCACCACTCCCTAGGAATGGAAGCATCATGGTTATATAATCATTTATGATGACATCACCCTCAGGTATTTCTAGTACCTGTACATCCTGCATACTGGAAGACCCAGAATAATCTTGAAGTATAAGATCAGTTTTACACTATCTACTTCAAGGATTTATCATTAAATTCCCCATTCGATCATTGGGAGTTGGTATCTATCATATAATCGATCATATACTTTCCAAAAAGCATATATCATACCTAGGTGTTGATCATATACTTTCCAAAAGTATATATCAAACCTTACAAATTCAGTCAAGATTCCAAAGCGAGACGACCGCACGCGGAATTTGATTCTTCCCAATATCTCATGAGTGAGCTCATGTCTTCTGGTTCAGTAAATGAACTTGTGATCCCTTTGAGAGATCGTATTACTCATATGCCCTTGTATGAACACCAGCGCGCCGGTGTATAGATCTTGATTAGGTCATCAACCTATTGGTATGCCAAATGTACGTACTCAGATATATAGTAACACATTTGTCTCCAGTCAGAGGATGCATGCCTATATCGTGATAGTATATCACATAGAACTTTGGTTATATCGATCTCATTATGTCAACTCTTTGACCTAACTAATCTGACACCTCCGAATCTCCGTTCCTATGGAGAGGACCTGCATCAAGAGGTCGTTCAGATATCAACCTAAATGAGAAAGGATTGCCATCTCCTACTCAAGATGGAGATCATATCTTAACAATCAATTGATAGTGCTTGATGAGTCCTCAATCTAACTCTTTAGATATTCATCATAGCACCAGCCTCTATGATTCAATAATTGAATCAACAGCTGTATAATCATCAAGATGGCCATGGTACTTAACCCTAATTGTACTAAGGGACCTATTATGCAAATTACTTATTCTTCGTTTCAGATCAGGGAATGATATTTGTAATAAGATTTATTGCATAATGGCTCGCCATGAGCTCGCATGTCCAACAATCTCCCACTAGCCCAAAGAGCCATTAATGGGATAATCATTAAATCCGCACTCATGTGACAATTATAGGCTATTTAAGAAAATAGCTAGGTAAGTTGATTAGTCTCTCTGTTCCCAAGAGACTACGCCAAGTCCTTTTACGACACTCGCATATCTCCAAGTAACAGTTCTTGCATTCAATGCGAAAATTGCATCTCATGCAACCTATACTCAACATTATTAGTTATAGTGTCGTTGACACTTGATAAGGCTAAAAAAAATCGGTTTCACGGCTTTTTATTGATGAAAGTGGTCAATGTAGCAAAAGCCGCGAAACAAAATTTCGATTCTTGAAACCTATCAAACAATTTCGGTTCTCCTTCGGAAAACCGTCACTAATATTTTACCAGGTAAGTGTTCCTGGGTCGAACTCAAGGAGGCAGAATAAATTCCTTTGATTTTTTTATCTTTGTAAAGTTATTTTTAATCTTCTCTAAGTGATCAAGTCAAAGAAACCCCTTTTTATTGGTTTTTATTTTTATAATTTTTTATTTGATTTTATTCTTTTCCAATTATTATTTAATTTTCAAAAAGGGAGATTTTTCAAAAAGATTTTTTTATTATATAATAGGTGGATATTATATAGATGGTACAATATAGTAGCGTGGTCGGGGTTCGAGCCGCGAGCTCGAACAACTCAAGAAAACAAAACAAAACAAGACGAATTTCGAAGAGTCAAAACACGTCGAAAACTCGTCAAAAATCCACGAAAACTTTATACTAAGTAGTTAGGGTAGTTGTGTAACTACCCTCAAGAAACCGTCAAAAATCGAAGTCACACGAGGTCAAAACAAACCCTACAGCCCAGGGGCATAAGCGCAAAAGAAACTACTGAAAATGTTTGCAAATAGGTCCTAAGGGACTGTTCTGAAAGAAAAAGTTACAAATGTTTACATTTAGGTCCCTGTGGAGGGACCTAAATGCAAATAGTGATAACCTGTGAGGCGGGATGAAATATCTGGAAGTTAGCTGGGCTTAAGATGCAATTTTTCCACTGTTTCGCCACTGACAGCTGCGATTAGATTTGTCTGGCACGGATCGGAAGGTCACGGGTGCGCCACGAGTCGCGCAGCTGTACCTCCGGTGTTCTTGAGCGGTTGAAGTCGCCGGCGAAGGAGTCTTCTTCTCCGAATTTCTCCGGCCAACCGATGAGTCCTTTGGCACTCCGGCGGGGCCAGAGGGGTGGCTCCTCCACCCCTTGAGCTCGCCCGCGGTAGGGTGGTGGCTGGAGCTGCTCCGAGCGGCGGTGGTGCGGTGATGAAATCGACGGGCTCGTCCTCCTAGAAGTGGCTCTATTCTGGCATCCAATCTTTGGAGGTGGTGTTGGATGAAGATTGGTGATTTCCAGATCCTGAAGGCGGCTCGCGATGAAAATGGATCTGCAAGAAACAATATAGCTTGCTCGATTCTCCAAGGAATCGACCGATGGATAACAAATTATAGATCAAATCATGCCGAAAAAAACTTTCTTTCCAGAAGCAAACAACCAGATGCGTGAAGACGACGATGGAAAGATGATGCGATTTGAGTCGAAATGGGAACGAATCGAAAGGGGATTTTGAGTGGCGTTTAAGCTACAGGAATAATCATCCTAATGACGCTCTTAACACGCTAATTCATACACGAAAATCGAGGCGAAAAATGAAGAAGATGGATGAAGAGGCCTGTGAAGTATCAAGGTTTATTACCTGGACAAGATCCTCGACGGTGACCTTTGACCGGAGCTCCGACGCGCGCGTGGGCGGCGATGCAAGGCCGATGAAGCCCTGGAACCTTCTCCGATGATTCCTCCTCCTCGCGAGCTCCTCCAAGGTGCTGCCACCACCACGATTCGGCTGGAACGAAGCTTGGAAGTAGGGGGATCGGATAACCTGGAGCTGGGGCTCTGGGTAGTTGAAGAGTTAGTTCAGCTATGGCGACTTGAGGGCTTTAAATAGGTGGGTTTTCGTGGTCTCCAAGCCAAGATCAATGGTGGGCGTTGAAGTAGGTTGTTAGGAGGGTAGGATCAAGGGTTGAGGTTGGTCAGAAGCTTCGCGAAATGCGCGGGAAAAATGGGGAAAGGTGGCCGGTCGAGCAGGTTCTGGTAGAACAAATTCTTGGGGAAGAAGGCCCCAGGTGCTGACAAGTGTCAGCACCTGGTTGGCCCAGAGGTGAAATTACTTTGTAAAATAGATAATAATTAGTAAATAAGGTTATTTTAATTAGGTATAAATACAAGAAAGTTAAATAAAATAATTATCTAATTTATGAAATAGTTACTTTTAATAAATAATAAATATTATTTACAATATAAATATTATATTAATAAATATGTATTTATAAATAAGTTTTAGATTTTTAATTTAATAAATAAATAATTAAAAATTAATTTTATAATTTTCTAATTATTAGAATATTAAATAATGTTTATACGAATTTTTATGGATTTTAATAAATTAATTTACATATTTTAATAAATATGGTTAGTATCTAGGTAGTTCATTTATACCTATATTTTAGGATTTTTGATTTTATTAAAATAATAAATATTCTCCAAAAATTATGAAATAATTTATGGTGAAACTACAAGATCATGAAATAATTTAAAAATTATAAAATTAAGAAAGTGATAAATAATATGTGTTACATAAAATAAATAGCCCAGAAACCCCGTTGTCTTTTGGTCCCAAAACCGACTTTTTGCAAACGGACTGCGAATTCGATGAAACCACCTTTATTAATTAGAGAATATTATTTTATGAACTTTAAAGGTGAGTAGAGTGAAATTGGAGTTCGTATGAGGAAGTTATGATGTTTGGAAGTTGAGATTTTATCAATTTGCAGGCTGGATTTCTTGGCATATATACAGGGTAATATTTTTAACTTATTTTTATATTTTTATATACATTTTTAGAAATAATTAAGAGAAGAGTTTGGTGAAAAATATCTTCATATGAAATAATTAAAATTCTTTGAAGTTTTGTATTTATTGTATAAATAATGAAAAGTGTATATGTATGTGTTAATTTATTTTTTTTAGGTTTTCTTTCCTTATCTCCCCCTACTTATTGGTTTGTCGACCAATCCATGCTGACTTGGTCTCGGGGTTTCGGTTATAAATATATCTTACAGCTATATTTATATTTTAAGTCATATTGTATATATATATATACACATATATTCAATCTGCCTTTTTGTTTCTTTTCTTGTTCTTTATTTATTTACATGATTTTAGTGGTTAAAAATGAATATTTACACATGAGTGGCGATTTGTTAAAAGATGAGAATTAATGAATATTTACATGTATTTTTTAAGGATTTTAAGACAAAATGCGACAGAAAAGTTAATGAATCGTGGATTCATCAACCTCCTATACTTAAACTTTGCTAGTCCCTTAGCAAACACTTATTTTGAAAAAGTAAGTGAAAAAGAAAGAAAGTTAGAATGAATTTATTTTCCTAAACCAATTCATGAGAACAGAGAAAGGACAGAGCTCGATCAGGCCTGAAACAAGCATTTTATCGGAACCTTAACTAGGATTAGGATTTTATCCTCAACAGTCTTCAAGTTCCTTAATCCTTACTCAAGATCACTTCATCGGCTAGTTCAGACTCATCTATACATATTGCAAACTCTATCATCCTTGAAATCAACTTGTTCAGTGTGTGAATTGATTTAGCTCTTCCTGCTTACAGAACCGAAGAAACCGTCAATCCCGGCTATACACTCCTATGGCTTCCTCATCCCGCTACTCTTTCCTCGGGGAGGGAGGTATTCCCTTCTGAGTTCAGTTCTGCTATGTCCACAATCGAATATAGGGAGAAGTTAGAAGAATGAGAAAAGAAGTGGAGTGCGACCAGTGTAGACGCATCTCCTTGTGAAGCCCAACCGGTGTAGCTGAGTCTCCACTTAGATGTGCAGGCATATTTGGTGGAAGCTTGGACCATTGTGGTCTTATTTGGTGGCTTCTGTATTGCTTTGACTTTGTAATTTGCTTGCACTGCATTCATCTTTTGTGCGTCGACATAGCATCTTTTTAGTCCGTCCCTTTTTTGAGGTCTTAGAAAAATTGTGTCAGCAGATCCTTCCCTCATCCGAAGCAACTATCGCAACCCCAATCTCTCCCGTCTTTAGACGTCAATGCCGCAAAGATAAGGATAGGAATGCACTACCAAGGTGTACTGCCCTTCGGAACTCCATGCGAGTTGAGCTAAGTGCAGAGTGCATGTGTTCAAGATTGGTTCACTGGTGTAGAGTTATACGAATGACTCCAAATGGTCTACTTAAGCTCAGATGACTTGATTTCCCGAATATGGTCTTACGGAACCCAAAGATTTAAGTCACAAGACCTGAAGAGTCTAAATTCCATATCCTAGTCAGGCTCCTTACAATGAGAGTTAAAGGCCGTAATCAAGCTCCATCCTTTAGACTAGACTCAGTCCTTAGTTCCGGAAATCAAACTTATTCTGAAAAATGCGAATGCAAATGCAACCATGTTTTTGTGAAGTGTATTTTCTTTATTTTACTCATTTTTATATATTTCAAGGCTTTTATATTTTTTACGAATTTTAGGACTTTATATTTTTTTATGGATTTTATGATTTTTATAAACAAGGTTTTATTCATAAATTTTACAAGATATATTTTATTAGAGTTAAGTATCTAATGTATTTTACAAATTTTATCTACAAAGTATTTTACAAGGGTTGAATGGTTATTACACAAGTTTTAATAAACAGGATTTTAAATAAGTATTATACATATTTTAAGGACAAATTTTAAGTACAAAGTTTAATTAAAAGTTTTAATACAAATTTTAAGCATATTTTACTTATTTACAAGGATTTAATAAATAAAAGAGTAGATTTTAAATTAACCCGTACCCACTTTTTTATGGATTTTATAGATATAGAAAATACATAAAAGTACGAGTTATGGACGAAAGTATATATACATTATATACGCACCCCTCTATACTTAGCTTGAGCTATGTCCTCATAGCGTCAAAAGAGAAAAAGGAGGACATAACTCGTGCTAAGTAAAAGTGGGTGAAAAAGGATATCGATCACAAGTCAGTCAACCCCCCCTATACTTACGATCAGGTCATCGTAAGTATCAAGGGAGAGCAAAAAAGAGATGACTGAATGAAAAGGATAAATAACGAAAGTTCAGAAGAAAAAGAATACGAAATCATCGAAATCACTCGGTCCCCCCTATACTTAGGATAAGGCATCCTAAGTAAATAAAAGAGTGTAGCCAAAAATTGGGGATCAGTGATTCGTGAAAAAGAATGGCTATACAAAAGAATCAGTACAAAAAATAAAACGTAAATCAGCGGGCAATCGGTCCCCCCTATACTTAGGATCTGATATCCTTAGCATAGAAGACGAGCAAAAACGGGGACGATTGTGGTGTACGAAGAATATACAAGTGTTGTGAATCTCCAGAAAATAATGGCTCAAAAGAATTTGTACAGGAAGAAGTGAAGGAGTGATCATGATTCCTGTACAAAATAGATCACTTCAGTACAGGCCAGATGATCAGTAGTCTCTACGAAGTGCTTCAGCATCTGCCCGTTAACCACGAACGGCTCTGCACCAGGTGACACATCTGATATTGCAATACTGCCATAGTCGTGCACCGTTCTGACTATGTACGGTCCTTCCCACTTGCTTTTCAATTTGCCGGGAAAAATTCTCAACCTTGCATTGAACAACCAGACTTTCTGCCCAGGGACAAAGCTCTTGTGCCGAATATGTCTGTCATGCCATTTCTTCACTTTGTCCTTATAGATGAGTGTGTTCTCGTATGCGTGATTTCGAATTTCTACCAGCTCATTCAGATCTATCTTTCTCTTGGCTCCTGCTTTCTGCATATCCATCAGTATCTCTCGAATTTCCCATTCAGATTTGTGCATGATCTCTACGAGCAAGTGGCACGGCTTTCCATAAACTATCCTGAATGGTGAAGTACCTAAGGGAGTCTTATATGCAGTACGATATGCCCAAAGAACTTGATCTAGAAGAAGTGACCAGTTCTTCCTATCCAGTCGTACAAGTTTCTGGAGAATTGATTTCACCTCCCTATTCGAGACTTCAGCCATGCCATTCGTCTGTGGGTGGTAAGGAGAAGCTACTTTGTGATCGATGCTGTATTGTTTCATTAGCTTCTTCACCTCCTTATCAATGAAATGGCTACCCCCATCAGGGATGAGAATACATGGAATCCCGAACCGTGAAATGATGTGTTCCCTTAGCAACTTGCAAACGGTCTTGCTGTATGCGGTTCGTACGAGTATAGCCTCCACCCATCTGCTAACATAGTCTACAGCGAGAAGAATGTACTCAAAGCCGCTGCTGGAAGGGAAAGATCCCATAAAATATATGCCCCATGCGTCAAAGATCTCGCAGATAATGACGGGACACAATGGCATTACATCTCTGGCGTTGACTGTCCCTACAGCTCTCTAACAATCTGGACAACTCTTCACGAATGTGCAGGCGTCTCTGGTAAGAGTTGGCCACCATAAACCGCTCTGTAGTACCTTCTGCGCTGTCCTCTTCCCTGAATGATGTCCTCCTGATTCTAAAGAATGACACAAAGTGAGGACACTATTATATTCCTCCTGAGGAATACATCGCTTGTAAACACAATCCGGTCCTTCGCGAAAAAGAAGCAGATCCTCCCAATGGTAGTATCGTGCCTCGGAAACTAGTTTCTCAACTCTGTTCTTCAGCCAACCCTGAGGACTTTTCTGTGTGACCAGAAAGTTCACTATGTCTGCATACCACAGAAGTTCAGCAACCGCAAAGATGCTCTCGTCTGGAAATCTCTCTGCGATCTCTGGCGTGTATTCATCTGAAGGCTGATCTGTCTGTAATCGGGAGAGGTGATCAGCTACCACATTCTTTACTCCAGGTTTATCCTTGATATCCAAATCAAATTCCTGAAGTAAGAGAATCCATCTAAGAAGGCGTGCCTTGGCATCCTTCTTTTCCATTAAAAATCTGATAGCTGAGTGATCGGTGTAAACTGTGATTTTTGAGCCAAGCAGATATGATCGAAACTTGTCTAATGCAAACACTACTGCCAACATCTCCTTTTCTGTCAATGTGTAATTGCTCTGAGCATCATCTAAGGTTCTGCTGGCATAGTGAATGGCAACGGGAAGTCCATTCCTCCTCTGCCCTAATACAACCCCGACCGCAAAATCTGACGCATCCGTCATGATCTCGAAGGGTAGAGACCAGTCAGGCGGCTGTAGGACAGGAGCACTGATTATTTTCTCTTTCAATGTGAGGAAGGCATTAATACATTTATCATTTAAAACAAACTCGATGTCTTTGCCTAGCCATTCAGTTAACGGTCGGGCAATCTTGGAGAAATCTTGGATAAAGCGTTGGTAAAAGCCGACGTGCCCCAGAAATGACCGTAACTGTTTGAGGTTGGATGGTGGCTCGAGTTTCTTGATGACGTCCACCTTGGCAGGGTCAACCTCCATGCCTTGCTGGGAGATGACGTGCCCCAACATGATCCCGTGAGTAACCATAAAATGACTTTTTTCCCAGGACAGAACGAGATCTACCTCACAACACTTTTTTAGAACTTGGTCTAGGTGCGCTAAACAATCGTCAAAAGACTCACCATAGACCGAAAAATCATCCATAAAAACCTCTAGAAAATCACCGACCATGTCCGCAAAAATAGCAAGCATGCACCTCTGGAAAGTCACAGGAGCGTTGCACAATCCCCGGCAACGGCACCATTTTGATAAGGCAAAAAAAATCGGTTTCGCGGCTTTTTATTGATGAAAGTAGTCGATGTAGCAAAAGCCGCGAACCAAAATTTCGATTCTTGAAACCTATCAAACAATTTCGGTTCTCCTTCAGAAAATCATCACTAATATTTTACCAGGCAAGTGTTCCTGGGTCAAACTCAAGGAGGCAGAATAAATTCCTTTGATTTTTTATCTTTGTAATTTTATTTTTAATCTTCTCTAAGTGATCAAGTCAAAGAAACCCCTTTTTTATTGGTTTTTATTTTTATTATTTTTATTTGATTTTATTCTTTTCCAATTTTTATTTAATTTTCAAAAAGGGAGATTTTTCAAAAAGATTTATTTATTATATAATAGGTGGATATTATATAGGTGGTACAATATAGTAGCGTGGTCGGGGTTCGAGCCGCGAGCTCGAACAACTCAGGAAAACAAAACAAAACAAGACGAATTTCGAAGAGTCAACACGTCGAAAAATCGTCAAAAATCCACGAAAACTTTCTACTAAGTAGTTAGGGTAGTTGTGTAACTACCCTCAAGAAACCGTCAAAAATCGAAGTCACACGAGGTCAAAACAACCCCTACAGCCCAGGGGCATAAGCGCAAAAGAAACTACTGAAAATGTTTGGAAATAGGTCCTCAGGGACTGTTCTGAAAGAAAAAGTTACAAATGTTTACATTTAGGTCCCTGCGGAGGGACCTAAATGCAAATAGTGATAACCTGTGAGGCGGGATGAAATATCTGGAAGTTAGCTGGGCTTAAGATGCAATTTTTCCACCGTTTCACCACTAACAGCTGCGATTAGATTTGTCTGGCGCGGATCGGAAGGTCACGGGTGCGCCACGTGTCACGCACCTGTACCTCAGGTGTTCTTGAGCGGTTGAAGTCGCTGGCGAAGGAGTCTTCTTCTCCGAATTTCTCCGGCCAACCGATGAGTCCTTTGGCACTCCGGCAGGGCCAGAGGGGTGGCTCCTCCACCCCTCGAGCTCGCCCACGGTAGGGTGGTGGCTGGAGCTGCTCCGAGCGGCGGTGGCGCGGTGATGAAATCGACGGGCTCGTCCTCCTGGAAGTGGCTCTATTCTGGCGTCCAATCTTTGGAGGTGGCGTTGGATGAAGATTAGTGATTTCCAGATCCTGAAGGTGGCTCGCGATGAAGATGGATCTGCAAGAAACAGTATAGCTTGCTCGATTCTCCAAGGAATCAGCCGATGGATAACAAATTATAGATCAAAACATGACGAAAAAAAAACTTTGTTTCCAGAAGCAAACAACCAGATGCGTGAAGACGACGATGGAAAGATGATGCGATTTGAGTCGAAATGGGAACGAATCGAAAGGGGATTTTGAGTGGCGTTTAAGCTACAGGAATAATCATCCTAATGACGCTCTTAACACGCTAATTCATACACGAAAATCGAGGCAAAAAATGAAGAAGATGGATGAAGAGGCCTGTGAAGTATCAAGGTTTATTACCTGGACAAGATGCTCGACGGCGACCTTTGACCAGAGCTCCGACGCGCGCGTGGGCGGCGATGCAAGGCCGAAAGCCCTGGAACCTTCTCCGATGATTCCTCCTCCTCGCGAGCTCCTCCAAGGTGTTGTCACCACCACGATTCGGCTGGAACGAAGCTTGGAAGTAGGGGGATCGGATAACTTGGAGCTGGGGCTCTGGGTAGTTGAAGAGTTAGTTTGGCTATGGCGACTTGAGGGCTTTAAATAGGTGGGTTTTCGTGGTCTCCAAGCCGAGATCAATGGTGGGCGTTGAAGTAGGTTGTTAGGAGGATAGGATCAAGGGTTGAGGTTGGTCAGAAGCTTCGCGAAGTGCGCCGGAAAAATGGGGAAAGGTGGCCGGTCGAGCAGGTTCTGGTAGAACAAATTCTTGGGGAAGAAGGCCCCAGGTGCTGCTGGTTGGCCTTGAGGTGAAATTACTTTGTAAAATAGATAATAATTAGTAAATAAGGTTATTTTAATTAGGTATAAATACAAGAAAGTTAAATAAAATAATTATCTAATTTATGGAATAGTTACTTTTAATAAATAATAAATATTATTTACAATATAAATATTATATTCATAAATATGTATTTATAAATAAGTTTTAGATTTTTAATTTAATAAATAAATAAGTAAAAATTAATTTTATAATTTCTTAATTATTAGAATATTAAATAATGTTTATACGAATTTTTATGGATTTTATAAAATTAATTTACATATTTTAATAAATATGGTTAGTATCTAGGTAGTTCATTTATACCTATATTTTAGGATTTTTGATTTTATTAAATAATAAATAGTCTCCAAAAATTATGAAATAATTTATGGTGAAACTGCAAGATCATGAAATAATTTAAAAATTATAAAATTAAGAAAATGATAAATAATATGTGTTACATAAAATAAATAGCCCAGAAACCCTGTTGTCTTTTGGTCCCAAAACCGACTTTTTGCAAACGGACTCCGAATTCGATGAAACCACTCTTTATTAATTAGAGAATATTATTTTATGAACTTTAAAGGTAAGTAGAGTGAAATTGGAGTTTGTATGAGGAAGTTATGATGTTCAGAAGTTGAGATTTTAACAATTTGCAGGCTGGGTTTCTTGGCATATATACAAGGTAATATTTTTAACTTATTTTTATATTTTTATATACATTTTTAGAATAATTAGGAGAAGAGTTTGGTGAAAAATATGTTCATATGAAATAATTAAAATTCTTTGAAGTTTTGTATATATTGTATAAATAATGAAAAGTGTATATGTATGTGTTAATTTATTTTTTTTAGGTTTTCTTTCCTTATCTCCCCCCTACTTATTGGTTTGTCGACCAATCCATGCTGACTTGGTCTTGGGGATTGGGTTATAAATATATCTTACAGCTATATTTATATTTTAAGTCATATTGTATGTATATATACATATATTCAATCTGCCTTTTTGTTTCTTTTCTTGTTCTTTATTTATTTACATGATTTTAGTGGTTAAAAGTGAATATTTACACATGAATGGTGATTTGTTAAAAGATGAGAATTAATGAATATTTACATGTATTTGTTAAGGGTTTTAAGACAAAATGCGACAGAAAAGTTAATGAATCGTGGATTCATCAACACTGCAGCTCAAAAATCATTTAACCAGTATGTAATTTCTATTATCCTTATCAGAATACCCTTATTCCTGGAGATCTCTATCTCCTAAGGTATTCGTAGTTAAGATCTTTTAGATCTCCATCTATAATTTCTTGAAGATAAGACTTAGAGATCACTATCTCTAAAGTCTTGTCATCTTTGAAGATATTGTTATTACTACAATCAAGTGTTTTATCTCCATAGTAGGATTAGTAACAGTTTACTACTCCCATTGCATGGCAAACATCTGGCTTTTGTACACATCTAGCATACACTCGGCTTCTCGTAACTTAAGGGCAATTAGTTTTAGCATTCACTTCCTCAACTCTTTGAGGTGCTATCCCTTTAGATAGGTTAATACCATATCTTAAGGGAAAGAAGCCTTTCTTGGAAGTTTCCATAAAAATGAAATATGTCCAAGGTATACCACTAATGTGACGGTCCCAATACCATCTTTCTTTGCTTCTGAACATCTTCAGAACTAAGATTTAAGAGGTATTTTCGAGATCATATCTCAAGGTATGGAACAGCCAGAATATGAAACACTTATAATTATCCTTATGTCATTCCAAATTATTAGGATATTATCTACATTTAGCACTATGAACACAATGGTACTTCCACTAAGCTTCACATGGTTCATCAAGATTCTATATGAAATTATAACATTTATAATTTTCTTCAAATCTGATGTTCCAACTACAAGAAGCTTATTTGAGTCCATAGATAGAATTCCTTAGCTTGCACTCTTTGCTTTCCTCAACCATGAAGCCCTGGGGCTGCTTCATGTGAATGTCCTCATAGAGGTATTCATGGAGAAATGCAACATTGACTTTCATCTTAAAGATGTCAAAGTCAAGTTGTGTATCTATAGTTAGCAATATTGTGATGGGTTCAAGTATGACCACTGAAGAGCAAGTCTCATCACAAGCGATGTCTTCTCTTTGGTGTGTAGCTCATGGCTACGAACCATGCTTTGAAGGTCTCTACCTTCTCATCAGGTTCCCTCTTTCTCTTGAGGATCCATTTACACCTTAATGGATCTTGCCCATATAGGTGGATCCTTGAGGGTCTATATACAACATTTGTATATGAAGTATACTTTAGACTTTATTGCCAACATCCATCTTTCCATGCTACGATCTTCAGAAGCTTCATCACATGAAGTCAGATCATTGTCAGACTCAATTAACACATGGAATCCATCCTCAAACTTATTTGAAGAGGTATTAGTGATTCATATTTTATTGTCCTTTTAGTTTCCAATTTTAGAAGCCTCATTATCGATTAAATGAGTTCCTTTACTTCATTTCCATCTTGATTCTTAGGGGAGTCATCCTCTAAGAATCATATTCTCAGAGATGAGGTCTTTTAAGAATCTCAAGGTCATAAAGTAGGTATCCAATACTATCCTTTATTTTCCTAATGAAGTAGCACTCTCTAGTGCTAGATTCCAGCTTACTAGTGTGTAGCCTTATTAAGGATATATATTGTAGTCTCTACTACCTATACATATACCTTGGAAACTAGGAGATAATTATGCTAATATTCATCATTGATTATATCATGTCACACATGATCCAATTGTATCTCCCTACAATTCCATTGAGTTTAGGTTTATTATGAGGAGTGAGATAGAAATGATATCCATATCTCTATAAGGTATTCCCTGAACTCATCTAATAGGTACTGATTACCTAGATTAGATCAAATACATTTTCATCTTCCTTCAAACTTTGATTCTAAATCAAAATTGTGAAATCTTTGAACATTTCAAAGCTTTCTAAGGCGAAGGGAAGAAATCATATATCATAAATAATCATCGAATGATATCGCATATCATCAATGTTTATCATGATATAGATGACCCGCATACATCAATATATATGAGATATTGAATACCGTGACATCTTATTCCATTCTCATATAAGAGCGCTTAGGACATTATTACTTTTGAATACAATATTCACAAGTATGTAAGATTTGAAATTTTAGACACTCTAAATTTTCATTTCTTACTTATCTATTGATCTCATCCATAGACTTATGTCCAAGACTCGATGCCAGATCATTGTCAAATGATCTTCATTCCTCCTATTGATCTTATAAGGTTTAATTTTCAGTGTCATAAATGTTAATGAACCATTCATTAATTTTCTAATTTAATAGAGTCAACTAGATGCTAGATTACTATCTGAAATATATCCATCATAACCTTTTATAATAGGTCTATTACAGAATTCATGTTTATTTCCAACATTTAGAAATAAACAATGAGTGTATTCTAATATCTAGGTCATAGAGACATTCTCTAAGACTAATGGCTCTCCCACTGAAAATATGAAGTCTATCTATCCAATAAAGATTGTTGCAACAATTGCATCAATATCCATGTTGATGACTATTAAACCTTAAGATCAAATTTCTAATCTTCTAAAGCATATGCAATCAATTGCAAGTGTTATTAGGAGAATGAGATACAATTTTAGACTTTGATCTTATCAAATAAGAAAGTCATTTTGAATGATTAAATGTAGATTATCTCGATGCACTATACGAGTCCTTCTCTAAGGATTCTAGATAGACTTGATAGTCATACTGTCAATACATCATCTTATTGTAGTATTGACATTCATCCAACTATTTGGATGTCATATAAAGTCACAGAAGTACAGTCAACTTTTTGACTTTCCTTATTACTTGAGTTTGACCCATGCTTCCACTGCGCTCACTTTATCTATAAACAACCATTGCTTAAGACGAAGGATCTCTTATGCTGAATTCAAAAGATTTCAATATAAGAATACTCCAACATTTATACATGCTTCATTCAATTCATACAATATGAATATTATGAAGCTTCATAAATGACCAAAGTATAGACAGTAGAATGATGACACTCATCATGTCTACATCCATCTAAACTCTTAAAAACATTGGTTCAAATCGGTACTCAAACATTTTGAATACATCATCTCTTATAGAGCCACCATTCTTGCAGAGAACCATGTCATTCATGATAAAATGTCAAGAGCACATGTGCATGCCAAAACATCTTCTTAGATTTTTTTATAGGATAATTCGACAATTACTATCATCATCGACATGTCACTTCCAAAGTACATTCGATGAGAGATCAAGACTGTAGAGGCATACAAATCTTAGGGTTGTAGTCCTATTGTCTATTTAATTGTCACTCCTCATTATTATGAGGAAACTTGCATATTGCAATCACATATAATATGTGTCCAACTGCAAGTACAATATCTTAATTGTGGATCTAATCCATGATATTTTACTGGTTATCATTGAGTATAGAATTGAGTGGGTTTAAATGAAGGATTATCTGAAATAGGAAATTTGCATAAACATATATAAATATATACTTTACTTTGATTTAGGAATTTTTTATATCAAAGTTTTCTTGCCTTGTTAACACTGAAAGTTCATTCCCTTAATCACTTTCAATGTAAGAGATATACTTATCATTATATCTCAAGAAAGATCTGGGTATCTTTGTTACATCCCAATATTATGAGAACCTGCAACTCTTATAAAAAGAAGTGGGAGCGCATTCCGTCTTGCAAATCCAAATTGCACTCCCAATTCGGTCTTTAACACATGGGCCCACCACCCCTAAGGCGATGTTGACCCGTCATTAATTGAACCAACCGTCAACAGGAATAGTACTCGCTATGCACAATCCAATATCACCTCAATAATATGAGCACATGATATTGGGGTCACTACGCATACAGCCTTACTCTTTCGAGAAGCAAAGAGACCGATCCAGATGCCCTTGCATATAGGAGCTGCCACTTCGGACAAGCGTCTCCTACATACAATCACTGGCGACGGAACCCTCCGCCTTGATGGGAGACCATGGATGTCACTTATGTGATCCTCCATATCATATTCAAATTCTAATTAATTATCATGAATCATATTCACATTCCAAGGGAAATAACAACTCTATTAATAATAGAGTGTTTTAGTTTTAATTGGATTCCAATTAATCTAATCATATTAAATTAATGATCCAATTAATATCCAATAAACAATCTTTATTGTCACTTCAATTATGGTATTATCTTATATACATATTGTTCTGAATTTTAATAATTTAAAAATACACCGTGGTCTGTCATGCATTATCAAGTCCCTACCCGCTGTCATGGCCAGTACTGACGGGAGTGGGACAGACCGCACATGGTGCAACCTGCTAGCCCAACGCTCCCTGACTAGACACCATATCCACATCGAGAAAAGATAATGCCAAATTGATCATTGTGTACTTAGTTATAATCGATCTTTCAACCGAAGTTATAACATATAATAATAATCAAAACAATTTTGATTAACATTATAAGGAGATTTGCTAAACAAATCCCCAATTGTATTCAAGCAACTATGTTTGTTTGAATGTAGATCATGTAACCAATTTGTGATCTAGATCACATCTAATCAAATATTAGTCAAGGAAATGTCATTTAAGGAAATAATTATCATCAAATATTTCACAAATTTTTATTCATAATTTTTCCAGGAAATTAAAATATTTAATTTCAATAATTGATTAAATGACAATCACAAGGTTCTTGATTAGGAAAGTAATTTCTAGCAGTGACCCTCACTTACTAAAATTAGCATATCTCAATCAATTTAAATAAAAATTAAGCAAAGAAAGTTTCTAAAGTTTGATAATCTGATTTACAACAGAACCTAAGTGATTTGCACATATTTCAAGACATTTATAAACAGTAATTAACTCCTTAATTACATTAAGATTCACAGTCCCCGAAACAGTGTATACATGTTCACTAAAATGACCATAACTTGAGAAAACGAATTCGAAATCACGCAAACTCAGATCCTACGGTTTCCTTATTTAATAATGAACAAAATTCAAATTTTATTTACGGGTTTAAATAATTTAAACAGGGCCGAAAATAATCACAAATTAGAGATGCGAAAATGAAATACGATAAAACTTTCGCAACCCTAACGAAACCAAGTCGTCCTAGTTATATGGATCGTATCCAAAAACTCCAACCTAAGGCTCTGATACCACTTGAAAGATATGGTATGATCCTTAAGCGCATCACGGAAGCGTGAGGATCGCATTGTATGTGACCGGGAGCGACTAGTCATACTAATTGCTCGATGCAGCGAAAATTAAATTTTTTTCATGTGATGAAACCACATGATCCAAGAACACTTCTTGGATCATTTCGTATAAAAAACCACAAACAAGTAATAGGATTACCTATTGAAGTGTGTTTGCAATCAAATCTATAAATGAAGAGACCTCCTGTTTCAAGTCCGATCGGACGGAGGAGACACTTGCGAGCGTGTTGATGAAACACGTGATCCTCGCATTCCATATTGATGATCCAAGCGGTGAATCTCCTGATCTCGACACACGAGATCCAACATCTTCTTCACGAGCGAGGCGCACCGAAGGATACGGAGATTGACGAGCAATCGAACTGGCAACATAACGACGACACTGCGGCGATGGAGACTCTCTCTAGGGCATCCATGGTGGACGACCATGAGAGATGAAGAGAGAGGGTGTGTATAGAGAATGAGAGAGAGAGAGCCTTGTGTTTCTCATTAGCATATGAAGAGCAAGGGCGCCCTTCTATTTATAATATATTGGGATCCATGGATCTCAATCCATAAGCAACACAAATCCAATGGCTCACATTGATTTGTGTTTCTTTCAATGGCTATGATTTTGTTGGTAAAATCAACAAAAATTAATTTAATTTAGATTAAATATATATTGATAAATCAATATAAAATAATCCTAAAATTAAAATCACTCTCATAGGGAGATTAAGAAGTAGAGATTACATCAATCAAAGATTATAGCGGGACGACCACCCTTTCCTTGTAGGAGTTGGTGGCCGTCCACCATATCTCATGGATGTGTAATCTCATGTAATCTCATGAGATTGCATTACTCCTTGAAAATCATAAAGATTTACAACAAAACTTGTTGTAAATTATTCAATAAAAATAATTCATAAATATTTTGTGAATATTGCAATCTTGCCATTGGAAAATTGTGAATCACATTCATAACCCAAAATAAAATGTAAATTACTTTTTTAATCAATTATCCAATGTGAATCCAATTCACATCAACATTTAATTAACAAATGTAAATTACAAATTGCTCTCTCTTATATATTATAAATCACATTTATAATATATATGATTAATATGGATAGTGCTATCCACATTATTCATATCCATGATAATAAAATCACATTTAATCATCTTGAATCTCTATTCTCATGTGCCCAAATAATATGAGTCACATTCACATTATTCATATCTTTGATAATCAAATCACATTTAATTATCTAAGATGACTCTCCTTATAATATGAATCAAATTCATGTTATTCATGATAATTAAATCACATTTAATTATCCAATTTCCTAATGCTCGAATGCATATATCAATAATGAAATTATCCTGAATTCTTTCAAGGATATTGCACTTTCTCCGTGGATACTTGGAGATAAGGATAGGGCGATTGTATTAGTCCACGTATAGTGACTTGGATATTAAGATCACATCTTAAATCCAGATCTCGGGCCTCCCATAGATGCTTGATTAAATCAAGACCGCAAATCTAATCTTCTTATTGCATTTGAATCACATTCAGATCAATGTCCAACATTTGGACCAAGATCAGATCACTTCTCTACTAAGAGGAATCACTAAAATCTAGACATGTTTCATCACTCCCTAGGAATGGAAGCGTCATGGTTATACAATCGTTTATGATTTCATCACCCTCAGGTATTCCTAACTGTACATCCTGCATACTGGAAGACCCAGAATAATCCCGAAGTATAAGATCAATATTACACTGTCTACTTCAAGTATTTATCATTAAGTTTCTCATTCGGTCATTGGGAGTTGGTATCGATCATATACTTTCCAAAAAGCATATATCATACCTAGGTGTTGATCATATACTTGCCAAAAGTATATATCAAACCTTACAAATTCAGTCAAACTTCCAAAGCTAGACGACCGCGCATGGAATTTGATTCTTCCCAGTATCTCATGAGTGAGCTCATGTCTTCCGGTTAAGTAAATGAACCTGTGTGATCCCTTTGAGAGATCATATTACTCATATGCCCTTGTATGCACACCAGCGCGCTAGTGTATAGACCTTGATTAGGTCATCAATCTATTGATCTGCCAAATGTACATACTTAGATATATAGTAACACATCTATCTCCAATCAGAGGACGCATGCCTATATCGTGACAGCATATGGCATAGGACTTTGTTTATCTCAATCTTGTTAAGTCAACTCTTTGACCTAACTAGTCTGACACATTCGAATCTCTATTCCTATGCAGAGGACCTGCATCAAGAGATCGGTCAGATATCAGCCTAAATGAGAAAGGATTGCCATCTTCTACTCAGGCTGGAGATCATCTCTTAACAATCATTTGACGGTGCTTGATGAGTCCTCAATCTAACTCTTTAGATATTCATCATAGCACCAGCTTCTATGATTCAATAACTGAATCAACAACTTTATGATCATCAAGATGTCCATGGTACATAACCCTAATTGTATTAAGGGACCTATTATGAAAATTACTTATTCTTCATTTCAGATCAGAGAATGATATTTGCAATAACAATTATTGCATAATGGCTCGCCGTGGGCTCGCATGTCCAACATGTTATCCATGTTGATGACCCGAGCAACGAATCTCCTGATTTCATCTATGAAATCCAACATCTTCTCCATGAGGGAGAGGCACCAAAGAAAATAAAGATCCACGAGCCGTCGAGGCAACATCACAACGACATAACGACGACTGCGAGATCCTCTTGGTCAATAATATGTACAACCATATTATTGAGAGTGAGAGAAGGTGGACGATCATGAGAAAATGAGAGAGAGAGAGAGAGAAATTTTATTTCATGTTGTTCAAAATAAAAGGCTAGAGATACCCTTCTGTTTATAATATTTTGGATGTCCATGGATCCCAATCCATGTGCACACAAATCCAATGGTTGACATTGATTTGTGCTTTCAATCAATGGCCATTATTTTGCTGTGTTTTAATTACCAATAACAAATAAATAATTTAAAATAAATTAAATCTATTGAATTATATTCAATAAATTTAAAAATAATTAAAAAAACTCATATGGAATATTATGGAATGGAGTGTAGCCCCCTTCTATACATAGGTGGACATCCACCATTGAGAGATTCTCTTGGTGGCCGTCCATGCCATGTATGGTATGGTGGCTATATCCTTCCAATTTGGTGAGATCTCATATCTCATCAAATATTCCACGTGTGCAACAACTATTATTACATAATTATTTACCAAAACAATTTCAAATTATTTTAAGGTAATTTCAACTATATCATTGATAAATTATGAATCATATTCACATATCCAAAATAAAATGTAAATTGCATTTCCAATTAATTGTTCAATGTGAATCCAATTCACATCAACTATTAATCGTAAATACAAATTACAATTCACTCTCTAATATATTATAAATCATATATATAATATTCGTGAATAATATGGATAGTGCTATCCACATTATTCAGATCTTTGATAAATAAATCACATTTAATCATCTTAGATGTCCATTATAATGTGCCCAAATAATATGAATCAAATTCATATTATTCATATTGATTAAATCACATTTAACTATTCATTTTGCTCAATGCTCAGATACATTGTCAATAATGGAAATTATTCTTGAACTCTTTCAAGAATAAGGTGTCGCGGATACTTGGAGATAAGAACGGGGCGATTGTACGTTCCATGTATAGTGACTTGGATATTGAGATCATATCTCAAATCCAGATCAAGGGGACCTCCCAAAGATGTTTGATTAAATCAAAACTATAAATCTAATCTTCATATTGCATCTGAATTGTATTCAGATAATGTCCAATATTTAGACTAAGATCAGACTACTTCTCTATTGAGAGGAGTCAATAAAATCCACACATGTTTCATTACTCCCTTAGAATGAAAGCATGATGGTTATCCAATCTTTTATGATCACATCACCCTCATTTATTCCTAATACATGTACGTCCTACATACTGAAAGACTTAGAATAAATACAAAATTTTAGATCTTATTTAGATTGTCTTCTTCACGGGTTTTCATCAAGTCTCTCATTTAATCATCGGGAGTTGGTATCGATCATATACTTTCTAAAGGCATATATCATACCTAGGTATTGATCATATACTTCTCAAAAGCATATATCAAACCTACAAATTCAGTCAAGCTTCCAAAGTGAGACGACCGTGTACAGATATTGATTTCCAATATCTCATGAGTGAGCTCATGTCTTCCGATTCTGTATTGAACCTGTATGATTCCTTTGAGAGATCGTATTACCCATATGCCCTTGTATGCTCACTAGCTCACCGGTGTATAGACCTTGATTAGATCATCAACCTATCAGTATACCAAATGTACATACTCAAATGTATAGTAACACATCTATCTCTGATCAGAGAATCTGTGCCTATATAGTGACGGTATACGACATAAGTCTTGGTTATTTCGATCTCGTTAAGTCAATCTTTGACCTAACTTATCTAACATCTTCGAGTATCTATTCCTATGTAGAGGACTTGCATCAAGAGAGCAACTAGATATCATCCTTTAGAGAAAAAAGATTGCATCTCCTTCTCAGATTGGAGATCATCTCTTAATAATTACTTGACGGTGCTTGATGAGTCCTTAATATAACTCTATAGATATCACTCAAGCACCAACCTCTATGATTCAACATTTTGAATCAACGGTTATATGATCATTAATATAGCCATGGTACATAATCCTAATTGTACTAAGGGACCTATTATGCAAATTAGTTATTCTTCTTTTTAGATCAGGGAATGATTTGCAATAACATTTATTGCATAATGGCTCGTCGTGGGCTCGCATGTCCAACAATCTTCCACAAGCCCAAAGAGTCATCAATGGGCTAATCATTTAAATCCACACTCATGTGTAAATCATAAGCCATTTAAAAAAATAGCTTGGTAAGATGATCAATCAAGTTGTTCCTGAGAGACTATGCCAAGTCCTTTTACAGTACTTTCATATCTCCTAGTAACAGTGCTCGCATCCAATGTGAATGTTGCATCTTATGCAACCAATACTCAATTTTATTAAAGCAATTATAGTCCCTAAAATTCAATAAACGTTGTAACTAGTATGCAATTTTTATTATCCTTATTAGAATGCTCTTATTCTCGGAGATATCTATATCCTAAGACCTAGACACATTCTTAAGTCTTAAAAGGCTTCTGTAGTTAAGATATTTTAGATCACTATCTATAAAGTATTAAGCTCTTGAAGATAAGACTTTGAGATCACTATCTCAAAAGTCTTGTCATATTTGAAGATATTATTATTACTACAATTAAGTGTTTTATCTCCATGTAGGATTAGAAACGTTTTACTAATCCCATTGTATGGTGGACATCTTACTTTTGTACTCATCTAGCATATATCAGGCTTCTCATAACTGATGCATAAGAACAAGCGGTTTCATCATTCATTTTCTCAACTCTTTGAGGTGCTATCCATTCAGATAGGCCAGTACCCATATCTTAAGAGAAGGAAGCCTCCCTTGGGGTTTTCCCAAAAAATAGAATATGTACAAGGTGTACCACTAATGTGACGATTCCAATGCCCTCTTCTCTTTATTTCTGAATAGCTTTAGAACTAAGACCTGAGAGGTATCCTTGAGATCATATCTCAAGGTATGGCACAACTGGATTATAAAACATTTATTCTCATCCTTATACCATTCCAAATGATTAGGATAATATCTACATTTAGTATGATGAACACAATGGCACTCCCACTAAGCTTCACATGGTTCATCAGGATTCTATCTGAAAACATAACATTTACAATTTCATTAAATATAATGTTCTAACTATAAGGAGCTTATTTGAGTCCATATATGGAGTTCCTTTAGCTTGCACATCTTGCCTTCCTCAACTATGAAGCCCTGAGGCTACTTCATATGAATGTCCATTATGAGGTATTCATAGAGGAGTGCAATCTTTTCTTCCATCTTGTAGATGTCATAGTCAAGTTGTGTAGCTATAGTTAGCAATATTCTGATGGGTTTAATCATGGTCACTGAAGAACAAGTCTCATCGCAAGCGATGTCTTCTCTTCGTGTGTATCTTATGGATACGAGTCGTGCCCTAAAGTTCTCTATCTTCTCATCACGTTCCCTTTTTTTCTTGAAGATCCATTTACACCTAACATGTTTTCCATTATAGGTGGATCTTCAAGGGTCCATATACAACACTTGTATATGAAATATACTTAAGACTTTATTGCTAACATCCATCTCTCCATGTCATGATCCTCATAAGCTTCATCATATGAAGTTAGATCATTGTCAATCTTAATTGACACATGGCATTCATACCCTTTAGGTGGTCTCACCACCCTCAAACTAATTTAAAGAGGTATGAGTGTTTCATCTTTAATTGTCCTATTAGTTTCCATTTCAAGAGCCTCATTATCTTCTGAAGCTCTAATGAGTTACTTTACTTCATTTACATCTTGATTCTTAAGAGAGTCATCATCTAAGAACCATATCATTAGATATGGAATCCTTTAAGGATCTCAAGGTCATAAAGTATGTATCCAATATCATCCTTTATTTTTCCAATGAAGTAGCACTCTCTGGTGCTAGATTCTAGCTTACTTGCATCCATGACATGGTTATGGACCAAGCAACCATAAATCCTGAAGTGTCCAACACTAAGCTTGGTTCCAAATCACTACTTATGAGGGTTTTCGGGTTTAGATTCGCATGGAATCTTGTTAAGGATATATATTATAGTCTCTACTACATATATACCTAAAAACTAAGAGGTAATTATGCTAAGAGTCATCATTGATTAAATCATGTCACACAAGATCCAATTATATCTCCCTACAACTCTATTGAGTTTAGGTATATTGGGAGGAGTGAGATAGGAATGATATTCATGTCTCCATTAGGTATTCATTGAATTCATCTAATAGGTTTTGGCTACGTAAGTTTGATCAAATTCATTTCATCTTCCTTCAGACTTTGGTTCTAAATCAAAAGGTGAAATATTTATACATTTCAAAGGTTTATAAAGTGAAAAGAAGAAATCTCATATCACAAAAAATCATCAATTGATATCAATATCATCAATGTTTATTATGATACAAATGATTCATGCACATCAATATGTATTAGATCTTGAATGCCTTGGCATCTTACACCATTCCCAGAGAAGGGTGTATCATATATTTTACTTTTGAATATAATATTCACAAGTATGTAAGATTTGAAATTTCAGACAATCTAAAGTTTTATCTCTTACTAGTCTATTGATTTTATTAATAGATATATGTCTAAGGCTTGATTCCAGATCATTATCAAATGATCTTAATCCTCCTATTGATCCTTTTATGGTTTATTTTTCATTAGAAATGTTAATGCATAATTTATTAATTTTCTAATTTAGAAGAGTCCTATAGATGTTAGATTACTATCTGAAATATAACCATCACAACTCTTTATGATAGGTCTATTCTAGAATACATGTTTATTTCCAACATTTAGAAATAAACAATGAATGTATTCTGATATCTAGGTCATAGAGGCAATCTCTAATACTAAGGACTCTCCCAATAAAAATATGAAGTCTATCTATCCGATAGAGATTGTTGCAACAATTGCATCAATATCCATGTGGATGACTATTAAACCTTAAGATCAAATTTTCTAGTTTTCTAAAACATATGCAACCAATTGCAAGTGTTCTTAGAAGAATGCGATATAACTATTAGACTTTGATCTTATCTAATAAGCAAGTCAATTTCAATGATTATATGTAGATGTATAATATCTCGATGCATTATCTGGGTCCTTCTCTGAAGGATTTCAGATAGTCTAGGTAGTCATACTATCAATACATCGGCTTGTTGCACTATTGGCATTCATCCAACTCTTTGAATGTCATATGTACGGAAGTCACGGAAGTACAATCAACTCTTGGACTTTCCTTCTTATATGGGTCAGACCCATGCTTCCATTGCACTTCCTTTATCCATAAACAATCATTGCTTAAGACAAAGGATCTCTTATGTTGAACTCTAAAGATTTCAATATAAGAGTATTCAACATTTATATATGCTTCATGCAATTCATATAATACGAGTATTATGAAACTTCATGAAAGACTAGAGTATACATAGTAGAATGATGTCACTCATCATATCTACATACATCTTAACTCTAAAAGAATTCGATTTAGGCATATACTCAAACATTTTGAGTACATCATCTCATATCGAGCCACCATTCTGCATAATGCAGAGAACCATGCCATTTATGATTAAATGTTGAGAGTACATGTGTTTGCCAAAACATCTTCTTATATTTTATAAGGATTTTTGATAATTACGATCATCATCGACATGATACTTCCAAAGAACACTCGATGAGAGATCAAGACTATAGAGGCACAAAAACCCAAGGTTGTTGTCACATTGTCTATTTAATTATCATTCCTCATTATTATGAGGAAACTTGAATATTGCAACCACATGTATTATGTGTCCAACTGCAAGTACAATATCTTGATCATGGATCCAATCCATGATATTTTACTGGTTATTATTGAGTATAATTTTAAGTGGGTTTAATGTATGTTATCTGAAATAAGATAATTTACATAAATACATATTTTACTTTGATTTAAGATTTTTTATATCAAAATTTGTCTTGCCTTGTCAACTCTGAAAATTTATTCCCTTATTCACTTTCAAAGTAAGAGCCATACTTACTACTATATCTCTAGCAAGATATGGGATCTCCTTTTCTATTTTTGTTACATCACAATAATATAAGAAATTGTAACTGGATAAAAAGAAGCGCGAAATCATTCTACCTTGCAAGCCCAACTTGCATTTTTCAATTCGATATTTAATAGCTTGGCACACCACTCCTAAGGCAATATTGACCTATCATTAATTGAAACAACCATCAACATGATTAGAACTTATTACGCATATCGCTCCGATAATATGAGGACTCGATATAGGGGTCACTAAGCATATGATCTTACTTTTTTTGAGAAGAAAAGAGACCGATCCATGTGCGCTTGTATGCATGAGCTATCACTTCGAACATGTATCTCCTACCTACAATCCATGGTGACGGAACCCTTCATCTTGACGGGAGATCATAGATGTCACTTATGACATCCTCCATATTATGTTCATTTTATTAATTATTATGAAATATATTCACATAATTAAATTTTCCAATATCATTACGTCTCTATTAATAACAGAGGACTTATTTTAATTGGATCTAATTCATTTAACCATGTTAAATCAATTATCAGTCCAATCAATCAACCAAGAAACAATCTTGATTGTTACTTGAAGGATGTTATATTCTCAAAATACATATTATTCAAATCTTAATAATTAGAAAAATACCCCATGATTATTTCAAGTATTATCCTTTCCTTACCCACTGTCATGGCCAGTACACACAGGATGTGGGACAGACCGCTCACGAAGCAACCTGCTACCCCAACAATCCTCGACTAGACACCATAATCCTTCTCAGGTCAGGATGATATGATTTGATCATTTTATATTTGAGATGATATTCAGCATTACAACTGAAGATATACCTATAATATTTACCAAAATCATTTTGATTAATATTACAGGGAGATTTGCTAAACAAATCATCAATCCTATTCAAGTAATAATATTTTGCATGTAAAGATTGTCCTACATCTATTGTAGGATTGATGAACGCGAAATCCACCTCTTTAATAATAAGGAATTGTAGTATAGGAGGCGAATTTCGGTCGATCAAAACACCACAAGCTTTGAATGTTGTGGAAAATTTTACTTGGCAAGTTTACCAAGGTCGAACACAGGGAACGGTGATTTTTAGTTGCTTGGTCTTAAATCAAATTAAATAATTAATTAATGGTCGATTAATTTCTGTGTCGGAAAATATATGCAATGCCATAAGAATGCTATGCAACAAAATTTATGCTCAGGATCTGTGATTTAAAAGATTCAAAACTCTATGAATTTTATCAAATAATTCTCGAAAGACTATCACAGATCAAAAGAGATCATTAACGCCCCAGAAAATTCATCAACTCCAAGTTACAGGAAAATAGATTTATTCGATGAATGAACTTAACGAAAATTCCATGTAATATGCTCCTCAAAATTAATCATGGATCGGACCAATAGAGAGTTACATAATTAATCCTCGATTTAACCCCTGTAAAGATGTAATTATTGTGAATAATCAGCCATGATCACAAGGGGTTAGTCAAATTGAGATCCTCAACTGAACTCCTGCAAAAGATTTGTCAATAAATTCCCAAGCATCAATATGTCAAACGTAGCCTACAAAAATCAACAATGATCCTCAAATAATAATTCTCAATAGATGACCTCAGATCTGGTCACAAGCTAAGATAATTTGTAGAGCATGAAAATAGCTTCAAAATGACATATTATACGCTAAAAACAGAGTCTGTATGACAAAGATATGATAAAATGAAGTTTCAGGGACTAAAATGTAAATAAAATAAAGTTTTTCTTTCAAATAGGTCCCTGGAGGGGCTTATCTGTAATTTTTGAAAGTCGGAGGGGCTTCTCTGCAATTTACCCCAGGCGGGGGTATTCTTGTAATTTCAGAAAGTGCCAGGGGTATGGCTGCAAATTACCCCAAAAGTACGTGCGCCGCACGTGCGTGCGTAGGGTCGGGGACGAAGCTTGAGGCTCGGGTGGCGGACCGGCAGGCTCGGGGTACCGAAGGAGAGGCTCGGGTACTCGAGCCTGTGGTTCGGACCGAGCTAGAGGCTCGGGCGCTCGAGCCTGAGGTTCGGTTGCTCCGAACCAGAGGCTCGGTGGATGGCTCGGGGAAACCTACGTGGCGGCCTTTGGGCCGTTGGATCAAGGGTTGGCCCTTGATCCAACGGTGACTGTGCGTCGAGGGCCGGCGGGGCGGGCGATGCGCCTGAGAGGCGCGGTGATCGGCGGAACGGAGGAGAGGGCCGTAGGCGGAGGTGGCGGTGCCGCCCCTCGGCCGACACACGGCGCGAGGGCGGAGGCTGCCTGAGGAGGAGGAGGCGCCGCGCACCTTAGGCGGGGCGGCGTGAGGCACGGAGGCGGAGGGGCGTCTCTGCGAGGAGGAGGAGTTGCTCTTCGGGCGGAGCAGAGGTCCGCAGGCGGAGGCGCCGCGAGGCGGAGGTGGCGTGCTGGTGAAGCGCGGCGGCGAGGTGGTGGAGCGCGGCGGCGAGGTGGTGAACCTGGAGCAGAGGTGCTGTTGTCGAAGGGCGGGGACGCGGCGGAGGTTCCTGCAAGAGGTTAGGAGTACGCGAGGAAGAAGACGAATAGATGTGATCGATGGTGTAATCGGTGGGGGGGGAGGGAACTCGGCCTTTGCGAGGCCGACGATGGGTGTAACAAACACCGTAAGGGCGAGCTTGAAGGCTCACAGCAGCTCACCGGAGGTGGCTGGATCACGCCGAGGCTCGGCCCTTCCTTGCTGTCACCAAGTTGAGGTGGCTCTAGTAATGGCGGATGGCGATGGCGGTCGTCGCGGAGAGGGCTTTATAGGCCGCCCTCGTAACGGCCAGCGGAGAGGAGGAGGAGGCGGTTACGAGGGAGGATGGGTAACGGCGGAGGTGGGCGGGGCGGGCGTTTGAGGGAGAAACGGCTGCTTTGGGAAGAAGGTGGGGTCACGTGCTGGGCATGTGACCCGGGGTGGCCTGGGAGAGAGAGAGTGAGGCGGGGTGCCACGTGGCACGCCCTGGAGCTGCCACGTGGCACCAAAAAAATATCAGAATTTTAAAAGGGGAAAAAGAGATAGAAGATGACTTCGGATCGAAAAGTTTTCTTCACGAAAGTTGTTCGTGTCGACGAGATCTACAACTTTCATGAAGGGCCCAGGAGCAAAAGAGGTAACCTGTGAGAATTGGTATTTATGGTGGCTTTTCCTTGTGTACGAAAAACCGTATTTTTGATATTTGTAATTTTTTTGGTGGTTTTAGAGGGGATAAAAATTATAGAAAAAATACGATAAATAAGAAGAAAATTATTTACACATTAATATAATTTTTTTGATATTTTAAAGGATAAGAAATTAGGAAAATAAAATAGAAGTGGGAAACGCACAACTTTTGTACAGACCGACAACGGACACTTGGACTTGGTCATTTTCTTTGATCTTAGTTTTGATCTGGATTTGGATTTTTGCGTCGCTTAATAAAAATTTCATTAAAGAACACAAATAAAGAAGAAATCAAATTAAAAGAGTTAGTTAAGCACATAAAAACTCAGGTCAAAATTAGCAAAAAGTTAAAATGCGCAAAAGAGGCCCAAAACCCAACTTTCACATATGAGCTCCAAATTTTACGAAATTGGTCTTGTTTTGAAGGTATTTGAAAATGGAGTACTTTAAAAGTGAGTAGACCAAAATCGGACACTGTATGAGGGAGATATGCTCGTTTTAGTCCATCAGATGTGAAATTTGACTTTGGGATTATTTGACACTTATTGGGGTTAGTAATTTTTTTGTATTTTTTATTTAATAAGGTTAGTAATATCTACACAATGGAGGTGGTTTTGGGTAAAACAGAGTTAGGATGAATTAACTAAAAATGTGAGAAGTTAGCGGCTTTTTGGGCTAATTTATACTGGGAATTTTACATGCAATTATGCATGATGAAATGCAGATATTATTGACACATGCATGATGGCTAATAATGCTCTATTAATGATTAATTGCAAGAGGATGATGGGGGACAGAGCCTAAATGACCAATTTTAGCATAATGAATACGTGATTCATCAAGGATAAAGTAGGATTTTCATGAAACATACATGCAATGGCCTATGATGATTAGTCAATTCTTTTCATAATTAATAAACATCATAATTAATCAAGGAAAATTTATAATTTCTATGATTTCCATTTAATTATAAACACATTAAGTAAAAAGATATGATGATCTAATCATCTTCCGACCCCTAGGGCAAATAGAGTTAGAATCGTGCGAAATAAATTCAAGTGGTTTGCTGGTTTGATTCTCTACTTAATCCAAGTTTATTTCATATTTTATGATGGGAAAATAGTAAGAAAAAATATGTTTCTTACAAATCCAAGAATACAAGCAAAACAACTTTCATGGCAAGACCGTTTTTAGGAAATACTTTGACATTTTAAATACATTTCAATAACCAAAAAACGCGTCCAAATAGTGAAAATAGTAAGTTTTTATTTTAACAAGAAACCGATTTGAATTATGCATCCAATGCAAAAACAATTATTCTCACGCATCCGAAACATGAACCTTATCGTCTAGGATTTTGGATCATACTAAAGACCTCAACCTGGTATGATACCACTTGAAGGTTTTGTATAAAACCTTAAGCACATCACGGAAGCATAAAGATCGCATCATATGCGACTGAGAGCGACTAGTCGTACTAGTTGCTCGGAACAACGGAATTTAAATTTTTTAAACGGATGAAATCATATGATCCAAGAACACTTCTTGAATTGTTTCATCAAGATCACAAATAAGTATTATGTTTACCTCTTGAAGCGTGCTTGTGATCGTGTCTCTAAATGAAGAGACCTTCTGTCTCAAGTCCGATCTGATGTAGATCGTACTTGCAGGCGCGATGATGAATCACATGCTTCCCGCAATCCATGTCGATGATCCAAGCAACGGATCTCCTGATTTTATCTCATGAAATCTAACATCTTATCCACGAGCGAGAGGCACTGAAGAAGACGGAGATCCACGAGCGGTCGAGGCGGTGACACAATGACATAGCAAAGACTGTGAGATCCTCTTGGTCAATAATATTGACGACCATATTATTGAGAGAGGGAAAGAGAAGGTGGACGACTATGAGAAAATAAGAGAGAGAGAGATATTGTATTTCATTTTGTTTAAAATAAAAGGCTAGACTACACTTCTGTTTATAATATTGTAGATGTCCATGAATCCCAATCCATGTGCACACAAATCCAATGATTGACATTGATTTGTACTTACAATCAACGATCATGATTTTGTTGTATTTTAAATACTAAAAAAATAATTAATTTAAAATAAATTAAATATATTAAATTATATTCAATAAATTTAAATCAACAAATATGGAATATTATGGAAAGAAGTGAAGCATTCTTCCCTACATAGAGTGGACGACCACCGTTGAGAGATTCTCTTGGTGGTCATCCATACCATGTATGGTATGGTGGCTATCTCCTTTTAGTCTGGTGAGATCTCATATCCCACAAAATATTCCACATGTGCAACAACTACTATTGCATAATTATTCACCAAAATAATTCCAAATTATTTTATGATAATTTCAATCATGTCATTGATAAATTGTGAATCGTATTCACACATCCAAAATAAAATGAAAATTGCATTTACAATTAATTGTTCAATGTGAATCCAATTCACATCAACTATTAATTCATAAATACAATACAATTCTCTCTATAATATATTATAAAATCACACTTATAATATCCATGAATAATATGGATAGTACTATCCACATTATTCATATCCTTGATAATTAAATCACACTTAATCATCTTGGATGTCCATTCTCATGTGCCCAAATTATATGAATCAAATTCATATTATTCATAATAATTAAATCACATTTAATTATTCATTTTGATCAATGCTCAGTTACATTATCAATAATTAAATTATTCTTGAACTCTTTCAAGAATAATGCACTTTCTCCACGGATACTTGGAGATAAGGAAAGGGTGATTGTACGTTCCATATATAGTGACTTGGATATTGAGATCATATCACAAATACAGATCAAGGGGATCTCCCAAAATATATTTTATTAAATCAAAACTGTAAATCTAATCTTCTTATTGCATTTGAATCATATTCAGATCAATGTCCAATATTTGGACTAAGATTAGATTCCTTCTCTTTTGAGAGGAGCCACTAAAATCCATACCTATTTCATCACTCCCTCGAAAGGGAAGCCTCATGGTTATACAATCATTTATGATCACATCACCCTCACGTATTCCTAATACATGTACATCCTACATACTGGAAGACTTAGAATAAACCCAAAGTTTTAGATCTTAATTATACAATTTTCTAGGGTTTTATCATCACGTTTCTAATTTGATTATTGGGAGTTGGTATCGATCATATACTTTCCAAAAGCATATATCATACCCAGGTATTGATCATATACTTTCCAAAAGCATATATCAAACCTACAAATTCAGCCAAGCTTCCAAAATGAGATGATCACGCACGGAATTTGATTTCCAATATCGCATGATGAGATCATGTCTTCCAGTTCAGTATTGAACAGGTATGATTCCTTTGAGAGATCATATTACTCATACGCCATTGTTTGCACACCAGCTCACCGGTGTATAGACCTTGATTGGATCATCAATCAATCAGTCTACCAAATGTACATACTCAAACATATAGTGGCACATCTATCTTGGTTCATGACAGTATACGACATAGATCTTGGTTGTCTTGATCTTGTTAAGTCAACTCTATGATTAAACTTATCTAACACCTTCGAATCTCTATTCTTATATAGAGGACATGCATCAAGAGGTCGGTTAGATATCAACCTTTAGAGAAAAAAGATTTCCTTCTCTTTCTCAGGATGGAGATCCTCTCTTAATAATCACTTGACGATGCTTGATGAGTCCTCAATCTAACTCTTTAGATATCACTCAAGCACCAACCTCTATGATTCAACGTTTGAATCAACAACCGTATGATCATTAAGATAGCCATGGTACATAACCCTAATTTTACTAAGAGATCTATTATGCAAATTAGTTATTCTTCATTTCAAATCAAGGAATGATTTGTAATAACATTCATAATGGCTCACCATGGGCTCGTATGTCCAACACAATCTTATTATTATTTTCACTTTTATGCCTTCAGTGATTCACATGTAAGAAATGACGGTGAACCAAGAAACAATGTTTCATACTCATAGTTAACCATACAGAGTGTGTTTTTTTCCAACATGTGAGTTTACCTTTCGCATTCTAATAGATAAATCAGTATAGGTTCGAAAATTATTAATGGTGCATAGTAAGGAAGCACATAATCTAATGAATTCCTTCTTAACCACATCCTAAGTCTGAACTTTGATATTCCAAAAAAATTAGTCTTTAAACTAAATATTCTATATAAGTGTATATTGCATTTTTTGCCCCTTTTGGACTCAGTATTAGTAAAGTCATCATCATAAAAGATGAATTCATCAACATCCAAGGGGGTGGTTACATGTAACAAGTATTATAGGCCAAATAGAGTAGTTGTACTCATATTTTTAAATAGATTAAAACCACTAGATGCAAGACCTATTATAATATTTTTAACATCATCGAAGAATGATGGATATATATCATCGAATTTCATCTACTCCTCAACATCCAATGGATGTCGCATAAGACCATGTGTATCATTCCTCTTGATATTATTGTGCCATATCATCCATTTAACTGCCCTTTAAGATGAATATAAACGTTGCAACCAGGGCATTAGAGGGAAGAACTATAATATCTTCTCAGGATTTTTCCTCTTTGTCTCTCATATTCTTATATCTGCTAGCTTTGCATTTTGGACAAAACTCCAACTTTGAATTTTCCTTCTAATATAAAATGCAGTCGTTTGGTCATGCATCAGTTTTCTCATATTTTATTCCAAGAGATCGAAATTTTGATTTAGCATCCTTTCAATCTTTTGGAAACCTTTCTGTATTGTTTAATATCCTCTTAATTATTTTCAGCACATCAATCATTATTACTGTTGTATAACGATTCTTCACTTTCATCTTAAATAACTCTAATAGAAATCGGAAACGAGACATCTCAGTTCCTAAGGATAGAGGAGTTTATGCATCTGTTAATTTTTCATATAAATTATCCCAAATCAATTCAGTACTTTCATCTAAAATGGGCCTTCGAATATCATCCAACATTTCAAACATGTTATCATGATCATATGTTTCTATTCAATCTCCATCATAATCAACTCTTCATTATTGTGTTTTGGTATATTATGAATTCCTTCACTATGATACATCCAATTCACATAATGAAGGCAAATCCCATTTAATATAAGGTGCTCGTAGACTACATTCTGATTGTTAGTCAGAGTGTTCTTAGATCTAACACAGGACAATGAATCTTATCTCCTTCACTTCCAACAATATGGTATAGTGATTTGCACGGAAATGCCCATTCTAGAAAATCAATGATACCTTTATTATATGTTCGATAATCATCAAATCTTTTGTTCATCCAGCTCTTTGTCATTTTCCAATATTGTAAGTTAATATAAGGTCAAATAGAATTTATTTTTTAGCGATAATGGGAGATCTGAGGAATACATAAAAGGTTAATCGCTAAAAAGTTAACCCTGTGACGATTCTAATATTAATAATGCATCAACAACTTGCCACATCAACCTGACTTGATAAATTTAATATCTAACATAATCTACTCCACCACTTGTCACATCAACCCACTATCCTATCAACAAACATCAATAAATGGGAGGTCTCAAAGTACTTACAAACATCTATTTCTATATTGTAAGAACTACTCTTGAACATTAAAACTAAAATCAATATATACAAACATCATTCTATTAACAAACATCTATTTCGGGAAATCAAAAATTCATTCATTCACATAATATAATATCAACTTCAAAAAAGAAATGATTTAAATTTCATAAGTTACCCGGATTCATCTAGAAGGAGAGGGGCAGAGGAGAGCGATGGAGAGCGCTTTCGAAGAAGAGGAGGCTGGGTGCCGACTGATGAGAGGTCTAAGGGTTGATAGCATGACCGGAGAAGATGAGGGAGCTCGAGAGGAGGGAGGGATTGACAAATGATGGAATGAGAAGGAAACCTACAACCTAGAGTATAAGACCATGAAGGCCGATATTCAAACTGTCCCCTCTTGTTATGATCAGAGAAGATCTCTACTAAATTGTCCCCTCCAAGGCCAAAATTTTACTTGATTTACTGCCAACAATAATAGAGGTGTCAGTCTACCAGTGATTGTCCCCAATTGCCTAACTAGAGGGGATGGTCGCAACCATTGCCTACGGTTGTTTGTATCCCAAGCCTAATCACCAAACAGACATGCACAGAGAGAGAGAGAGGGAGGGACGGTCATAACCATCCCTTCTTATGAGTACAGAAGAAAATCCAAACATTGAAAAAGTATAGAGGAGACGATTATAAAACCATCCTCTTACTTATAGCTAGGGACAGTTTACGGTAATCCCCTTACGTTCTCACCTTTAATAAAGTCTTAGAATCTATGTACGGCATGACAATCGTATAAAACATCTCATACGCTAACTTTAGGGGACGGTTACGGACGTTCCCTAAGTTTACATGTGTAATAAGGGCCACGTGCAGTTCGGACGTGCACAGAGGACATATAGGGACGGTTTCACAAAACAATTACAGAAAGGAGGGCTACAGAGGAAGGTCATCCAACGTACAACCATCTATGATCATCCCTCATGGTGGTCATTCGGGATGATCGGTAATTAATTGAATGTCCCCTCTGCTCGTAGAGGGGATGATCGTTTTTTGACCGTCCCTTTCTACCATCCCAAAAGACTAGTCACTTTGTAGTGATATAAGGAGGTTCCCCCATGGAACCATAGGTGGTGGAGGTGATGAGTTCTTCCCAACAGGGAACCCTCCATGATGAGAGGAAGGGATCCATGTGTTTCTTATAATATTTTTGTGTTTGGGCCCAATAGGGTCTAATAAGAGCAATATATCAAAAAAAGGGAGTTACGAACGAATGGACAATAAAAAATAGATGGTTATACCAAAAAAGGGAGAGTGGGAAAATCCCTAATTTTTAAGGTCAAATGGGCCAAATTTGTTCAAAAAAAATTATGCAAACTGAAGAAAGGGAGTTAAGATTAAAAAAAAGAGAGGATAAATTATTGGAAATAAAAAGTATTTTCATGGTGAACTAAAAGGATAATGGTTGTAGAAAATTATAGGCGACAAGAAGAAGAAGAAACAAGGAGGAGAGAATGAATTTTGTATCTCCCGCTTGGATATGGCAGATTGATTATGTCTACGAATCTCCTTGGTTTGTTTGAGACAGACAAATGTGATCATTTATTTGAGAGGTCTCTATAGGATTTGGACTCAATGTTTTAATGTAGACAATGTATATCAGATACAACTAGTATAAAGAAATCCATAGGGAATCCATAATACAAATTCAATTCTAAGATAGTGTGGGAGAGATGCAGTTTGAAGCTCTCATTGAGAGACATCCATTACAGTAGTTTCAAGGTAAAAGGTCCTTTGTTCAGATCATTATACGGTGGTAATACTCACAGAGGTCTTTTTTTGGAGAGATCTTCTTTTATATAATCCTCCATAGTCATAGCATTCAAAAGCCCAACAACAACCGTTGCAGATTCTCCAAATCATAAGTGGGAGAAAATGAAGTAGAGAGTTTGGGAGGTGTATTTGATATAAGAACCTGACTTGTGTGTTTTAAATGTTGTATTGTCTAAGATAGGCATTTCATGCTCAAGCTTAAGGAGTGTCGAGGTATTTGTAATTGTGCCTCTATAGGTGGAGAGTTGTTTAATTCCGCATTGATAAGTGGTGGGACTTGATTGATTGAGCTAGTAACGCTATAAATAGAAGCCCATACCCATACACTCATTGAATGAATTTAGTAGAATATACAATCTTTTGAGACTTTCTCCTGTGGTTTCATCCCGCTATTTAAGAAGTAAGGTTCTACATAAATTCATGTTGCTTCTTTATTTCTAATTCATCACTTCTATTTTATATATTTCAATAAAGTCCACATATAAATCTTTCAGTAAATAAGTAGACCTCCTGACACTTACTTAAAGCACAAACTGAGGTAGTTGTTGCATATAAACGATCTCTTTAAGGTCCTCATAGAGAAACATACTTTATATGAATGTGATGTAAAGATTATCGACTGTTGCAACATGGAGAGTTGACAAATGAGATGCCTAAATTTGTCTATTACTATTGTATTAAAAGATGAAAAACTAACTCCTCAGCAACACTCATGCTTCTTTGAAGAAGTCTGATCTGAATACGGATCTCTATACCTCACAATTGTCTGTGTAACAACGTCATAATTAAACAAAGTAATTTAAAGAAAAAACTTTAAATAGACGGAGGCAATCAATGAAAATTAACCACGCTTAATCAATATATATATATATATATAGAAGGCCTTTCCAATAAGATGCATCCTTCCTGACTTCAAAAAGGTCACCATTTTTTTGTAGAAAACACGAGCAATTTAGTAGAATGTGTATATAGTTTGCATTATAACTGCACATTATAAATACAAAACTGCATACAAAACTCCATATTATAATACAAACATTAAAACTGCACATTGTAATACAACTGTATACGTATTCTATTAAAATAATCATGTTTTCTACAAAAAGGGGCTGGCCTTCCTGAACTCAGGAAGGACCAAGTCCTATTTGAAAGAAATTATATATATATATATATGATAATCAGATGGATCGGACAACCGTGCAAATAATTAAATAAATAAACATTATTTTCTCCTAACAATCCCTAATTCTATGGATCGTAACGTCATCTAAGGCGAGATAAAGATTTTTTTTAATTCCACGGGTGTTTATGATCGTAAGGAGGGTTTTTAAGGGGGTACAGTCCTCAACGTGAGTCTTGTTCGTCCCCCATTCCGATCGTTGGGTTTTCTATCTTGCCAAAAAAAAATGTTGTGTGGGGGGTTACAATGTATGGTTGCATTTCAAGTCAGGCGACGGATCTAAGTCGGCATCGAGTTGTAGGGATCATTGGCGGCAAGGTAAACCATTGATCTTTTTTCCTAATCATTTTCTCACTAGATAGGTAGTCTTTTTTAGCATATTCATATAAGATTGGCTTCAAATTCTGCACAGATTCAATATTATATTGACATATTTTCAAAAATTTATAGCTGAAGTTAATATTAGGGATATTTACACCCATAACCCTGAGTAATATGGTAATTACCCCAGGAACCCTCGATAAACACGAATTACACCCAAGACCCTGCGTAATCATTCCGTTTTACACATATAACCTTCCGTTAGTTTATGTCATTAACTCAACCAGACAGATGAGTTAATCTAACCCATTCGTGATCCAACGGTCCAGATTAATTAAAAAAAGAGTACATGGCTTTGCGGGAGCTTGCACACGCGGGTGATGCACGGAGAGCTGGTGCGGGGGGCGGCACCATACCCGCCTCAAGGAGGCCCTCCAGAACTGCTACGAGCAGATCTAAGACTCCATCGATATCCTGCACAACATCCTCATCTCCGAGCAAAAAGGGAGGAGTGTGTTGAAGTAGAACATGGTCCACGAGCGGGGGGGAAGAGTCGAGCAGGGGCAGGGCCGCCGTGGGAGGAGGTTGAGGAGGTGTCGCGGCTCTCGAATGCAGAGGAGGCACTCGCGCCACTGGGGGTTGCGGGTCGCGACCTTGGCCGACTCAGAGGAGGGCCATGGCGGATCGACGAGGCCGTGGCGCGGTCTGGAGCGGTTGGGCGTCGCTTGGAGGACACGGCCGGGACGATAGGCAGTCGGCGTGCGGGCGAGCAGGCGACTGTCGAGCAGGGGCAGGGTCGGGTAGGGGGGGGGTCGAGCAGGGGCAGGGCCGGGGTGTTGTGGGGGGTGTTTCTTCCAGGAGGCTCCCCGGCGGTGTTGTGGGGGGTGTTTCTTCCAGGTTCGGTGGGGGTTGGGGTGTTGTGGGGGGTGTTTCTTCCAGGTTCGGTGGGGGTCGGGGGTGGCTCAAGGAGCTAGGCGCAGTGGGTTCCCCGATGGTTGGGCTCGGTTACGGGGCTTCAACGAGGAGCAGGGGGCAGCACCTCGGTAGGGGAGGCAGCGCGGGGAGACGCGGGATGGCGGGTGGGGGGAGGCGGCGCGGGAAGGGAGGGGGCGGGGGGCGGCACAGGCAGGGTTGGGGAGGGTGGCGCGGGAAGGGAGGGGGCGGGGGGCGGCACAGGCAGGGTTGGGGAGGGTGGCGCGGGAGGGGAGGCGGCGCGGGGCGACGTGGGAGGGCGGGTGGGGGGAGGCGGTGCGGGAGGGGGGAGGCTTGGGGGTTGGGGTTGGAGGAGGCGGCGCGGGAGGGATCCCAGGTGCGCACCTGGAGTTTGCCCGGGTGGTGGGTGGGTGACGGCTGGGGCCTGGGTTTGCTGGAGGTAGGAGAAGCTTGCGAGGTTCCCAGGAGGCGTCGCGCCGGAGGGGGGAGGTTTGAGGGTTGGGGTAGCGGCGCCGACCTGGGCGGAGGCACGCAGGGTGGGAAGGGGTGCTCGAGTTTGCTGGCGATCGGCGAGAGGAGGGGAGAGCTTGCGGGCGGTGGTGCATGCAGGGAGAGCTCGGACTGGAAGTCTTGCCAGTGAGGGAGGTTATTTTGTTTGATGGATGGCATCTTGTTGTAAATATAATGGATTTGGAAGGACAAAATTGACTTTTCCGTTAGAGTTAACGGAGAAATAAGACGGAAGTTGACACAGGGTTATGCCATGTAAAGGTTAACCATTATTCGGGGTTTTAAGTGTAATTCGTGTTTATCGAAGGTTCCTGGGGTAATTATCATATTACTCAGGGTTATGGGTGTAAATATCCCTTAATATTAAAAGGGAAAAATCAAAGCACAAAGCTACCTACCTTGTATGCCGTTGATTCAAGAAGTTTTTTTTTTTGAATAAGGCTGAAATTCATATTCTAATCATGTATATATTATACGATAAATATGAAACTTTTAGTTTAGTTTGTTGTACTGTTGGTGGATGATATTAGAATATATGAAGCAAAAGAAATTATAAAAAGTGGAGTGTTTCATCCTGGAATTACATGGGCATTTGATGTTTTCGTGGAATCATTGTCAATTAAACTAAAAAAGTGGTATTATATTTGGAGACATAAACATAGATTACTCAATTCCAAAATAAACTGGTTTTTTCTAAAAAAAACTTTTGGCAGAATAGTGATTTTATGAGAACCCACATTATTCTCTATTGGTTAACCAAAGTTAACCGTTGTTAGAAGAAACAGATTTTGGATATAATGGTTAACATTTGTAGATGAAACATTATTCCATAAATAGACCAATAATATATTATATTTTCCCAAACTTTGATCTAAGAAGCTATTATTGCTAATAACAAGAATAACAGTAGTCATAAAATTTAGATGATTGTTATTTAACTATCGACATATTGGATGGTTGGGAACTGGATAGAATGTCAAGTGGTATTTTGTAGAGTATGGTGTTAAGATAGTTTTCTTTGGTTCGGGTGAAAACTGATTTCCGTGGATGGAGAATCCTATAAATATATACGTACAGATTGAGGTGTGTCCTTTAACTTATATCACATACCGTTGTTATTTGTACCCCACATTGGATTTTATTAGCTATCGAAATGTTGATTTTATTCTATCTCGTTAAAAATACTGTGACTATATCTCTTTGTTAAAACTCTTGGTAATCAGATGCTAATTTGGTATTTAGCCATAATGTCTATCTACGGATTAGTTGTTAAATACTACAGAAATAGATACATTATTGTCTTTTTATATATAGGTTAATTTATGTTTTTTATGTTCAGATATTTTATCTAAAAATAATTATTAATTTTGACACTAATTTTATGCAGGAGTAGACATTGTTCATTGTTAGTCCACTAGAGACTTTGACATGGTCGAGTGCCACGCAGACGGTTAATTCCACCAATTGACCGTGGTAGATGGGTAATTCTATACTAGTCCTAAATATTTTCTGCTATGATGATTGACTTAATACCGATATCCATTGCATTTGAATTTGGATAGGATACCTTGTATTGAAATATTTTATGACATAAAATTTTTAATTTATGGGAACGAGGTGGCTCCTATCTAAGTTCGGACTGCCTGGTGTCGGCGGATGGTATGGATTTTCCTACTGATATTGATATTTATACTCACAGTCTCAAATATGTGATCATCTAAGAAAAGTTTATTGTATTGGTACGGTTATCTCTTAGTTATGGACAAGTGAATATTCTTGATATAGTCCATTATTTTCCTTGACATATATTCTTTATTGCATTGTCATCGTGTTAGTTTTTCTTTTTTATGTTCGAGGTGTATGGATAATTATGACATATTTCATATTTTGATAGTGCATACTTAGTCAAATTTGTTTGACTAACACCGGATTACAACCTTGCAGCTTAGCGGAAAGCGAGGTGTTGGGCTGTCAACTGGTTTGAAGAGTCATTTCTATTTTCTAGCTTCTTAAGTCATTGTACGGATAGACTTATTTAGTTTTATTACGTAGCTTAGACTTGATGAGTCTTTTATTTATTGGTTAATTTTCATTTCTTCTTCTATTATTGTATGGCACTCTGAGGTTTATGACTAATGGACCATTGTCTTTTTATATATAGGTTAATTTACTTTTTTTATGTTCAAATATTTTTTTGAAAAATAATTATTAATGTTGACACCATTTTGTGCGGGAGTTGACATTGTTCATTATTAGTCCATTGAAGACTTTGACCTAACCGGATGCCGCACGGACTATTAGTTTCGCCAATTGACCGTTGTAGACGAGTAACTCTACACTACTCTTAAATAATTTGCACTACAACGGTTGACTTAGTACTGATGTCCATTGCACTGGATTTGGATAAGAGATCTCGTATTGAAATATTTTATGATTTAAAATTTTTAATTTATGAGAACGAGGTGTCTCATATCTAAGCTCGGGCTGCATGGTGTCGGCAGATGGTATGGATTTTCCTATTGATGTTGATACTCATAGTCTCAAAATATGTGATCATCCAAGAAAAGTTTATTGTATTATTATGGTTATCTCTTAGTTATGCACAAGTGAATATTCTTGATATAGTTGATTGTTTTCCTTGACATATATTCTTTATTGTATTGTAATCGTGTTAGTTTTTCTTTTTTATGTTCGAGGTGTATGGATAATTATGGCATGTTTCATATTTTGATAGTGCGTACTTAGTCAAACTTGTTTGACTAACATTGAGTTACAACCTTACAGCTTAGCGGAAAGCGAGGTGTTGGGTTATTAGCTGGTTTGAAGAGTCATTGCTATTTTCTAGCCTCTTAAGTTATTGTACAGATAAACTTATTTAATTTTATTATGTAGTTCAGACTTGATGAGTCTTTTATTTATTGATTAATTTTTCTTTCTTCTTCCATTATTGTATGGCAATTTGAGATTTATGGCTAATGAATCATCGAAACTTTGTTTCGCTCCTGGACTCAAAAAAATCTATTATTGTGGGATGCTTCTGCAATATTTTCCATGTTTCGAAACCTGATACGTCTGACTTCTTAGAAAGCTAATGCTGGCTCCAAGAAACGATCAATCCAAGACAAAAGGAAAAATATGACAATGGCAAATACGACAAGCAGAACACTGAACCTGGAGATAAAAATTACGCACCATGTATTTTAATTCAACTCTTATTATGCCTCCCTAGCAACACATCATTTTTGACACACAAAAGTAGAGGTTTGTTAGGAATGAGGATTAAAACTATCATACTAGTCTCGAAACTAGTAGTCAACCAAATTAAATCATGTTATTGGTCAAGGTTCAAATGCATGGAGGTAAACTTGATACATAAACTTAGCGAACATTTGAATCTTAATTTCTATGTATTTACTATCGAAATTGCGAGTATTTTTTTACATTTCTTAATGATAAATATTTTTATTAAATTGGCATGTGGAGCATTTATTGGATAGTGAATAGAATACATTAATGAAATTTTGCAAAGTTAACTGATCTTGATAGAATGAAAAATATCTACGAAATAAAACTTTAATGTCATATTTTTAGATTTTTGTGAATGCTTTATGATTTTCCATGATTTAATTACTTTTTTTAAAGAGAAATATAGCATATTTCTTTATAGAAATTTCTGGGAGTTAAATCTAAGTTAATCCCTGGCTACTGTATTTTTTTTAATTTCAAAAAATGTTATGATATTTTAACTAATTGCTACTATCTGATTTATACTTTTTAGGATTTTTAACTTTCTAAAAAAATTGGGAACTAAAATTCATGTTAATATTATGTAGGTTTAAGAATGTTAGAGAAAAGGAAAATGAAAATGACATATATTTTGGAGGGTATTATGAGTTTTCTAAGACTTTTGGAAATACTTTTTTATTTTTGTAAATAAGATGAATTTCAAGAATCCGCAGGAAAGTTTTGTATAGGATCAAATCATAAGACAATATACTTTATTCAAACATTTCAAATACAAATGATTAAAAATGAAAGAAATTCAAAATTTAAAAGTTACAAGGATTATTCTACAAGAAAAAAATTTATTTCAATAAAGTTTAGATCTCTAAAATGGACAAAAATGCAGAATATTAAAAACCACATCTCAAATTATCAACATCTCCTAGTGGACCGGGGTTGTTATGCAATATCTTAAAGCCGGCTGGGTGTGGCTTTGATATTCCCTGTAAAGTGGGCATTTGTAATAAAAACAAATCTTTCCTATCATTTAGGTCGCTGGTTGCGCTTGGGCGCGAATACCAAACTTGGTAGGTTTTATTAGGGGTGCACATGGATCGGATTGGATCGGATTTTAGCTTAATCCGTGTCCAATCCAGTCTTAACGGATTTTTATTTTTCGAATCCGATCCAATCCATCAAATACTTTAATCCAATCCGATCCAATCCATTGGATTACAGATTGGATCGGATTGGATCAGATTTTTACACTTTCATTTTCCCGCTCAATAATTTACTCTCTCGTGTTTATATGTTATAGCCATCTAGTCCTCGATATTTGAATAATATCTTAAAAATAGATAAGATGAATAGATTTAAAAAAGAGAGAGACCTAATCAAATGAAAATTGAAGGATTTCAGGTAATTCATTATAAAAATTTGAAGACCACGCAGTCAAACTAAATGATCATGTTAAAATTGAAATTTAAGGTTGTTCTTATAAATGATGCATTTGTTTGTTTTTTTACGATTAAATTTCAACAAATGATTCAAATAATAATAACACAAGTTACTAAATAAGAATACATAAACGACTTAGATAAATAAAAATCGTGATCTCTGTAGTCGGATATTAGTGAAGTCCATGATTAACCCTAACACTTTCAAGAACACCCTTCAAAGCTCTATGATATATCATTAACAAACAATAATCAAATAACATTCATACGCGATTGAATATCCAAGACAAAACTAACTTAAATATAGCCCACCACTTGAGAAGTATACCTTAGACTTGAAATATAATTTTTTTGTAAGATTATACTATATTAAAAATATACATATGAAAAATATGAATCAAAATCACATATCAATTTTAAAATAAAAGGAATTGAAGTAATTCTTATTTATTCTTAGATGGGTGTGACACATTTGATCATGTAATTGATCCAGTTTTATCCCTATAATAGGATTTCAAGCTAGAGCAAATAGAAGATAGAAAGAAGGGGTCAAGAATAATGATCAAATGTATTAAGCAACTATCCCAAAATTATATTTGTTCTAATGAAAGACGGAAGAGTGCCAACATACTGAAGACAAATGGTGGCGCATGGGAGGAGGATGTCATTGTATGAGACGGGAGACGACATCACGAGGGAGGGGTCGGTGGGTTGTACTAAGGGGAATAACATTTTGCAGGAGGTTGTCGAAATGAACTGAGAAAGAACTAAGAGGAATATTGACAACCAAGAGTGAAATGAGAGGGGGGACTAGGAGGAGAATAACCGAACATGGTTTACAATTTTACGGGTATAGTCATACTTTATTATTTTGAAGATCTAACATTTGGCCTTTCAAGAGAGAAAAAAGGGTAGTAACAAGAGGACTTGTATCTAAGATTAATATGAGAGAAAATGAGATGAATGGCATTGATTATTGTCGTAGAGGAATTAGAAATGTGTACATAGATATTATATGTATGTATGTTTGTATGTATGTATGTTTGTTTGTATGTAATGTATGTGTGTGTTTATATGTATGTTTATTAACGGATTATCGGATAGGATCGGATCGGATTTCAGTAAAGATCCGATCCAGTCCATACTTGAACGGATTTAAAAAATTCCAATCTGATCCGATCCATTAGAATGATAAAATCAAATCAATCCAATCCCATGGCATTGGATTGGATCGGATTACGGATTTTATCCCATCCTTGTGCACCCCTAGGTTTTATGATGCAAATGATCTACCACTTCCAACAGATGCATGCCATGTGATCGCTTCGAGCGCTTTCTTCCTCAGTTGGATCTGCGACAAGAAGCGAAGCTTAAGAGGAGCTCCAACGAGACATGATTGCTCCATTTGAGGATTTAAAGAGCTAGAAGGTTCCATTTTCGGTACTGGAAGGCTCCGGAGATTTATGTCGACGGTGCCTATATGTTCAAGGAATGTGTCGAAGTCTATCGTGGCTTATATCATCCTGACAAAGGGGACGACCAGAGACCTTTTGCATGTTCCAATCATTCAAACGTAAGTTTCTAATACACTTCTATGCTACCTAAAACATCTACAATCACAAAGCATAACTCAACAACAAACAAATCCACCATGAATAGATGAGGATTAAGATCACCCGAAATTGGTTCGCCTAAAGAATAAAATTAAGCTCAATCATGACACTCAGCAGCTCGATCCTCGCTGAATACAATTAATAAAGATCGTCGGTGCCCTTATGAAACTATTTGTGCCGAATTGGAGGAGGTCTTGAAAGATTTGGATAATCATTAAGCTCGTCGAGCAAGACTAAGACCTGCAAGTAGTGAATTATTCTCCTCAAAATCTGATGTGAAAGAGAGCGGAGGAAATACCTGACCACCATAGCGGGTTAGGGGGACCAGATGATGGAAGGTGATGACGAATTTACTGCTTAAATATCAGAAATGGTGGAACGAGTGGATTTGGGAGAAAATTCATATATATGTGAAATGATGAACAAAATGCAAAATTGAATGCAGAAGTAAAAAAAGTTGGAAAGGAAATAATGGAATAAAAAAGAGTGGAAATCTGAGCTGGTTTGCCTCCAAAGGTCTTTACCTTGACATCTATGGTTGATGAAGGCTCGTGCATGATATAGATCATGATTCAGGCCATCGAAATGGTCCCGGATCTTCCTCAGATTGTTTTATATTTCTTTCAAACCTCGGGTCACAACCTCAACGCGGTTGACACCAACGAAGTGTTGTATTACAAATTGTATTTAGATTTTAATTAGTAAATCTATGTAATTACAATCAGAGTTAATTTTGTTTCAATTGGGAAATCAAATGATTTGGAGGGAAAGTTGGGAATTCTCAAATTTGAAACATGGATGAGTTTGGGTTAAAGTTTAGTACCATACCTTGGAGATCTAAACTTTTAATGGACTTATATATGAGTCCCCACCCCAAGCTCTTGTAGCAATAGTAGAGAGGAGGAATGGAGGACCACACACGCGCGCGTACGCTCCGCTCCGTCTCCGGCATTGGCATAGAAGAGTCAATTCGGATCTCGTTACTTTTGCTGCGAGTTTCATTTGGTTGATCGATTAAATTAATCAAACGGATTAATTTGATTTCGATAAAACTCCACCCGTCGCCGTCGTTCTTCTTCTCGTTTCTCACGCCTGCGACCCTGTTCTTCTCAGCTGCAAGTTCTCGGATGTGCTTTCGAGGACGGTCTCGTCGGTGTGCGCAGACGAGGATCGTGAACCGTCGTTCCTGAGAGAGGATCGCCAGTACCTTTCGCACTGGTATTGTGGGGGCGAAATCTTCTCTAAGGACAGCCCATTTCATGGACGCCTCGGTGATCTCTGACCTAATCTTTCTTATACTTTGTTTGATGCAATTTATTTATTTCTTACCTTTTCATGGATCTCGCGCAGTTGTTTCTTGCCGTGTGTTTAATCGATTCATGCTTGCATGTCGTAATCGAATAATGGATTGGAAATATATGACATTAATGATATTAATCTGTGATACGTGTATTTCCATTCATTTGGATCAGTGTAATTACTGTTTATTATATGCTTGTTTGATCCTGTTTATAACAATCTTAGAGATGATTTCCGGAACCGATTATAAAACTATATCGGAAACCATGTTTAAATCGAGGGTTGATATGACGGGTATGCTTGAAAAGTTCGGTGGACAGAACTTTAAGCGTTGGCAACAACGCATGAAGATCTGGTTAACCACCATAAGATTAATCTCGATGCTTGAAACCGACTGTCCTACGGTGGAAAAAGAAAACCCCTCACCCAATAGCCAGAAGGCGCAATCTGCGTGGAAAGAACGCGACCGTATATGTCATGGTTGCATCTTGTTGGCTCTGTCCAACATGTTGTTTGACGTATACTATTCATCCACGCAGACTGCGAAGGGGCTATGGGAAGACTTGGATTGGAAGTATAATACCGAAGACCTCGGTATTGAGAAATATTCCGTGGCTAAGTTTTTGAAGTTTTCTATGGTCGAAGGGAAGTCAATTTCTGAACAGGCATACGAGTTTTTACTCCTGCTCCATGGTTTAGATGATGCTGAAATGAAACTTCCAGAGAAGTTTCAGGTCATGTGCAACATAGAAAAATTCCCCAAGTCGTGGGAAAACTTCGGTATGACCCTGAAACACAGAAAGGGGAAGATTTCTATGGATGACTTGATGGTGGCAATTGCCATAGAGGAGGAACACAAGAAACAAAAACTTGTGCTTCCTGTCGATATTCAGGCTAAGGTCAATTTCATGACCTCGAAGGGCAAAGATAAGAAGGGAAAGGGTCTTAATAACAATAAAATGAAACCAAAGGGCAAGATCCAGAAAACGGCAAAGAATAAATCATGCTGGCACTGTAATCAGGTTGGTCATTGGAAGAAGGATTGCCCGTCCTTGAAGGCTCAATCTAAGGCTTCAGACGGGAGTTCACAAGTGAATATGATCACTATAGGACTCGGGGCTAGAGAGGGGTATGTCTCTGTAAAACCTGAACTATACCATATCCATGATCCAAATGAGTGGCTCATGGATACGGGAGCCAATGTAAATATCTGTTATGACAGAACTTTTTTTCTTCTTATCAGACCTGCAGTGATGGGACTGTGAAGATGGGAAACGATTCTGCAGCCAAGGTGCTAGGGTCGGGACAAGTCAACTTGAGGTTTTCCTCTGGACGTGTCTGGACGTTGCACAGGTTGCTGCATGTTCCTGACATCAAGAAGAATGTTTTATCTGGCTCTATCTTAGTTAGAAATGGTTTTGAATTAAACTTTAAATGCAATAAAGTTATCATTCTGAGACATGGCATTTTTTATGGAAAAGGCTATTTGGCAGACTTTGATTTGTTATTTAGAATTAGATGTGATTCAATAAACATTACTGAAATGAAAGTTTTGAGTTCTGAATGTTCTAATTCTTTGTCTCATGTTGTGAATAACCTAGAATCTTGTGATCTGTGGCATGTTAGATTGGAACATGTAAATTTAAATTCAATTAAAAGAATGATGAATTTAAAGTTGATCCCTAAACACACTATTGATAAAACTCAAAAATGTGAAATCTGTGTGCAAGCGAAGACACCTAGAAAGTCTTTTCAGTCTATCTCTAGAGATAGTGAGATCTTGGATCTAGTGCACACAGATATCTGTGAGTTTAATGGTGTGTTGATCCGAGACAATAAGAAATACTTTATTACCTTTATAGATGATGGCAGTAGATACTGTTATGTATATCTAATGAAAATCAAGGACGAAGCCTTAGAGAAATTTCTTATATTTAAGAATGAGGATGAGACACAAACAAGAAAAGTGCTTAAACGCCTTAGGTCAGATAGAGGAGGTGAATATACATCTAACTTATTTGATGAACAATGCAAATCGTTTGTGAAGTTACGGCCTCATATTCACCGCAATCAAACAGGATAACAGAACAGAAAAATAGAACCTTAATTGGCATGATCAATGCTCTCTTACAAAGTTATAGACTTTCAACCTATATGTGGGGAGAAGCCTTGAATACGGCTTGCCATATTCTGAATAGGGTTCCTCCGAGACATATGGAAAAGTGTCCCTTTGAACTTTGGAGAAATAGGAAACCGAGTTTAAGATATCTCAAAATGTGGGGCTGTCTCGTTAAGGTTTTAGTCCCAGAACACAAGAGAAAGAAACTTGGTCCTAAAACTGTTGATGCGGTCTTCTTAGGTTACCTAGAAAATAGCTATGCATATAGGTTCTTGGTAATTCAGTCCAAGATACTAGGCATAGAAGTCTACACCATTGTTGAACTCCGTGATGCTACCTTCTTTGAGGATGTCTTCCCATTGAAGACTGGGATTCCTCAGAATCTAACCATTGAGGGTGCCTCTACATCAGGATCTATTCTAGATCAAGTGGAAAGGATAACAAATGTGGGGGTTGAGACTCAACCAGAACCCAATGATCTTTCTGAAAAATTGAGCCAAGGAGGAGTAAAAGACCTCGGATAGCCAAGGATTTGGGTAGTGACTTTGTTGTTTACCAGATCGAGGGTGATCCACCAAGTTACAAGGAAGCCATGGCTTCATTCTAAGTAAAACAATAGAAGGAAGCCATCAAATCTGAGATGGATTCCATTATGTCTAATGGAACTTGGGAGTTGGTTGATTTACCCAAAGGGTGCTCTACCATTGGGTGCAAATGGGTGTTTAAGAGAAAGCTTAGACCTGACGGATCAATTGAAAAGTACAAAGCCAGATTAGTTGCCAAGGGCTTTAGGCAAGAAGAAGGTATCGATTACTTTGATATCTATTCCCTTATGACTAGGATGACCACAATCCGGATGCTCATAGCATTGGCATCTGTATATGATCTCTCCATCCACCAGATGGATGTGAAGACCGCCTTCGTGCATGGCGATCTTGAGTAAGAGATCTATATGGATCAACCTGATGGGCTTGTGACTCCTGGGAATGAGTGAAAGGTTTGCAAGCTTGTCAAATCCCTTTACGGATTGAAACATGCACCAAAGCAGTGGCATGAAAAATTTGACAAGACTATTTTGTCATGTGGCTTTAAGGTTCATGAATCTGATAAGTGTGTCTATTCCAAGGTGAAAGGTGATGAGTGTATTGTCTTATGCCTATATGTTGATGATATATTATTGTTTAGATTACACATAAGGATTATTAATGAGACTAAGGCATTCTTAAGTAGCAAGTTTGAGATGAAGGACATAGATGTTGCTGATGTGATCTTGGATCTCAAACTGACAAGGTCAGTTGATGGGATTGTAGTTTCTCAATCTCACTATGTTGAGAAGGTACTTGAGAAATTTGGATATCAAGATTGCAAAGCTGTAAGCACTCCTTTTGATTCATCCAAAACATTGTTTAAGAATAAAAGTGGAGTACCTGTAGCTCAGCTAAGGTATTCACAAGTAATAGGAAGTTTAATGTATCTTGCAAATTGCACGAGACCTGATATTTCATTCTCGATTGCAAAGCTGAGTAGATACGCTAGCTGTCCTGATCGTACTCACTGGGAGGCTCCTGATCGAGTACTGAAGTACTTGAAGGGAACTATTTCTCTTAGTTTGCATTATGGTAGACATCCCTTTGTACTAGAAGGATACAGTGATGCAAGCTGGATATGGAAAATAGGAGGAGTCTGGGAGTAATGGTGTTACAGGATATGTATTTATCCTTAGAGGCGGTGTAGTCTCTTGGAGGTCTGTGAAGCAGACCATTCTAGCTCGATCCACTTTTGAGGCCGAGCTGTGTGCTATGGACACCACTGGAATTGAGGATGGATGGCTAAGGGAACTTCTGTCTGTCAGCCTGTTCCTGCGATCTCGGTACATTGTGATAATATGACCACAATTGCCAAGATCAAGAGTTCAAAGTTCAATCAGAAAACAAGAAGACACATACAAATCAGACTTAAGACGTTAAGAGATTTGATGTCTCGAGGAGTGTTGGCTGTGGATTTTGTTGGATCCAAAGACAACACGGCAGATCCGTTGACTAAGGGACTTGATAGATCTTTAGTCCTAAAGTCTAGGATTGGGATGAGACTGAGACCCATTGGGAGTTCCTCCACAGTGGAAACCCAACCTATCTGAGTGGAGATCCCATAAAGTGGTTCAATGTGGTAATAACAAGCTGTTTGGAGAACTGGTTGGCACTCTAATCTTAATGCGTAAGCATGAGTGTCTTATCCCAGGAAGTCTGACTGCCATTTATGCTGCAAGTTTAGAAAGAGCGTATGCTCTGAATGGGTTCAAGCCTTTGGGCAGGATGTTAGCAGTGCATCCTTGGAGAACGCCACCTATGTGAGTGTTACTGTGAGCCACCGTTAAAGGAAGAGGGTCTTTCCTGAACACACTCATGAAACAGGATAAGCGTGCATGGCCTTTAAGAGAACCAACCCTGAAGATTGCACCAAGAACAACGCTTTGTTGTTTCTACCGTATACTTTAACACCAAGGTCTGAAGTTCAAGACGTAGTTCACTTCGTTCCTGTTAAAGTGAAAGTAGTAAATTCAGGTAGAGGTTCAAACCGGAAGGTACCTTTACTGAAAGCAAAGTGTGGGCAGTCAAAAGAAGTCTCTTAAATCTTTTAAATCTCTTTTTCAAATTGGTGAATTCGTGGGGGATTGATGTATTAAAAATTATATTTAGATTTTAATTGGTAAATCTATGTAATTACGATCAGAGTTAATTTGGTTTCAATTGGAAAACCAAATGATTTGGAGGGAAAGTTGGGAATTTCCAAATTTGAAACATGGATGAGTTTGGGTTGAAGCTTAGTACCATACCTTGGAGATCTAAACTTTTGGTGGACTTATATATGAGTCCCCACCCCAAGTTCTTGTAGCAATAGTAGAGAAGAGGAATAGCGGACCACACACACACGCATGCGCGCTCCACTCCGGCACTGGCTACGGTTCCGGCTCCGGCTCGGGAGAGTCAATTCGGATCTCGATACTTTTGCTGCGGGTTTCATTTAGTTGATTGATTAAATTAATCAGACGGATTAATTTGATTTCGATCACATTGAGAATCTGACTCGATTCAAACGGCTCGATTTAGCCGTGATTTTGGAATCCGAAGGGACACGCCCGTTGAGGGGCATTTTCGGAAACCAAGGGTCACCGCACGCTAGGGCACACGAGCCCCTCTTTTTATATCCCTCACTCGACGCCGTCTTTCTTCACTCGCAAGAAAAACTCCACTCGTCGCCGTCGTTCTACTTCTCGTTTCTCACGCTTGCCACCCTGTTCTTCCCGGCTGCAAGTTCTCAGAGGTGCTTTCGAGGACGGCCATGTCGGTGTGCGCAGACGAGGACCGTGAACCGTCGTATCCTGGGAACGGATCGCCAGTACCCTTCGCACCAGTATTGTGGGAGCGAAATCTTCTCTAAGGGCAGTCCATTTCATGGATGCTTCGGTGATCTCTGACCTAATCTTTCTTATAGTTTGTTTGCCGTAATTTGTTTATTGCTTATCTTTTCCTGGATCTCGCCCGGTTGTTTTTTGCCGTGTGTTTAATCGGTTCATACTTGCTTGTCGTAATCGGATAATGGATTAGTAATATATGACGTTAATGATATTAATCTATGATACGTTTATTTCCGTTCATTTGGATCCGTGTAATTACTGTTTATTATATGCTTGTTTGATCCTGTTTACAACACGAAGTTTGTCGGATTTGAATTAGGGTTTTGGTTGGCTCAGGGAGATAATTATTGGAGGAGGTTCAACAATGAAAGTGGATGACTAGGCTCGTGAGTGGCTTCAAGAAGGTGCCAAATGACCAACAAAGCAGGCTGCGAGCAGCAGAGGAACCAGGTGGTTGGGGATGCTTGGAGTTGGCCAGGAGATGGAGGAAAATGATAACGTGGTCACTTAACTATTCTAAACTCAAAAATTTTTTAAATACCTAAAAAATAAGCTCAAAATATAAACTTAACAAAATGAAAGTAGCTTACTTTGACGGGATCTACAATACTGCTGAAGGAAGTCTTATGAAAATTGACCACTTATTGAGTGTAGCATTTCAATATCAATTTTTTTTGTAGATTTTACCATTAATACGCACCCATTGAGACTTTTGTTGAATTTTATTTTCTTAATTGGAACAAGAGAACATATTTCACATATATTTTCCAAGTTGTCATGAAGAGCAAGTGAGGTAAGAGGAATGATGGTGAAGAGCATGGTAATCAGGAAGATAGTGAAAGCGAGGGTGTCTATATGGAGAGTGGGAGAGAGTAATGGAAAGGTGAATGGAGATTCTACTTTGAGCATCATGTCAACATGCAAAAAAAGATTACATTTGGAAAACAAGCATATCTTATGGAAACATTTTAAAACCACGGAAGTATATAGAGATGGAACTTTTTTTATGTCATATCGTGAGTCATAAGAATAAAGAGGATGTACCTTAAGAGATGAGAGAGCTTCTAGCAGAAGAGACCTCCTTTTTCAAGTATGTTCCTATGTTTGATGCACACGCAGGCACGACAATAGGTTCATCTATCTACCTATGCATCCGAGTACCTCCCTTTAGCTCTTCTTCTCCACATCTAAGGGAAATCCATGTGCATATCTTATCATCCACGCAATGAACTATGTCTCATAGACTCCTATTCACTATACACACAACAAGCAATCAGGATCCTCTTCCAACTGGAGAGCCAAAAAAGAAGAGGGTAGTAGGAAGACGGGATGTCCTAATTTGAGAGAGAGAGGGGGAGAGAGGGAATGGGGTGGCCACACCGATGTGAAATCCAATTGGGACTACTTTGTGGCCATTCTCTTTGCTTATATGGAGAGGATTAGTGACCGCCAAGTTAACTTGGTTCAAACCCTAGTCTTACTTGATGTTGATGCTGTTGAGAAATCAAGGGATTCCCTTAACCTGTACTTTTACTTGGAGAACACGATACCATTTCTTCTCCTCATCACGAGTTGTCCCTCCCCGTGTGTGATTCTTCCTTGCTCGGATGCACCTCACGCCTTTACGGGCTGCTCTTCACGCCCCTAGGGGCTGCTCTTCGTGCCTTGCACGGACTTGCTCCTCACACCTTGCGTCAGCTACTTCTCTTCTTGCTTGGGGAGAGAGAACTAAGAGAGAAGAGAGGGAGAGATGCTTAAGTTGGGATGATCCTCAATACCATGTATGGGGCATTATTTATACTACTCTTGCCTCCTCTTTCTCGTCCTATTCCTAGTTGGAATAGGAGACACAAGTCCAACTCCTATTGCAAATAGGACCCCAAGGGGATAATTGTTCAACAACCTCAATTGTTTTTTTATTTATTTTTGGGAACAGATAATAGCCAACAACCTCCCCCTATGATCCCAATGGGGAGGTATCACCAAGAAGATAATTACTGATACGTGACACCGCTCAGCTCTATATAGAGCTGCAGCTTGTCACGAGTCACGACATTCGTCAGCATATCTGACAGATTTTCATCTGTGTGGACCTTGTTCAAAATGAGATGCTTCTTGTCAATAACATCTCCTAGCCAATGATATCGCACGTCTATATTCTTTGTGCGAGCATGGTGCATCATGCTCTTGCTCAGAACAATGATGCTCTGGCTATCACAGAAGATAATTGGCTCACTGTCTTCACATCCAAGTTCACCAAGAAATCATTGTAATCACGACACTTCTTTCCCTACTTCTGCTTTTGCAATGTACTCGACTTCAATCGTTGAGAGAGCAATGCATTTCTGTAACTTGGACTACAATGAAATCGCTCTCCCTGCAAAAGTGAAAATGTATCCGGAAGTCGATGTCCTCAGATCCACATCTCCTTCCATGCTAGCATCTGTGTATCCATATCAGACACATACTTGAGGTCCCTCTCAAGCATCTCAGAATCCACTTCACAGCTTCCCAGTGATCCTTCCTTGGATTCAACATGAATATGCTCACTATGCCCACGACATGAGCAGTGTCGGGTCTGGTGCAAACCATGGCATACATAAGGTTGCCAACTACGGACTGGTAAGGAATCTTGATCATTTCAGCTTTCTCCTCAGATGTAGATGGACATGTCTCTTTTGCCAACTTGAAATGAGCAGCAAGGGGCATGTTGACAGGCTTTGCATTTTTCATAGTGAACCGCTCCAGAATGCGTTCAACATACTTCTCTTGTGATAACCACAACTTGTGCTTCTTCTTGTCGCGAGTGATCTGCATCCCAAGCATATTGCTTGCCTTGCCCAAATCCTTCATCTCAAATTCCCTGGAGAATTCTCTTTTGAGCTTTGCAATTAATCAAGAATCATGACCAACTATCAACATGCCATCCACATAGATCAATAGGATAATGAACCTACCATTGGAGAGATGTCAAATGTACACACATGATCTGTTATAGTCCTCTTGAAGTTTTGCTTCATCATAAAGGCATCAAATTTCAAGTACCAATGTCCAGGAGCTTGTTTCAAGCCATAGATACTCTTTCTTAGTCTGCAAACCATGTACTTTTTCCCTTTCTCCCGATATCCATGTGGTTGCTCCACGTAGATCTCTTCGTTCAGGTCACCATGAAGAAAAACCGTCATCACGTCCATTTGCTCTAGCTCAAGGTCTAGGATTGCAACAAGGCCTAGCACAACTCTCACAAAATTCATCTTCACAACTAGTGAGAAGATCTCATCGTAGTCCACACCCTCTTTCGGGTTGAATCCCTTCATAACCAATCTGGCCTTTTACTTTAGTTGTTCGCCACCATCATCTGACTTTAGCTTGTAGACCCACTTTTTCTTCAGCGCTCTCTTTCCTGTAGAAGCTCAATATCATAGGTATGATTTTTCTTCAGAGACCGCATCTCTTCATTCATTGCATTCTACCAATGGTCTCTATTCTTATGCTCTTGTGCCTCCTCAAAAGTGCTTGGCTCATCATGATAAGTCAACATCACGTACTGGGAAGAAGGATAGCGAAATGATGGCTAATGTGTCCTCCCAGATCTCCTAACATGAGGATCTGTTGCATATGCTTCTTGATGAGGCTGCTCCCCTTGCACAGGATCCCCTGGACCTATAGTAGCAGGGTCTGCATCTGGTTCATCCTGTTCTGGATGTGCATCTTCTCCATCTGTACCTGGTACTGGAGAAGGATCTGATTCCTCATCGCTATCATCATCCATAGAAATCCCATCCGAGTCAACATCACCATTGTCGTCCCCAGCCAAAGTTTGATTCTCATAGAAATCACATTTCTATTCTTGGTGATGGACTTCTTCCTTGGATCCCAAAGTCGGTATCCAAACTCCTGATCTTCATAGCTAACAAAAATACAAGGCACTGCCTTGTCATCAAGCTTCTTCCTCTATTCCTTCAGTATAAATGCATAAGCTTTGCATCTAAACACCCTCATGTGAGAATATGAGGGATCTTTCCCAGACCAAATGTGTTTAGGTACCTAAAAATTCAAGAGAATAGATGGAGATTGTTTAATCAAGTAGTAGGAGGTCCGAACGGGCTCAACCCAAAAGGTCTTGGGCAGCTTCGTTGTCTTCAACATGCAGCGAACTCTTTCCACAATGGTCCTATTCATCCCTTCAGCGACACATTGTGCTGGGGTGTGCGGGGCTCTGTCCTTTCATGCTTGATCCCGTCCTCTACACAATAGCTCTGGAAGTTGTGGGAGGCGTACTCCCCTCCATTGTCCGTGCGCAAACACTTCAACACTTTGCATATCTCGCGCTCCATCATGGCATGAAATTTTCTGAAGCAATCAAAGACTTGATCCTTTGTTTTCAGCATATAGACCCACACCTTCCTTGATGTACCATCAATGAAAGTAAAAAAATACTTGTTTCCACCCAAAGATGCTATGTCCATGGGACCACACACATCGGAGTGAATCAACTGAAAAAGGTCTTCCTTTACCTTTGATCTAGTCTCCAAAGGTGCACTCTTATTCTTTCTAATCATACATGAAACACAAGGTGAATAGCATTATGTCAGTGTGACATGGTATCAACTCCTTCTTACTCAAAAGTTATAAGCCCTTTTGGTTCATGTGTCTGAGCCGACGATGTTAGAGATCTGATGTGCCAATCTCACTCGCATGTAGGCTACCATCCATGACCTTCACCTGAGTCTTTTAGAGCGTGCAACACAACCTGCCTCTGGCCATGATAAGAGAGCCCTTGCTGATCTTGTATCTCTTGTTGCCAAACTTCATATGGTTACCCTCCCTATCAAGTTGAGATCCAGATATGAGGTTAAGCCGCAAGTCAGGAATGCGCCTGGCATCCTGCAGAGTCATTGCACATACATTATCAGTATGAACTGAGATGGTACCCGTGTCAATGATCTTGGAGTAATTTTTGTTCCCCATCTTGACTCTCTCAAAATCTACCTATGTATAGGAAGTGAAGAACTCCCTGTGTGGAGTCACGTGGTAGGAGGCGGCCATATCGACGACCCATTTGGAGCCATCCCCTGCATGTAGACACTGATCCTGAATAGTGAGAACCAACTTATCATCATCATCGGCTACTGCTGCAGCAATGTTCTCATCTTCATCTTTCTGATGATTCTTTTTAGCTTTTGCTTGCTCTCTTTTCAAGATTCTACAGTCTCTTTTCCAGTGATCAGGCTTGTTGCAATGATGGCACTTTCCTCTATCCTTGGACTTCTCCCTGAGTCTCTCTCATGATGTTCCCTTGTTGCTTGGTCTGCCTCTTCTTTCAACTGTGTACACATGTGAAGAAGCGGACTCTCCAGATGATTGTCGTCTGCTTCATTCAAGAGACTGCTCTTGACCATAGAGATGGCCAGCTTGCCATCTGTAGCGGAGTTGCTCACGGTAATCACAAGATTTCCCAACTGTCTGGCAAGGAACCCAGTAGAAGAAGCACTTGCAGTTCATCATCTAGCACCATGTTCATGGTACTCAATTGATTGATGAGACTTTGAAACTCATTCAAATGCTCAACAACCTTCATCTTGTCCTTGTATTTTAGATTTACCAACTTCGAATCAAGAACGTCTTGTTGGTGGATGTCTTCTGCTCATAAAGCTCTGCTAGTTTCTCCCACAGTTTCTTTGCATATGTTTCTTCTGTGACATGGAGGAATACTGATAAGTCCATCCATTTCCAGATGGTACCGACTGCTTTCATGTTCAGCTTCATCCAGTCACCTACGGACATGTCCTCGGGCTTGGTTGTTTCTTCTTCCACCGGATAATGGAGGTACTTGCAATACAAGATGTCCTCCATCTTGGCCTTCCATATCTGCCAGTTCATGCTTGTCAGCTTAATCATCGTGCCTTCATCATCCTTCCCCATCTTGACAATGCGAGCTCTGATACTGCTTGTTGGGAAATCGAGGGATTTCCTTAACCTGTTCTTTTATTTGGAGAACACGATACCGTTGCTTCTGCTCGTCACGAGTTGTCCCTCATCATGCGTGATTCTTCCTTGTGCGGATGCACCTCAAGCCTCTACGGGCTGCTCTTCACGCTCCTGCAGGTTGCTCTTCGTGCCTTGCGCGGACTTGCTCCTCACACTTTGTGTGGGCTAGTTCTCTCTTTGCTTGGGGAGAGAGAACTAAGAGAAAAGAGAGGGAGAGATGCTTGAGTTGGGATGATCCCAATGGCATGCATGGGGCCTTATTTATACTACCCTTGCCTCATCATTCTCCTCCTAGTCCTATTTGGAATAGGAATCACAAGTCCTACTCCTATTGCAAATAGGACCCCAAGTGGATAATTATTCAATAACCTCCATCCCTTTTTTTCTTTATTTTTGGGAACAGATAATAACCAACATATGCAACCTTTAACTTGGATTGATTTCAATTATTCATATTCTATTTTGAAAATGAATTAAACGAATAATTTTCACCAAAAAATATGTGAATCAAAATCACATAAATAGTCTATCAAATGTGAATCTAATTCACATGCCCAACCCTCGAGTTAGTGGTACATGGATAATTCTATCCTGCTATATCTCTTGACTCACATTGTGTTATTTTGGATATTGTTATCCATGATTATTGAGAATCTATTCTCATAACTAACTCCTGGTATTTTGACAACTGATTATCGTGAATCACAACTTGGACATCAAAATTCAGGATATGGTATTATTTGTGAATAGATCTACTCTCAATTAAATTGGAACTTCTCATATTTGTGCAACAAATGTGGATACTTAAGGATACAGAGATCATATAAAATCATATTAGTGACGAAGATAGTGGGGGGGGGGGCATGAGGGACTTGCCCCTAAATTTAAAATAGTTACTACAATAGTATATAGGCTAAATTACATATTGGGTCCTTGTCTATGGGTCCAATCCCAGTATTGATCCCAATCTTTCAAATGTGACAAAGTAGGTCCTGACTCTTTTTCTATAAACAACATCGTTAGAAAAAAAGAGATGTACTAAATTGCCCATTTCTGAGAGTGGGCACTTCCAACAATACCGTTTCTGAAATGAACACTTTAATCCATTTCTCTCTTTTTCTAACGGTGGCATTTATAAAAACAGAGTCTGGACCTATTTTGCTACATTCGAAAGATTGGGACCCATATTAGGATTTAACCCATAGATGAGGACCCGATATGTAATTTACCCTAGTACATATGATTTAGCCTCTTTCCTCTCTGTTGAGAACAAGTTAAAGTTGTTGCTATATACACTCAACTTCAGTTGTTAAAAACACATCACAATTCTGCTTTTTAGAGAATTACGATATACTGCCCAGCAGATGCTCTTCTTATGTTTGAATATTCACGCAAGTTTGAGGATGCCGAGAATTGGCTGTGGTACACATGCCCCCATGACATAAGTTTCCACCATACATAACATTTTCAAATTCTTGAAGTGCATTACCTCTCTTAGAAACTGTCTCATTTCAGAGAACTATGCAGATACAAAGTCAAGACATCTTTGTTGCGACCAACGGTTCAATCTTTATTTGCGGAGAAGGCATTATTGACGGACATAATCAACGTGCTAAATTTTTCAGAAAATTACAAGTATGGAAAAGCTGGAGGAAACCTGACATTTAGGTCATGAAAAGGACCGAGTTATCGTGCACCTGACCATCAGATCAATCGGCACATGATGTTGTCGTCGAACATGTTTGATAAGCATGTCGTGATGTAGAATTCATGGGCCATCTTGTACCGTCACTCTGCTTATATGTATTTAACTTAAGAAGTGTTGTATTTTAATAAGAATGAGACAAAATATACAATTGCACGTGCAATGTGCATTTATTAATGACTAATTCTTCGTAACAAGTCGGTTAATGGTGCATCGATTCTAATGAAAGTAATTACAACCAACCGATTAAACTAACTTACAAACCTTATCTCTAATGTGCCAATAGAATGAGAATATCTACCGCTTATGGAGCTATTGGTGCTCTATATACCCCATCCCAACGTCCTGTGAGAATGTAGAGGGTTGTGGTTTTCGATGGGGCATCCCACAAGGATGGACAGAATGCCTTGCGATGGAGCGACATCTTATAGGACTCCAAACATTTATAAGATCGGGTGCTAAATTTTTCAACTCGTTTTTCTGTTACATTTCTCTTCTGAGCACATTTTTTTGTTAATTTACTTCGTTTAAATCCCTTATCTTAGGATGTTCCCACATGGAAAACTAAATGAAATCCTTTTATATTTTCTAAGAGGCAAGCATCGGAAACAACCCCAATAGGTTCCAAAATTTTTCCCTGTTTGTCTCTTCTTACAACATCGAAGACATAATCCCCAAAAAGAACAAGATAAGTCCAAAGAACCTGATAGCTGAAAAAAACTATTCTTTCTGGCTTTGTAAACATTTCTTTGCTAATCCTTTTTGGTTACCTTAATAAAAAATACATTTAATGAAAGATCCCGTCGACTAATAATGAAGATAGTAAACAAATACACATAACGGATCCCTTTGCACCTCTTCCTCCGGGATTGGAATTGATGGTTAAAATGTAGTTGGGAGCTCGAGAAATACAGAATTATCCTAACAACAAATTTGATGTGGGAACATTCTTTCCCTCCCATTAATAAAAAATAAAAATAAAAATGGTTCTATGCTAGTTTAGATGCTCCATGAGCACATTTTTTATTGCTGGACTTATTTTCAGACGTTATAAATAATAATGTTTCTGCGTTTTGAGCCCTTTAAGAAATAGACAGTTCCCCTCTACTACACTGCAACCCCTCCAGGTAACTTCTTTTGAAAAACCCCTTGAATCATTCTCCACTAACTTTTTCCTTTTTCTCCTATCCAAAAGATCACAACATCATCTCTTTAAAGTGCCCATTTTAAGGGAAAATCACCTTTTCCTCCCTTCCCCTCATATCTCTCCCTATACCAACTTTAAATGATCAGTGACTATTTATTTTTGTTGAGAGATCTTTAGCCCTTTTTGTTGCAGGAAGCCTTACCTCCATACCTTCCAGTATTAACTCCCTAGTTCTTGTTGGACACAATGTGGGGCGCATTGGGGCATTGCTGTGGCCTGCAAGATGGTAAATATGGCACGAAGAAGAAGAAGAAGAAGAGGCGGCTGCAGACTGTAGATCTCAAGGTCAGATTGGACTGCGACGGATGTGAGCTCAAAGTCAAGAAAGCCCTCTCCTACTTGAATGGTAAGAAAGATTTAGAAGTAAACCCGTCTTCCCAGTTTTTCTTGTTACTTGCAAATGTCAGTGAAGTAAGGCTAAATTGTGTGGACAACATTAGTAGATCTTGTTGTTCCTCCTGGAGAAGGCACAAATGAGAATCACCCACGGTAGATCTTTCTGTTTTGTATTCCTCTAATCATGTTTTGTATAATTAAAAAAAGTGCCCACAAAGTTGATCCAAATGGGATGGCAATGGTACTAAATTTCTAGAACAGAAACTAGATAGAGAATACCATCGTTATATTATTCAAGTCGTGTTAGAACCCGCGTCTATAGGCGCATATTAACAAATTGAAAACCAGATGGTTTCATGAGATCCTCATCTATTGTTAATGCGGGACCAGAGAGACTAATGGAATTGATATAATTTGTAAGACTGAAGGTTAGAGCATGCACCTCGGACTGTGGCCAGCCAACAGCCCCACCCAGACCATTGGCATCTTCATGTGCCCTGACCTCGGCATCTTCATCGTCATCTTCTCCATCAGCGACCTCCCGCATCCAACAACCCCCTTCTCCATGTGCCCTGACCACAACATTTTCTCCACCACCGCGTGGTAGAGCCTTGATTTTTCACCGTAGGTGAGGTTCCTATGCGGTCTGACGTGCAGCGGCGTTTGCCCGCTGGTGTCCCCTCCTCTCATCGAGACGGCTTCCAGTACGTCTGACTTGGAAGAGAGACTATGTGTGTCTCACATCATTCAGGTGGATTGGTGTGTCCATTTTGGAACTTCCATTGTTGTCCGGATGGTAGGGAAGGGAGAAAAGGGTTTACGTGATTAATTTCTCATATTAAGAGGGTATATCTTTCCAGTGATGAGTGTGCTAGTGCGAGACACCATTAAGCTCGATCTTGATCTATATCTGGCCTTAGAAGGGACCTTAAGGGTTCTTGATAAGTGATTGTGTGGGATGTGCATGATGATACAATGTATGAGTCGTGCTTGCTATCATGATGATGGTCTTGTTCGGGTTACAGATGACTTGGAGGTGGTTCAAGGGCACATTATCGACATTTTGAGACCCATCCTGCATGTTGTACCGGATGTTACAAATGTGTTGATTGTCAATGCTACGCTCTTTGATCGTATTTTCAAAGAACTGACCACCACTGTTAAGAGTATTCCTCCCAGTTGTCGTCTGGCTTTCTCACATGTTTTGAAAACAACTCTATATCAAATTATCGCCAGGCCGGGATAAATACATGCTTAGGTGAGATTGCTTATTCTTCCTCGTTGAACCCTAAAGGTGTTTAGACCTATGAACAAGGGGGATAGAAGATCTTACAATAGAAAATCCTTGGAAAAACGACTTATTCTGAGCTCACTCACTACGTGGGGCAGTACAGACGGTTTCACCGAGTGGGTGATATTTTGAAGTGTGATATACCTGTGACTTCAAGTCTTAGTTAGAACAACCCCTTGGAGAAGAATAAATATCAAAGCTCCAACATCAGATAGTGTATGTGCAAAGTGTCAGATGGACACTTTACTGCAGCCATAAAGGTTTTGTGCTCTTCAAGATTGACCCCTTATAATGAAGACACCACGAAGTATTTGGAGTCTAAACGTTCTTATAAGTCACCTCCTTCCATTCCAGATATCATGGTTTCAGATACTCCTCTTACAACTGATGCCGATGCTATTTTACGAGCTATCAAATCCTTTCCTTAATGGACATCATGTGGCAGAGATGGTCTGAGAGCTCAACACATTTTAGATGCCCTTTGTAGAGAGGGGTCGACGGTTACAACTGATCTCCTAATGTCATCTCGTTGGTAGTTAATTTATGGCTAGGTGGGAGATGTCCTCTGAGTTTGGTTGAGTCTATAGCCTTTGCACCTCTTACTCCAGTGCTCAAGTCTGACAACGACATACGTCTTATTCCTGTAGGCACTATCTGAAGATGTCTTGTATCCAAAATTGCTTTGATAGGAGTGGGAAAAGAGACGTCTAAGTATCTCAATGACTTTCAATTTGGGGTTGGTGTATCTGGAGGAGCGGAAGCCATCTTACACAACACCGACTGACTTTTGAGCAAGTTTCATGGTGATGGATCTTTATCTATACTTACAATATATTTCTCTAATGCTTTCAACATGACAGATAGATCTTTGATGCTCTGTGAAGTTAGGAGGAGATGCCCATCTATTTCTTTATGGATGGAATTTATTTATGCTCAAGACACCAGATTGTATATTCGAGACAATCATATACAGTCAACCACCGAAGTGCAGCAAGGTGATCCTTTAGACCCACTTATTTTTTCTCTAGCATTGCATCCACTCATTCATGAGATCAGGGACAATTGCAATCTCCTTCTCCATGCTTGGTATCTTGATGATGCAACTATCATTGAAGACACATTGAGATGCAGTTTATTTTGAATATAAAAAACAGAGCTTTTCTGACCTTCACGTGATGGTCATAAGATCTGCAAAGGTTTGTTTCCCGTGGGTATTGGAAGGCCAGTGCTAGGTGTGAGGTTACTTGGAGGAGCAGTGAGTAGGGAAAAAGACTTTGTTGAGAACTTTGTTATGATGAGGGCCACAAAAGCTGTTGACTTAATGCATATGCTTCCTCAGTTGGATGATCCACAAAGCGAGATTCTTTTATTACGGTCTTGTATGGGTACTGCCAAGCTCATATTTGGCTTAAGGACATGTCAACCCGCATACATGGAACGAGCTACTACATGGTTTAACAAATGACTACGCGGAGCTGTTGAGGATATTGTGGTGTGTGGAGGCGCCTTCTTTGGTGATTTTCAATGGCGTGTTGTCATTACCCATTAGACTCGGTGTCTTAGGTCTGCACTCAGTTATTCAGGCTTCTTCATATGCTTTCGTGTCCTCTAGAGCTTAATCGTGGGTGTCTTTCAAGACCATATTTTACGAGACAGTGGGGTACATGGTATGGACTCTGATTTTCTAGATGATTTGGAGGGCCGGCATGTAACGCTTCCATCTCTCAATCTTAATTAATTTGCTAACAAGGATACCGTCCCCCCTAAAGCCCAGAATGCTTTGGCGAGTGCCATTTTTAGTAAAATTGTTAATGAAATGAAAGTTAAGCTTAATGTGACTGTTGAAAAGGTAATTCCGTTGTTTACAAGCTAACCATGCTCAAGATTTCCTTCTTGTCATTCCTATTGAGGGTCTTGGAATGCATATGTCACCCATTGAATATAGTACTATTCTCAAGTATCACCTAATGATTCTTCTATTCCCAATAGATGAAGCTTGTCTAATATGTCACAAATCCTGCCTAAACACTTTTGGGGTGTGGAGAGGCTGTAAGTTCATATTTATTCCATAGGTCTAGAGGTCCTTATATATGACAAAACCCTAGAAACCCTAGAGAGCCATACAGAGAAAAGTACAGAAGTGCCCTTAATGGGGATACAAAGAATAACTACGGTTACATTCTCAACACCCCCCTCAAGTTGGAGCATACTAATCAAGCATGCCCAACTTGGAAATAATCCATGAAAACCGCTTCTTCGGTAAGGCTTTTGTGAATACATCAGCAGGTTGAAGATCAGTACCAATATGAGGAGTAATAATTCTTCCACTTTTAACAACATCACGAACGAAGTGGCAGTTGTAGAGACGAAATTTGGAGGGACTTTTGAATTTTTCTTTTTATCCCCTGCAACAGCGCCATTTTGTTGAACCGGATTTTTCGAGGACGGGAATTAATTGATGAATAGGTCGTTGTTTTTCCCCAAAACCCGCATCAACAAAAGATTTATTTTTTTTTATTTTTGCTACTTATTAACCTGTATAGCGGACAAGGTCGAACTCAGGGAGGCTACAATTCCCGAGGGTTATTCAATTAATCAGAAACTAATTAATAGAAAACAGGAATCTCAAAGGACAACTATCCTTGGTTTTTGTGATTTTTTTTATCTTTTTATCTTTTTATTTTTTTATTTCTAATTTTTTGTATTTTCGGATTTTCAATTTTTTAGTGATTTTGATTTTTGCAAATTTTTTATTTTCAAAAATAACACGATGCAATATTCACAAGATTAAAAACACGCACACCAACTCTTTTTGTAATTTTTCAATTAGACAAAAATATTCAGAAAAATCCAAAGAAAATATTTTTGGGTTTTAAAAGTTTTAAAATGTTTATGAGAATTTTGTGGAATTTTCAGATGTTTTTGTATTTTTCTAAAAATCAAACGGTGAGAAAACAAGAAAATGTGGACAGCCAGGAGTAATTTGCAATTTAAAAATCTTTTAAATACCCAAAACTCCCGGCTACTATTTTTAATTTAAACTAGAAACAATTATCTACAAACAGGAACTGAAATCACAATTTTTGGATTTTTGTAGAATTTTTTATGATTTTTAGAAGATTTTGGATATTTTTTTATTTTTTTGAGTTTATAAATAATTAATGCGTGAAAATTGGTCAGAAATTAAAAGACAATGAAATACAACTATTCTAATTTTTTTTGGAATTTTTAGAGGTATTTTCGAATTTTTATGAATTTTGGAATTTCAAGCAAGGCAAAATGACATGTTTTTGATTTTTTAATGATAATAAATGAAGGCCAAATTCAATGAAAATTTTATGCTAGTAAAATAATCACATCAGGAGCATAGCACAATTTTCTCAAAATTTTTGGATCACAAATAACCTTTATTTCAATGAAAAGATCAAGCAAAGTCAATGTTCTGCAGTTCAGGGACTAAACTGTAAATAAATAAAAGTTTGGACAGAATTGTAATTTGTTCAATGCTTTCGTCCCAAATAAATAATATAAATAAATAACAGAGAGAATGTGCAATTTTACCACTATGTCATGTGCATGTCATGTGCTCTGGAGCTCTGGCAAGGGCGTTCTTGTAAATATGAGATCTTCTGGGTTATTCACGCAGTTTTAGAAAGCACAAGCACTGAACATGAAATTTTTCCTCTTTTATTGAATGAAAACCCTAGGGGGGTCTCGTTCTTTGCTTTCCACCCAAGAGCCAAAGGGGGCACCCGCCGCCTGCCCCTTCTCCCACGCGGGGGCAGCGGAGGAGCGGCGGATCGGGCGCGGCTTCGGCGCTCTAAAGGCAGAGGATGCTATCGCGGGCTGAGAGGTGGCCTGGAGGTCGTCTTCAGGAGGCGGAGCGGGATGAGGGGGCGCGCCTGTGGGGAGGCGGAAGGCCGCGTGATGGAGGAGCACCACGAGAGGTGCACGTGGAAGGAGAAGCGGGAGTGGGCCTCCGTCTGTGGTTGCAGCAGGAGGAGGGCGGTGCTGCCCCACGCGGCGGAGGCGTGGTGCGGCGTCGCGGGAGTGGCGCACGGGGGGCGTCGCTTCAGAGGCGGAGGCCAGCCGCGCTGCTGGCGAAGGGGTGCGCGGCCGGTGGAGGAAGATGGCGGCGCGGGCGACGACGCCGCCTGTTGCTGTCTTATATTTTTTTATTTTCTATTTTTTTGTCTTTTTATGTAAACAGTGAATGATAATAAAAAAACTTTTTTTTTGAATTTTTTTAAATCCGAAAAATAGAAAATAAAAAGGATAGAGAATTTTTTTAATTTTCTTTTATATTAGTGATCCTGCAAAACAAATGTTAGAGAACAAATAGAGGAAAAAATTATTTATCTACAAATCGGAAAAAATGAATGAGGATCCGACGGACATGAGGGGTTCGAATCCGACTCTCCGACCACCGTGCGTGGTCGGAGTTGATAGATCGTGTGAGATAGAAATCGAAGGCGAAGAGATCAAGAAGATGAGACGGAAATTCGAGTCGGTGGCGGATCAAAAATCGTGATGAATTTTTTATGATCTAGAAGAACAAAATGACGATAAAAAAATGCGACAAAATAAAAAGCGATTAAACTAAGATAAAATGGAAAGAAAAATTTGGATCTCACCTTAGGAGCGGAAAATGGACCGTGATCGCCTCGACAAGGCCGACTCGCTGTCACCGGACGGCTTTGAGGCTAGGCAACTTCCTCGACGAAATTTCTCTCAGAGATCGGGCTCCTCTCTCTAAAGATTGATCAAATTGGAATGAGGGAGAAGGAGCCATATAAATAGAAAAGAGACAAAATTTGAATTTTTGAATTTTTAAACATAGAGATAATGGAGATGAAAATTAAAATGAATTTTTGAATTTTTTTGGTGGAAGGGAGATGAAATTTGAAAATGAAAATAAAAGAGAGATAAAACTAATTGCAAAATTATCTATTTTTTTGAATTTTCGTCACTTATTGAATTTGAATTAAAAAATGTTATTTTTTTATTTTTTTATGAAGGTTAATTAAAAATAGCAACTATATACATATAATACATACTTATGTGACACTATATACATGGTTAAATGACGAATTAACCCTCTTTTTTTATTTTTAAAGAATTTTAATTATTTTTATTTTTATTTTTATTTTAAAAAAATCAGTGGGATTAGTTTACAAATAAATACAAATACAATATGCACAAAATACATGGAAAATTGCACAAACCACCCCAGAAAACCGACTTTTCAACCGTAACTCCAAAAATTATGAAAATACAGCCATTTTAAAGATAATTTAATTTTGAGTTCAATGGAACTGAGATTGATTCAATTTAAGCTCATATGGAGCTAGAATTGGTCTTTCAATTAGTACTTAGTGGCTTTTTCCAAGTGTGGCTACTTTTATTTTGTACAAGATTTAATTGTGCAATAAATTTTAATAATTAGAACACATTTTTAGTTATTTGATTTGAAGTCAATTAAGGTACAAATAAATTAATGTCAGTTTATACAGTTATATACAAAAATAAGTAAGAACCCATTTTTTTGGATTTTCTGGTTAAGGACCCTATCTCCCCCTACTTTATTCCTGGTCGATCAGGTCAAGTCTTGACCTTCTCTCGGGGTTCGGGTCAGCCTGTATATAGTCTTCCTTTTTTTATTTCTTTTTCTTTATTTTTCCTTTCTTTCTTTCTTTATTTATTTTAGGTTAAAATTAGTCAGAAATGTACAATATTTACACATATGCAAGTTTAGTAAGAATATGGAGTTAGCGTTATATGCAGGTGTTTTATAAGGGATTTTAAGCTAAAATAAATGAATAAAGATGAACAATCGCAGATTCATCATCCCCCTATGCTTTACCTTTGCTAGTCCCTTAGCAAACACTTATTTAAAAGAATAAGTGAAAAGAAAAAGAAAAAGAAAAAGAAAGGAAAAAATGAAGAAAGTAGGACAACATTGAGTATTAAACTTATCTTCATAAAATTGTAGTTTGGAGCTCTGTCGGACCTTTGGATTATTAGTGTGTCGGAACTTCTATGAGACTTAGAATTTTAAAATCAACAGCCTTCAAGTTCTACACATCATTGTCACAGTTTCGGCTCAGAAGTCATCTTAGATCAATCCTCTTCCCAAAGCACACCCTATGAACATTGAACAATCGACTCATGTGTGTGAAAGGTTTTAGCTCTTCCCATCCAGAATGCAGGACTACCATGCAAATCTCCTCTCCAGTAAATCGTCCTCGGGGAGTCAGGTATTTCCTTCTAAGGTCTGTCGTGCTGTGTTCACAATCGAATAGGGGGAGAAGTTAGAAGAAGGAGAAAAGAACTGGAGGGTGGCCAGTGTAGTCACCTCTCCTTGTGAAGCTTGCCTGTGTAGCCGAGTCTCCACCAAGATCTGCAGGTTTTCTTGAAGCTTGGACCTTTTTGGTCAGATATTTATTTGGTGGTGGCTTCTTTGTATTTGGATTTTTGGTGGTTCTGCTTGGATCTTGTTGTGCCCCTACGGATATAGAATATTTTGCTTCCGTACATTTTTTGGGGTCTTAGAAAAAAATGTGCCCAGCCGTCCATCCCTTTTCCGAATCTTTATTTCAACCCGTACATCGGTCTTTAGATTTCCACGCTACCAGAAAAAAATTCACATAGTCTTCCAACATCCCGTCTGATTTGAGCTAAGTGCATAGTGCGAGAGTACAAATTGATTCCCTATTCCAGAGATATACCCAGAATGAAGAGACCAGGTTAGACACTAAGAGTCAAACGCTGCACATTGTCATGTAGAACTCAAAGAATTAAGTCAAGGACCTGAAGCTTCTAAAATCCTATTTCTCGGTGAAGTTCCTCTGAGAATTAGGTGGATTAAGGTCCAACTAAGCTCCATTCTTCAATTTTATTCCAGACATAGTTTAAATGTCAATACTATCCTGAAAAATGCACATGCAAATGCAACATATGAACAATGCAAGGAGTTTTTTTATATATTTTTTTGAAAAAGGAATGATGCACATGTGAAAAGAACACACTTCTCTTTTTTTTGAACAATTTTCTAGTTTTGGACTTTTTATGGCTCTTTTTTTTTGAAGGAAAAATGCAAATGTGAACGAAAAGGTTTTTTTTTGAAATTTGCAAATTTTTAAAGATTTTTGGTTTTGCGATTTTTTTTTGTTTTGTTTTTGTTTTTGTTTTTGTTTTTTTTTTGAGAAGGGTTAGTAAAATATACAAGTATATACAATGTTTTTTTTGTGTTTTGATATATATTTTTTTGTTTTATTTTGTTCATTTTTTTTGTTTTATTTGTTTTATTTGTTTTTTTTACGCACGTGGATTTTACAAACTATACACACATAACCCCCCTAAACGTATTTAAAAGTACGAGTTATGTCTAAAGTATATATACAATATATACGACACCCCCCTATACTTAGCTCGAACTATGTCCTCATAGTGATCAGAGAGCGAAAAAGGAAGACATAACTCGTGCAAAGTATAGAAAAGTGAAAAGAAAAGATAAAAAGAAGAGAAGATGGTGATCCCCCCCTATACTTAGGATCAAGTAATCCTAAGTATAGTAGAGTGTACAAAAGGGGAAAACCGATGACGAGAATGTACAGACTCAAAATTAAAAAGACACGATATGAACAACATCACCCCCCTATACTTAGGGTAGAGTATCCCTAAGTATAGACAACAAAAAGAATGATGAACAGGACGAAAATGAACAACACAAATCATTCACCCCCCCATACTTATGATAAAGCACATCCTAAGTATAGCATATATACACACACGGAAAAGGGATGAATGATAAAACGGGAGAAGATGGAGTAAAACGAAAGGATATACAAGAGTTGTGGATGTACAAAGGTCAAGAAGGTCGAAAACGAACCTTCTTACGGGACCGCTGAGGTATGGATTTCACAAGGTGTAGGTCGATATTGGGATCATCATTAGATATAAACCGAGTAGAATCGACCAAGAATATATCCTCAACGGTTTCAGATTGTGCAGGCCTAAACCGATTATTGGAAGTAGTATGGTCATTTCTGGCCTGGGAAGTCTCGCAAACATCAAAGTAAAATGGCTCGAAATCATTATCCGAAAAAGTAGGATCATTTTCAGCCTGGCGAGCCTCTATTGGATCATCATCTTCATCAAAAGGCCCAAATTCTTTTATAAAAGCAATCAAATCAAATTGGGCATGATCGGTCTCATCTGAATCAAGGTGAATAGGAACGGACTCATCAGTGGAAGTAGTCAAATCATGTCCGTCCTGTCTAGTATCAGAATCTGCCTTCCGCTCTAGGGTGTCTATCGTGTAAATCCCGCGAATGTCATCAATGCATCTCCACATTCCAGAAGGGGGAACTCCAAGGTCTATGATTTCCGAGTCTTCCTCCTTCAAGAGGAATTCTTGGGTTTCATTATCATCCAACATATAACAAGAATCTCTGATATTATCATCGATGTCAAATTCCGTGGGGTTGGCTAATACGGGCGGGTTTTCATGAGATGCAGGTTTCTGGCAGTGATGGGTGTAGTGATCAACACATCGCTCCCTACATCAGAACGGAAACGAATCTCTCCTAAACCATAGTCAATAACGGCTCCTGCAGAGGCGAGGAAAGGCCGTCCCAGGATGATTGGAGGGTGCTCCAAAGGGATGGAGGTCTCCATGGGTATTACAATAAAATCCGAAGTAAAATCCATGCCCTGAATAGAAATGACAACATTTTCTAGAATACCCTTCGGCCTCTTGATAGATCCATCAGCAAATTGAACTATTATCCTGGTTTTCTTAAGAGGCCCAAGATGAAGAGATTGTACCATAGAGAAGGGTATTACATTGATTGATGAACCGCCGTCAAGGAGAGTGTTATCACAGGAGTAGTCAGATATGGAGCAACTCACAAGAGGTGTGGCAGTGTTCCCTTTCTTAAAATATGGACGGTGAGAGATGGCGTAGGCAGTGGCCATGGTCAAGATGTGACGCTCAGATATTCTCCTTCGCTTTCTCTTCTTCTGTTGAGGAGTAGATAAACCTGTCATGGCCTGTTGAAGTGGAGCTTTAATGATCTCGTTAAGGGTGGCTACCACTTCGGGTTCAGTCAACATTTTTTTGAATTTTTGGACCTCATCCATACAAGGGAGGAGGTCGGAATCATCATTTACATGAGGATTGCCAAGAGCAGTCTGTATAATGGAATCCTCGGGGTCAAGATTGGGACATGTGGTGGATGATTGTGTGGGCAATTGGTTGGGCATTTGGATCCTCTCCTCACAAATTGAATCAATAATGTGTCTCCCAGAATCTTTTTGGATTTTTAATTTTTTCTCATTTATTGTATTTTGGGCGATTGCAAGCTCTCATGATTATCCTCAAATGAATACATATCCTCAAAAAGTGGAGCAGCGTTCTGGCTCGTATTTATGTTAAAGAGATTGTTAATCCTCGAATTCATATGCTCCATCATCTGGTTCAGTGTCTCAAGTGTGGAAATCATGAAAGGTGACTCCAAAATCTCAGGACCGGGTGGGCTGAATGAGGGTGGGTGAAAATCAAAGTCCTCTGTTTCCTGAAATAATGGGTTAGGCGGATATGCACAAACATCAGGAGGAAGATCCTCCTGAAAAAAGGAAGGTGGATCGTCTGGAGAGTACGAGGTATCTTCGAAGATCAGGTTAAAATAACTCCAGTCGACCATCTTCGAAACAAAAGATGAGAGAGCACGAGGGTCAAGCCAAAAGATATGGGGAAGAAGGCGCAAATGCACAGAAGGATCTAGCAATCACACAAGCAATCAAACACAATACAAACCCCCAATTCACCAACTCACGCAATGGGAAGACCGTGAAGATTCGATCTCTTAGTCTTGTCTGTTTTAGAGTTAGGTGATAATCACAAAAGTTGTACAAACACTTAGGCTGAATTATAGGATTTGGGCACTAACCTTAGTGTGTACGCGAGCAAGTTAAAACGAATACAATGAGGGGGTTACTCTCCCCAAAACAATGATTTTTCCTTATATTTTTTTAGGGTCGAGTTTTCTTTAGCAGTCCCAATTTTAGGCAGTTATCACTTGGTTAAAATATTTTCAAAGAATCGCCTACCGAGTGTCCAATTTCCTTTTAATTTATGTGAGTGAAAACAAGGAAGGAGATCGGAAATGCCAATGCGCGATTAAAAACAATGATGCATGCAGGGTTAGAGATGTGTACCTTGTCGCCAGCACTCTACATGCAAGTGATCCGCACAGAATTAAAATAAACTATCCTATATGCAATGCAAGTGAACCGTCCTAGATGATAGCTTCTATTAACGGGCAAGAACAAGTTAATTTGACTAAGTCCAAATTACGATCTACTCTATAGGCACATAAATTTTTGTTTAGGGTATTTGGACCTAATTAATTACCTGGCTCAAGCAAATTAATTAAAGCAATCAATAGGTGGCTTTCGAAATCCGCGGTTAACAAAGAAAAATAAAGGCGATGAAAACAAAACCGGTGAGGTCCCCCAAGTGCACCGGCACTTGGTGAAACAGACCCCGCAACAAATGAATGTCCTTTTACAAAGTTCGAATGGAAAAGAAAAAATCTCTCTCTCTCTCTCTTTCTCTCTCTCTTTTTTTTTCTTTTTTACTCTTCTTCTCTTTTTTCTCACGCTTTCCTGCGGCTTGGTGAAGAATCAAGCCGCCTCCACGTCGCTTGGGTGCTTCGGCTCTCCTAGGATTGCCTCCTTCGCTCCGCGGGCCCTCGCAAGAAAAATGGAAGAAAATGTGTAAGAAATACAATTATCAAATATGAGAAAAAGGGGAAAAAAACGGATGCAGTGGTTATAAACATTGAAGTGAATGGCAGAAATGTAAACAGATATTTACAACCAAGAATAGCAGGTCAAAAGAGAAACCTAACTACCCTCACCGTGCCTCCCCGGCAACGACACCATTTTGTTGAGACGAAATTTGGAGGGACTTTTGAATTTTTCTTTTTATCCCCTGCAACGACGCCATTTTGTTGAACCGGATTTTTAGGGGACGGGAATTAATTGATGAATAGGTCATTGTTTTTCCCCAAAACCCGCGTCAACAAAAGATTTATTTATTTTTATTTTTGCTACTTATTAACCTGTATAGCGGACATGGTCGAACTCAGGGAGGCTACAATTCCTGAGGGTTATTCAATTAATCAGAAACTAATTAATAGAAAACAGGAATCTCAAAGGACAACTATCCTTGGTTTTTGTGATTTTTTTTATCTTTTTATTTTTTTATTTCTAATTTTTTTATATTTTCTGATTTTCAATTTTTTAGTGATTTTGATTTTTGCAAATTTTTTTATTTTAAAAAATAACACGATGCAATATTCACAAGATTAAAAACACGCACACCAACTCTTTTTGTAATTTTTCAATTAGTCAAAAATATTCAGAAAAATCCAAAGAATATATTTTTGGGTTTTAAAAGTTTTAAAATATTTATGAGAATTTTTGTGGAATTTTCAGATATTTTTGTATTATCTAAAAATCAAACGGTGAGAAAACAAGAAAATGTGGACAGACAGGAGTAATTTGCAATTTAAAAATCTTTTAAATACCCAAAACTCCTGGCTACTATTTTTAAGATAAACTAGAAACAATTATCTACAAACAGGAACTGAAATCACAATTTTTAGATTTTTGTAGAATTTTTTATGATTTTTAGAAGATTTTGGATATTTTTTATTTTTTTTGAGTTTTATAACTAATTAATGCGTGAAAATTGGTCAGAAATTAAAAGACAATGAAATACAACTACTCTAATTTTTTTTGGAATTTTTACAGGTATTTTCAAATTTTTATGAATTTTGGAATTTCAAGCAAGGCAAAATGACATGTTTTTGATTTTTTAATGATAATAAATGAAGGCCAAATTCAATGAAAATTTTATGCTAGTAAAATAATCACATCAGGAGCATAGCACAATTTTCTTAAAATTTTTGGATCACAAATAACCTTTATTTCAATGAAAAGATCAAGCAAAGTCAATGTTCTGTAGTTCAGGGACTAAACTGTAAATAAATAAAAGTTTGGACAGAATTGTAATTTGTTCAATGTTTTCGTCCCAAATAAATAATATAAATAAATAACAGAGAGAATGTACAATTTTACCACTATGTCATGTGCATGTCATGTGCTCTGGAGCTCTAGCAAGGGCGTTCTTGTAAATATGAGATCTTCTGGGTTATTCACGCAGTTTTAGAAAGCACAAGCACTGAACATGAAATTTTTCCTCTTTTATTGAATGAAAACCCTAGGGGGGTCTCGTTCTTTGCTTTCCACCCAAGAGCCAATGGGGGCACCCGCCGCCCGCCCCTTCTTCTCCCACGCGGGGGCGGCGGAGGAGCGGCGGATCGGGCGCGGCTTCAGCGCTCTAAAGGCGGAGGATGCTGTCGCGGGCTGAGAGGTGGCCTGGAGGTCGTCTTCAGGAGGCGGAGCGGGACGAGGGGGTGCGCCTGCGGGGAGGCGGAAGGCCGCGCGATGGAGGAGCACCACGCCAGGTGCACGTGGAAGGAGAAGCGGGAGCGGGCCTCCGTCTGTTGTTGCAGCAGAAGGAGGGCGGCGCCGCCCCACGCGGCGGAGGCGCGGTGCGGCGTCGCGGGGGGCGTCGCTTCAGAGGCGGAGGCCGACCGCGCTGCTGGTGGAGGGGCGCGCGGATTGTGGAGGAAGATGGCGGCGCGGGCGACGACGCCGCCTGCTGCTGTCTTATATTTTTTTATTTTCTATTTTTTTGTCTTTTTATGTAAACAATGAATGATAATAAAAAACTTTTTTTTGTATTTTTTTAAATCCGAATAACAGAAAATAAAAAGGATAGAGAATTTTTTTAAATTTTCTTTTATATTAGTGATCCTACAAAACAAACGTTAGAGAACAAATAGAGGAAAAAAATTATTTATCTACAAATCAGAAAAAATGAATGAGGATCCGGCGGACATGAGGGGTTCGAATCCGACTCTCCGACCACCGTGTGTGGTCGGAGTTGATAGATCGTGTGAGATAGAAATCGAAGGCGAAGAGATCAAGAAGATGAGATGGAAATTCGAGTCGGTGGCGGATCAAAAATTGTGATGAATTTTTTTGATCTAGAAGAACAAAATGACGATAAAAAAAAATGCGACAAAATAAAAAGCGATTAAACTAAGATAAAATGCCAAGAAAAATTTGGATCTCACTTTAAGAGCGGAAAATAGACCGCGATCGCCTCGACAAAGCCGACTCGCTATCACCGGACGGCTTGGAGGCTAGGCAACTTTCTCGACGAAATTTCTCTCAGAGATGGGGCTCCTCTCTCTAAAGATTGATCAAATTGGAATGAGGGAGAAGGAGCCATATAAATAGAAAAGAGACGAAATTTGAATTTTTGAATTTTTAAATATAGAGATAATGGAGATGAAAATTAAAATGAATTTTTGAATTTTTTTTGGTGGAAGGGAGATGAAATTTGAAAATGAAAATAAAAGAGAGATAAAACTAATTGCAAAATTATCTAATTTTTTTGAATTTTTGTCACTTATTTAATTTGAATTAAAAAATGTTATTTTTTTATTTTTTTATGAAGGTTAATTAAAAATAGCAACTATATACATATAATACATACATATGTGACACTATATACAAGGTTAAATGACAAATTAGCCCCCTTTTTTATTTTTAAAGAATTTTAATTTTTTTTATTTTTATTTTTATTTTAAAAAAATCAGTGGGATTAGTTTACAAATAAATACAAATACAATATGCACAAATTACATGGGAAATTGCACAAACCACCCCAGAAAATCGACTTTTCAACCGTAACTCCAAAAATTATAAAAATACATCATTTTGATGATAATTTAATTTCGAGTTCAGTGGAACTGAGATTGATTCAATTTGAGCTCATATGGAGCCGGAATTGGTCTTTCAATTAGTGCTTAGTGGCTTTTTCCAAGTGTGGCTACTTTTATTTTGTACAAGATTTAATTGTGCAATCAATTTTAGTAATTAGAACGCATTTTTAGTTATTTGATTTGAAGTCAATTATGGTACAAATAAATTAGTGTCAGTTTATACAGATATATACAAAAATAAGTAAGATCCCATTTTTTTGGATTTTCTGGTTAAGGACCCTATCTCCCCCTACTTTATTCCTGGTTGATCAGGTCAAGTCTTGACCTTCTCTCGGGGTTCGAGTCAGCCTGTATATAGTCTTCCTTTTTTATTTCTTTTCTTTATTTTTCCTTTCTTTCTTTATTTATTTATTTTAGGTTAAAATTAGTCAGAAATGTACAATATTTACACATATGCAAGTTTAGTAAGAATATGGAGTTAGCGTTATATGCAGGTGTTTTATAAGGGATTTTAAGCTAAAATAAATGAATAAAAATGACGAATCGCAGATTCATCAGCAGTCAACCTCGATATGCTTGATTCTCTCATGGAACACTTGATTTGTTGCAATATACATAGCAGATTTGTTGTCACAATATAACGGAATAGGAGTGGTAATATCAACTCCGAGTTCTTGCAGGAAGGTAAGTAACCATGTGATCTTACATGTAACTTGAGCCATTGCCCGGTATTCTGCTTCAGTACTGGATCTGGATACAACAGTTTGCTTCTTGCTCCTCCAAGTAACAAGATTTCCTCCAACCAACATAGCATACCCTGTGGTGGAGCGTCGATCCTCTGATGAGCTCACATAGTCGGTATCGGCATAGGCAATGACATCTGTGTATCCATGTGCCCCGTAGAAGAGGCCACATCCTGGTGATTCCTTCAAGTATCTTAGAATCTAAAGAGCATCCTCCCAGTGACTGTACCTAGGTTGCTCCATATGTTGGCTAGCTTTGCTCATTGCATAAGAGATATCTGGTCTAGTGACAGTTAGATAAAGAAGTTTTCCAACTAAACTTCTGTATCGAGTAGCATCTTCAAAGATAGGATCATGTGACGTGACATGTTTATTAGGATCTGACGGAATACCAGCAGGTTTCCATCCAAGTAACCCTGCTTCGGTAAGAATGTCTAGACAGTATTTCCTATGTGAGATATGAAGACCCTCTGTAGTGCATTGTACTTCTATGCCCAAGAAGTACCGAAGAGTACCAAGGTCTTTGATAACAAATACCTACTGCAGGAAGGCCTTGGTCTCTAGTCTGCCGTTGTCATCATCCCCTGTGACCACTATATCATCCACATAGACTGCAAGAATAACTGTACCAGTTGTTCGTCTTCTGACAAACACAGAATAATCCGAGGCTATTCTCTGGAAGCCAAGAGTGTTGATTTCAGCAGTAAGTCTCTCGAACCATGCCCTTGGGCTTTGTTTTAGGCCAAAAATGGCCTTGTGAAGTCGGCATACACTTTCCCCCTCGACTTCATAACCTTGAGGCTGCATCATGTAGACTTCCTCATCAAGATTGCCATATAAAAAGGTATTTTTCACATCAGGCTGAAAAATAGGCCAGTTTTTGTTAGCCGCCACAGAAAGTATGGTCCGTATAGACCCCATAAGAGCAATAGGTGAGAATGTCTCAAAGTAATCCACCCCATATGTTTGTGTGAAGCCTTTTGCCACAAGGCGAGCCTTTAACCTGTCAATCGACCCATCTGGCGAGTGCTTGGTTGTAAAGACCCATTTATATGCCACGGGTCAAATCCCTTTGGGACATTGCACGAGATCCCATGTCCCCTGGAAAGGAGAGCATCCATCTCCTCATCCATGGCCTTTCGCCAACCTGAATCCTGTAAAGCACTATGATGGTCTTGCGGAGTAGAAATAGTCATGATTGCATCTGCATATCGTCTGTCAGTGCAAGATAAACTAGCAGTAGAAGTGAAATGAGACATAGGATGAGAAGTACATTTCGTCTTTGATTTTCGCAAGGCAATGAGAAGATCTCTTGGATCATTCAGGACATCATTGGAAGGGACACTTGAAGAAGGCATATCATCATGCAAAAAAGGGATGGGCAAAGGGACATCTGGTGGTGACAGTTATGGCAAGGTTTATAAACAATTGGCGGAGGAGGAAGATACAGAGGGATATCAGTGACAGGCTGCGTGAAGAAGCTGGTCTGCTCAAAAAAGGTTACATCTGCAGAGATATAATGATGATGTCCAACGGGGTCATAACACCTGTAACCCTTTTGAGTATGAGAATAACCAAGGAAGACACATTTGATAGCACGAGGGAAAGAATGTCTGGAGTGTGAAAATTATGAACAAATGGTACACACCAAAAAATTCGTAGAGACAGGGGAAAAGGTGATTCATTCGGGTGAAGTATAGAGAAGGGTGTTAACCCCTTTAGGTTGAGAGAAGGAACCATGTTGATAAGATGAACTACGGTTAAAACAGCATCACCCCAATAATTCTTGGGAACCTTCATCTGAGTGAGAAGGGAGCGGGCAATATTTAGGAGATATCGGAGCTTGCGTTCGGCTATCCCATTTTGTTGAGATGTATATGGACAGGAGGTCTGATGTATGGTCCCTTGGGAAGCAAAGAAATCTGCAAGGTCATATTGAGTAAATTCCAAGGCATTGTCAGAATGGAAAGTCTATATATTAGAGGAAAAATTATTTTTGACATAGTGGAAGAAATTTTTGACAATTTTATTGATCTCGGAACATTCTTTTAAAAGATAGACCCATGATGACCTGTTATAATCATCAACGAAAACAACAAAATACTTATGCCCACTTATGATTCGAACCGGACAGGGTCCCCAAACATCACAATGAACTAAAGAGAAAGAAACTTCACGACGAGGCTCAGTACGAGCAGGAAAGGAAGCTCGATGATGTTTCCCGAACTGACATGCCTCGCACTCAAAGGGCTTGAGCATAGATAGTTCCGGGAACATTAAGGAGAGAGCTTTTGCAGACGGATGACCGAGACGAAGATGCCAGAGAAGAGGGTCAGCAGAGATGGAAGTCGTGCCAGCGAAACCAGAGTCGGGAGGAATATCAAGATAATATAGGTGAAACGCGTCCCACTACCCTTGTTAATTCGGTCAAATTAATGGTCAAATTAGTTAAGATGTTCGTTGCAGTCAGATAATGAGAGCGGATCAAAAACCACTTTTAATTACAATAAGTTAATCTCGAGCGGCAAATTTTTTTTTACTTGGGCAAGCCCAAGGTCGAACTCAGGGAGGAAGCTGTCTCCTTAGGTAAATTATTAGCAAAGTCCAAGATTTGATTTTCGGGGAAGAATTTTTTAGTCTTTTTCGGTTTTCTATGCTGGACACATGCAAGATCTAGCCAGTTCACAGGTTAATTCAGAAAGGTGATCAAATCAAGTCTAAAAATTACGAAACTTGGCCATATGATGAAGTGGGATGAAATTAGGCTATACTATTTTTTTTGGAATTTTCTGACACTAACTAAAATTACTGTGAATTAAAAATGAATGTAAAGTGATTTTAACTAAATTAATTTTTATAAATATCAAATCACAATATTTTTGGGAATAAAAATTACCCTAGTGATGAATCCACATTTCGTCATCTTTATTCTATCATTTAGACCTAAAAAACCCTAGTAAATGCGTGTAGATACCCTTAATTAGAGCATCTTAGCATTCATGCATGTGCATCCAAATAGTGTATAAAATACAGTAATTAAAGCCAACATTATAGAATAAATAAAAGAAAAGAAAAAGAATAAAATATTGTAAATATTTTATGACCCAAAACCCCGAGACCTAGGCATCTTGATGAATATGTCGACAAGGAATAAAGTAGGGGGAGATAAGGGTCAAAATACAGTCCAAACACCTATTCATTTCATTCTTTATTTTTTCATTTTGGGATCTATTTTTGGTTCCACTTTTTATACATCAAATAAAGAGACTTTGTACATGAAAAATTAAATAAAGAAAAATACAAAATTGATTTCACTGAAAAATAATATACAAATAAAAAGTTATGGTCTGAATAAAAATCCAGAATCCCAACTTCCCAGACCAGTATCTCACAAATGAAAACTCCAAATACAGTAAACTCACCTTTAATTGTATATAGAATAAAATAAGCAATTTAATGGAAGTGGTTTCGCATTTGGCGGAGCTACGGTTTGAAAGTTGAGTTTTGGACCCTCATTGTATAATTGTACAGATTAAAATAATCATTTTATTCTTTATTCATTATTTTTACAATTTTATATTTTTTATTATTTTGTAAATATTACTTATAATATATATGTACATTAAAATCAGAATAAAAATGCAAAGAAAACTCAAAATAAAAATACTTGTATATAAAAGACATAGGTAAAATACCTATATACATACCTGTATAATCTATACTTCTATTTTATTAAGTGTATAAAATGCTTCATAAAAATAAAAAAATATTTTTTAAGTGTATAAAAGTATTTTATAATTTTATAAAATAATAAATAAAAATAATAAAATTAAAATACACAAAAGATGAATCAATTAATAAAATATATAGGTAATATACCTATATAGGCCTAAAATAGTAACTTGTAAATATATACCTCTAAAAAATAAATAAAAAGCACAATAAATTAATCTATAAAATAATAAACATTTTTTATTTTATAACCAAAATTTAATTAATCCATTTTCTATTTTTAAATGTTTTTTGAAATATTTTTTAGGGGATTTTTCCTGGTTGGTCCACGTGGACCAACCAGGTTGGTCTGATAGTTGACCTCGGTCAACTGTCTGACCTCCTCCCATAGACCTGTCAGAGCGTCGTTTTGTCTCTTGTTCATGAAATTTTCGAGGCGTTTTCTTTCATCAAACCATGTCGACGCCTTCTGCAAAATTGTTGCTCGACTACCCATGATACTCGCGCATGGTCTAGCTTGGTCTGAGGACTCACGATTCGCGTGATATTCTTCCATCTTCACGCCCCGACCGTCAACTCTTCAAAAGCCACACCCGACTTCCCTTCGAAGTTTGATCCCTCTTCCTCCATCGTTAGACCTAAAACCCTATCCCGTTGTACTCCTGGTGACAGCAGGAGGAGATTGAGCCCGAGGTTTAGCTCCGAGGAGTAGAATTGAGGTCGATCCAACCCCTCGCTGGAGCCTCGCCTGCAGCTCGCTACAACCCACGTCGGTGAGCCTCTCCCTCTTCTTTTTGTTTCATTTGAGAGGTTAGGATAGTGTAGGTTAGGGTAGTAGCAGTTTCGCATTTGGTTCAGTCCATAGCTGTGATTTCATCAATCGAACCGACGGCGGAGCTGAGCTCCGCCCACCGTTTCCGATCGTCCCAAGCATCGAACCGACCCCTTGCCGCCCCCATCCTCTTTCTCTTCACTCTGTCGCTCCGCTCCACCCATCCATCACCCTCTATCTCACCCAGATCGAGCGACCCGAGCTCCCTTCTCCGTCGATCGCCGAAGCTCCACGCCCGAGCCACGACGTGCCACCATCGTACCATCTGAGAGCACTCCGAGCGCCCCCTTTTTGCCGTGCTTCTAACCCTGCAGGAAAGAATGCAAGAGGAGGCTCTATCGAGCCTCAAAGTTCCAGGGATTAGCCGCCCAGGTCTCCTCCGCCGTCCGGTCGCTTCAAGCCATCTCAAGCTCGCCTGAGACTCTCGTTCGACGCGGAGCATCCCCAGGACCCTTTTGCCCTTGGTCCTAGGCTGGGAGAGGCCGTGTGTCAGCCAAAATCGATAATTGAAGCAACCCCAAGCGGTGTTCTTTCACCATCCTCGAGCGCCGTCCGATCACATGCACACACCAGATTTGCCCTCCGCCGTTGGATGATCGGGAGCAGTGGTCGTTGGATCTTCATCGACGATCTAATCACGGTCGTTGATGCCGAACCGTCATCGCACCACTTGGGAGCTCCACGCGTCAAGTGAAGTCATCTCCGCCGTCCGCTCCCGCGCAAGGCCTGGGTATTTTGTACCATTAACCTGGCCCTTTTTGTATTTAATTTTTAGAATTAAAACTTTCACCTGCAGTTTAAAAGTTTTGTAATAATTGCAAATAGACCCCTTAACTTTTCATATTTGCACTTCATTCCTCGACCACGTCACCTCACGTAACTAGGACATGTGGTTTTTGGGTATTTTGCATTCTTAATCCTGAAGTTTTATGTATTTGCATTTATAGCCCTGTGCGTAGTGATTTAAATATATTTTTGGGTTAATTACACTCTTGCCCTGCTGGTTTTTATTATTTGGAAATATACCCCTGTGAACAGCAGATCACGTGCTTCGCGCATGTATTTTTGGTGAAAATTACAGTACCGCCCCTGGATGTTTGTTTATTTGCATATATACCCCTGCTAGGCCTCATATTTTTGCTTGCTTTTTCTATTTATTTCACGCATCATTAAAACCCCAAAAATTCCACAAAAATCATTTTAAGCTCCTGTTAACTTGCTCATTCACGCCATATTTTTATTTTTCATTTTTATTGCATTTTCATATTTATTAAAAATAAAAAACATGCATTTTAGCTACTGTCTATTTTAGAAAATACCAAAAAAATATTAAAACACCTTGAAAAATCCCAAAAAAATTACCTATTGTGTATTTTATTGTCCTCTAGTGTCAGTCCAAAAACCATTAAAAATTTCAAAACCAAAACCTTAAAAACCAGAAAATACATAAAAACTTCCAAAAAATCTAAAAATCACAGAAAACTCCAAAAATTGAAAACTCGGGTCATGTAGGTTCTATATTTTATTTTCTTTATTTTCAAATTAATTTGGTAAAAGTGTGCTACTGTTTGGGATTTTGCATTCCCATTTTAATTTTGGTCTGTAGTTAATTCACTGTTTTACCTTATTTTTACTTTTGAAAATACCAAAAATATTCTGGAAAATCCCCAAAAATCACAAAAATAGTAGAAAATTATAAAAAGACCAAAAAGATTTAATTTCCTAATTTTTGAGCATTTTTTCCATAAGTTTATCACCTCTTTTCTTATATTGCTTATATATTCTATTTATAAAAACATAAAAATATAAAATATAAAAAGAAAATATAAAATCAGAAAATCAAAAATACAAAAAATATACATAAAAAATATATTAAAAAAATTAAACAAAATAAATACAAAATCAAAAACCCACAACAAAATCCAGATTGGCTAAGTAGTTCATTAGACCTAGGCTTTGACTTTTTTTGTCTACACTCCACACCTTTGTTTCCTGTGTTCGACCCCTACTTGCTTGGCATTGTACATTTTTAGTAGGGTATAATAGTATTTGATCCTTGCACTTGATTGTTAATTAATTATGTGGGTTAATTGTTGACAAACGGGAAGGCTTGAGTAGTCGCCTCAGTGACAGTGAGTCTGATTTATCAGACCACTATTTAGCGGCTCTCGCATTTTCGTTTTTCAAATGGCACCGTTGCCGGGGAGCATCGGCTTGTAGAGTACATTTGTGTCTTTTATCTGCTTAGTCATTTTTTATTATTTGTTTTTAGTGCATATTTTGTTTTGAACTGTCTGACACCTCTTCTTATTTTCTTGCGAGGGACCACCGACCGAGGAGGATTGCCTAGGGGATCCTGCGCAACCTTAGGCGGAGGAGCCAGCTATTCTACCCTAGCCGGTAGAAGAGAGCAGGACAGCTTGAGAGAGAGAAAGATAGTTAGATTTTTTTTCCTATTTTTGTGAGAGAGAGTAATTTGAATTGTAATAATACAGGTACACTCAGACACTCAGGACTTTCGGGACTAACTTCTAGGTGTTTGTTCACCTGGGGGCCCACCGCGGTTTTCTTCGCGTTTCACTGCTGTCATTTGCCGGTTTTGATTTCCTTTTTCTTTTCTTTTGTGGATTGAGCCCCTAGTTCTAGGCTTTTGCTTGATCGAGTAGATTAGGTCCAAACACCCTAATAACCATTGCATGTACCTATAGTGTGTATTTGGATTTAGTTAACTTAAACAGTTAATCACTATTTTTCGATCCATCACGCCGTGAGCTCATCCCTCCAAGCACTTCTCTTGGACTCGATGTGTCGAGAGGAGGAGGGGTGAGCCTAGACCTGACTCTAGGATTGGAGAGTAGTAGTTGACTTGTGGTTCTTCACATAACAATTGCCTGCTTAGGACGATTTCTGCTTGCATATCGGCATGTAGTTTAGGTTTAAAAATTTCTGCTTTGCATCCCGCATGAGAGAGCTGGAGGCGCTGTAAGTCTTTCTATCTTAGCATCCATCATTTAGGCATAAAGGTGAGATTTCCATCTTGATGTCGACTTGCACGGCTTTTCCGACTCTTTTCTCCCTCTGTTTTTGGATCAAGTAGGAATCAAGAAAAACACAAAATCGTTAGGCGCTTGTTTGAATCTACTCAAAAGAAGCGATAACACCAAAAAAATTAAAAAAGGGATTACTAAGAAAATTTGACATAAATAAAACTGGTAATTGGATTAATTGATTAGGGAGAGTAACACCCTCACTTGTATTCAGGTTGCATGGGAAGGTCTCCTTCCAAGTGAGTTGAGCGGCTTCGTAAGGATTAGAGCCAAAAACCCAGCTTGTGGCTGCCTTGTGTATCGCTTGGATTTCCGAAGTATTGGCGCTACTATCATACATAGGCGAGTAGGACTTGGTCATCATTAGTGACTCACTATTGTGTGAGTATCGACCTTGTCCGAAGTACCGAGCATAGGCCACGCCTTCACGGGTGTGTCTGTCTCACCGTCTGCGTCCGAGTAGGATCTTGCTCGTTCACGGGTGATTCCGTTGCGAGCTAGATCTGAAGTATCGGTTTCATCTATCGGCTTCCTCCCTCTTTTCTTTGGCTGAGTAGGGATCCAGGAAGGGTTACAAGGACCTTAAAAAGCGTAGGCTATAGGTTACACAGGAGGAGGACAAGTAAGAGAATACTTTTCCGGCAGTACTCTCGCTCCTATAGGCGTAGCGCTCTAAGGACTCGTTAAAAGATAACTTCCTGAATTCAAGCTAAAAATTACAAAGATAAAAGCCGAACTTTCACGGCTTCACGTGTTGAGTTGGTGAATCCGCTTGTTTTGTGTTTGCTTGCTAGTAGCATTTAGGTCAAGATCAAAAATATCGCGCCTTTGCGCAAATTTTGTTCTCCTTCTATTTGATCCTTGCTCATTGTGAGCCTTCTACTTTTTTACAATCCTTTTATTTCTTGTTTACCCCCGTGCTCTTCATCCATCATCTTTTCCTTTTGACCTTCTCAAGATGCCGTCACATGGATGGTTTAGTTGGGACCTCGTTGACGCCCACATCGATTCTGTGTCGTCAACATCTTCCATAAAGAGGGGTGATCTCCAAGAAGTTAGTTCGGATCTTGCGAATGTCTCCTTAGACTCCCCTATTCTCTCTTCTTTCAACACTTGCCTTTCGCCAATAAATCCGCTGTTCGGGATGGACTCGCAACCCGAATTAGCTCTTCCCCTTCAAATAAACCGGGATTAATCTTTTTCCCGAAATAACCCATTGTGGATGGAGATCGATTTCAGTCAATATCCTATGCTCCGTTCACAACATTCTAGGATTGACCTTAATTCCAGATTCATCTCAACAGCGGGTGCTCAAGAAGATACTGATCAGGGTTTACTCCGTCATGCAGATTCTCCAACCGATCACGAGTTGAAATTCAAGTTCATTCTGAGATGGCAGGAGGAAGAGGAAAGGGACTACAACCCCCACCTGAACCTGAAGTCAATCCGGAGGAAGGGCAGTACACCACACAAAACGAAGTTAATAGTCAGTTGCTGGCTTCCATTCAAGCCATCCAGCAACAGTTGACTAATCAAGCCCTGTCCCATACCGCCTTCCAAGATATGCTGAACGATCTGAGGAGGAGGGCCGATATAAGAGATGGTCGCAGGGAGGATGATCCAAACCAAGAGCCTAATTTTGAAGAAGTCAGAGATGAGTTCTCAGTGGGAGGACCAGAATTTGATGCAGCGGAAGTGAATCCACCGCAGTCGAAGCCTACACTAAAGGAAACATACAACCCAGAGGCAGGTCGCATCACTGAGTGGATTCAGATTCCACGTATGCATGCCCACTTCGAGCTGAAGCTGCAATTTCTGTCCCTGCTTCCCACATTCCACGGGAATACCACTGAGGAACCATATATCTTTCTCAAGAAGTTTGGCCGCATCTGTGCCACTGCTCACTACCCTGGAATTCCTCTAGGGGTAGTCAAGATGACTGCCTTTCCCTTCAGCCTTCAAGACAAGGCCCTATATTGGGTCGACCATCTTGGGAAGGTCGTCACGACCTGGGAGGAGCTGAAATCTGCATTTTTCCATAAATTCTATCCTCTCGGGCGATTGAATCAGATGCGTGGATGTATCTCCAGTTTCTGCCAGCAACCCCACGAGACTATCCATGAAGCGTAGGAAAGATTCAAGGACCCGCAGGAGAAGTGCCCCCACCATGAAATTCTAAAGACTAGTCTCGTGCAACATTTCTTTGGGTGGCTATCACTTGAGAGCCAAAAGCTTGTAGACGTTGCTTGCGGTGGTTCGTATTTCAACAAGGACGAGGACGTGGTATAGAACGTCTTCGAGGAAATGGCTGAAGGAGAAGCCGCTCAATCCTCGTCCAGAGCGTACATGAAGGTACCAACCGCCATCAGCAAGCCAGTGAACATGGCTTCTCACATCGAGGACATGGACGAGAGCTCCAACCTGAGCATCATTGGGAGCCACCTGTCTAAGGTAGATATCATTGAGAAGAGGTCGCAGGACCTCGAAAAACTATCTATCATTGAGAAGAGAACCCAGGATCTAGAAAAGCTCGACCAGATTTCCCAACAGCTGGAGCAGCACGTTCGTGCATTGAATGCCAACATGTGCAACACTGTGTCTACTTCTGCCGAGCCGAATGCTGAGAAGAAGGAGCCTACAATGCAGCAGAACCCTCGACCGACTCCACCGCAGCTCCAGCCCGTTCAACACGTGTATTACATGCAGGTTTCGGAGTAGCCGCCGCATCCCCAGACACAGATGGTTGTATATCAACCTGAGTCCCAGCCAGCCTACTCCGAGCAGTTCTCTCCACCCCCGCCACTGATTCAGGAGATCAATGGCGTATGGAACAATGAAGTGCAGCTGACCCGTCCTCAGGAACACTCTCAGGGTCAGAACATGGGCAACATGCCCTATCACTAGTAGCAGTAGGGTGGGAGACCCTTCCAGCCTTCCTACCAATACCAGCCTCCATCTCACGGTAACACCTGGAGGCAGAATTACCAGCACGGTCCTCAGCAGTCCGGATATCACAGACAAGGATACCATCAGCAACCGGCTGCTCCATACAACCAACAGAATTCACAGTATTCCTCCAACCCTCCTCCTCACCAATTTCTTCAGGGTTACCAGCCGTAATCTCAGCTGCCATACCAACACTCTAGACCCCAGCAGGGGGATTCTTATGAGATTGTGCCGGTTAATCTGGCCCTGGCCTGTCTTGAACAATTAATGAAGAACATGGATGAGATGGCCCAGAAGATCGACGACCTGATGGCTGCCAAGACCGTCATACCAGCCCAGGTCGAAGCCAATCCGAACAACTTCCGACGCAAGGAGCAGGTAGCCGGCAGTGTCCAACCCGAATTAGGTGAATTAAATTGTTTTTTATCTAATGCTGTTACTCTCAAGAGCGGTAGGACACTCCAGCCATCAGTGACGGCGAAGGGAAAGCATCTTGCATCTGACAGGGAATCGTCAGTCCAGCCAACACCAGGGCCAAGCAGCATTTTGGGAGCAACACCATCATTCAAAAAATCACAAAAAAATGAAAAAAATAGCAAAACACAAAAAGATAGCAGCAACCTCGGTGGAGATAGGCCCGCATTGGAGACGTCTGCACCTGCCTCACAGCCAGTTCCTGACGGGAGGAGCATTGCACCTGCAGCGAGTCCAACGCCGGCACCTGAAGCCGAGGCTGTCATTTTTGATCCACAAATTGTAGATGAATCCATTTCTTTTTGTCATCTACATGTAGACAACGATATGGACAATATTTTGAATGATATTGGTGGAGATGTTGTAAATATTCCTTTTCCAGAAGCAATGAAAAAACACAAAAAAATGAAAAATTTGAAAAATGCTTTGTCTGATCCTGCCATTATAGAAATCATCCAGAATTTGTTGTTGAATATGCCATTAATGAAAGCTCTTGAGTACATGCCAGCTGTAAAGAAAGGATTGAAAGAGGCATGCACAACCAAGTGCAGGCCGCATCCTCACAACTCCAGAAGCAAGGGTGGCAAGTCCGAAAAGCATATCCTCACAATGGCCATCGTTAATGCCATCAGCAACCTCCCGAATAAAAAGTCAGATATGGGAGCACCTCTTGTGCGTTGTCAGATGTTCAATCAGGAGTTTGAACGAACACTTCTCGATAGCGGGTCTTCTGTCAACTTGATGCCAGCTTCGCTGCTTACGGAATTCAGGCTGGACCGCTCAAGCCTACAAAGATGATTCTGCAGTTTGCAGACAAGTCAATTAAGCGGCCTAGAGGCCTGTTGGAGGACGTGATAGTCACGGTTCATGGAAAGCTGTTCCCGGCCATTTTTATGGTATTAGATATGGATGTCCCCACTCCATTGCTCCTTACCCCAATCATACTTGGAAGACCATTTCTGCGGACATCAAACGCAGTAGTGAGTTATGGGATGGGAGAAATCACTTTTGGAGCTAGTGATGAAACAATCAGAGTAGAGACCCTGCCTGAGGGAACACCAGCCGAACAAACATCTGCATCATGTGCAAGGGTGATTGAGTATGCTGACGACTGTGACTTTCTAGCAGGAATTCAAGACACCGACTTATTTTTGGATGACAATGAGATCCATGAACTCCTCTTCCCCAAGGAGTAAGTGGAGACCGCATTCGAATTTCCCCTTATCGACCAGGATGAGGAACTCGCTGATGTGCTACAAGAGACTGTTGTGGGGGTGACGTGCCTTCAAAACCAAGAGAAAATTTTTGAAGCATCTTTTGATGAAGAGAAGGTCATTGAAGCATTCTGTCAGAATCTAAGTGAGGAGGCATAACTGAGTATGGTGGACACCGAACAGTTGAAAGAATCGCCACCTGCACTAATAGCTGAGGTCACCTGTGAAGCAGCTCAGACCCTGCCAGAGCTATAACCCTTGCCCTCCAACATGAAATATGCCTTCCTTGCGGGAGAACCAAACATGTACCCTGTCATCATCAATGCACATCTGACCAAAGATCAAGAATCTCGTCTGATGGAGGTTCTTGAACGCAACCGCAAGGCGATAGGCTGGCGAACTTCTGATCTCCATGGGATCAATCCGTCACTATGCTCGCAGCGCATCTTTCTGGAAGAAGATTGCAGGCCCTCTCGAGAACTTCAGAGAAGATTAAATCCTAATCTGCGAGAGATCGTGATGAAAGAGATCCAGAAGTGGTGTGATGCGGGATTTATTTATCCCATCTCTGACAGCAAATGGGTGAGCCCTCTGCATGTTGTGCCAAAGAAATCAGGGATCACCATTGCGAAGAATGACAAAGGAGAGGAGATCGCAACTAGAGTACCCACTTCTTGACGAGTGTGCGTGGACTACAGAAGACTTAATCTCGCTACCAAGAAGGACCACTTTCCTTTACCCTTCATCGACCAGATCTTGGAGAGATTGGCCGCGAAGGAATATTTCTGCTTCTTGGATGGCTACTTTGGGTATAATCAAGTTGCTATTGCTCCTGAAGATCAAGAGAAGACCACGTTCACCTGTCCTTTTGGTACATATGCCTTCATACGGATGCCGTTCGGGCTTTGCAATGCCCCAGCCACATTTCAGAGGTGTATGCTTGCAGTTTTTGCCGACATGGTGGGCAAATTTCCCGAGGTTTTTATGGACAATATTTTCGGTCTACGGGGATTCATTTGACCAATGTCTAGATTATTTAGACCGAGTCTTACGGAGGTGTTGCGAAGTCAATCTTGTGCTCTCGTGGGAGAAGAGCAACTTCATTGTAACCGAAGGAATCGTGCTGGGTCACGTTGTTTCTAAACGTGGTATGGAGGTTGACCCAGCCAAGGTGGACGTAATTTCCAAACTTGAGCCACCTACAAACATCAAGCAAGTCAGGTCATTTTTGGGCCATGTCCGTTTTTACTGATGATTCATCAAAGATTTCAGTAAACTGGCCAGACGTTGACTGAGTTGCTCGGCAAGGAGAATGAATTCATTGTAAGCAACCGTGTGCTCCTTGCCTTGAATCAGTTGAAAGAACTCATCACACAGGCCCCTGTCTTACAGCCACCGATTTGGACTCAGCCTTTCGAGATAATGACTGATGCGTCAGATTATGGCATTGGTGTTGTACTGGGACAGAGAAAAGATAATGTACCATTTGCGATTCACTATGCTAGCCGAACGCTAGATGAAGCCCAGCGGAACTACACTGTCACTGAAAAGGAGCTGCTAGCGGTAGTTTTTCCCCTGGAAAAGTTCAGATCCTACCTCCTTGGATCCAAAGTAATCATTTACACTGATCATTCAGTCATTCGGTATTTACAACAAAAGAAGAACGTCAAACCACATCTCATTCGGTGGATCCTTCTCCTTCAGGAATTTGACTTGGAAATCAAAGATAAACCTGGGTTAAAGAATGTGGTGGCCGATCATCTGTCAAGGCTTCCTGAGCCAGAATCTCCTGAGCTGAACCTGCAGCTGATCACAGAGACCTTTCCAGATGAGGCAATTCTGTCTGTCGCCTCGCTTCCTTGGTATGCGGACATTGTGAATTATCTGGTGACCAAGAAAATCCCACAGGATTGGCCTAAGTTGAAAATAGACAGATTCTTGTCTAAAATCCATTTCTACCAGTGGGAGGATCTGTATTTGTTTCGTGAGGGAGCAGATTGTATTTGGAGAAGGTGCATTCCTCAGGAGGAAGTTCCAAGTGTCCTCTCTTTATGTCATGACTAAGATTCTGGAGGACATAATTCAGGCAAACAAACGGCAGCAAAAGTTCTTCAAAGTAGCCTCTGGTGGCCTTCATTATTCAAAGATGCAGATGATTATGTCAAATGTTGCACTGACTGTCAGAAGATGGGCGGAACCATAGGAATGAGAGACACGATGCCTCTGAAATACATTCAGATATCAGACGTCTTCGACACATGGGGTATCGACTTTATGGGTCCATTTCCCAACAGTCAGGGCTATGAATATATTCTGCTTTCTGTCGACTATGTAAGTCGCTGGGTGGAGGCTATTCCCGCTCGAACCGCCGGCAGTAGGACTGTCTGTCGATTCTTGAGAGATCACATCAAAGCACGGTTCGGGATTCCCAAGATTCTCATATCTGACGGGGGTAGTCATTTCATAAACAGAGAGGTGAAGAAGCTGATTTAGGAATTCTGCATTGAACATCGTGTTGCTTCACCCTACCACCCCCAGTCCAATGGCTTAGCTGAATATTCAAATAGGGAGATCAAGACAATTTTACAAAAGCTTGTACATCTGGATCGCAAGAATTGGTCTCAGCTGCTTGATTCCGTTCTTTGGGCTTATAGGACGGCGTACAAGTCACCCTTGGGAATGTCTCCCTACCGCCTTGTGTATGGCAAGCCATGTCATTTGCCCATTGAACTAATTCACAAATCCTTATGGGACATTAACATCTGTAATTTGGACTCTAAGCAAGCAGGAAAGAACAAAAAATTGGATCTGAATAGATTATTGGAATTCAGAGATTATGCATATGACAACAACCTGATGTACAAGGAGAAGGTCAAAACATGGCATGACAAGCATATCCGCCGCAAGTCCTTCAATCCAGGTCAGAAGGTGTGGTTGTTTGATGCAAAATTAAAGATCTTTCGAGGCATTTGTAGTCAATGGACAGCTTCTGAAGCCATACCTTGAACATGATACATTCATGGCTGTCGTTGACTCGATTCAAGTAATTTACAAGGATGAGCCAGATATCTCCAAAGAGGCAGGGGAAGGCCAAGCATAGCAAAAAATTTTTGAACGACTTTTCTTCTTTTCTTCTTTTCAATCTCTTTTATCCTCTTTTACCGACATGATGCCATCCCTTTCATCATTGATACACTTAGGATGTACTTTATCCTAAGTGTAGGGGGGATGCGCATCCCGAGTTGATCATATCCATTTTCTTCTTTTCTTCTTTTCATTCTCTATCTTCCGTATCTACCAAACATGTGTCGCCCCCTTGAAGACAGTTTTCCATACTTAGGACGTACTTTGTCTTAAGTATAGGGGGGGCGTGCACCCCGAGTTTCTCCATTTTTTTTGATCCTCTCCGTTGTCTCCTCTTCTTGTCTATACTTAGGGATATCTTACCCTAAGTATAGGGGGAGACAACCTGAGTACGATCTGTTCATTCCCACCCTTGACCCTCCCTGCTTTGCGTACAGTCTGCTATACTTAGGATTATTTGATCCTAAGTATAGGGGGGACGGTCAACTTCTCAATCGTTCATTCATTTTTTATTTATTCTTTAGATATTTCTATACTTAGTATGAGTTATGTCTTCTCTTTTCTCTCCGATCTATGAGAACATAGCTCGAGCTAAGTATAGGGGGGTCGTATAACTACGTATATACTTTAGCCATAACTCATACTTTCATATTTTTCCTAATAAAAATGGCTAATCATTCATTAAAATCCATTAAAAACCTTAATAAAAAGGCGTTTTGTTCCTCAAATTCTTTCTGTATATACTGATTAATAAATCAGGTGAAAATGTTTTTTGCAAAATGTTTGAAAAATAGTTTGAAAATCTTTGTGAACATTTATTGAAAACTATTTTGAAAATGTTTTGTTACATGTTTTCAACCTTTGTAAAAATGTGTGGTTTGTAAAATTTATTTTCTTTGTGTGAAATAAAATGTTTGTAAAATGATTTGCAAATGGTTTGAAAAATAGTTGCAAAAATATTTTGAAAAATCTATATATATACTGTTTTGAAAACCTTTGCAAAATGATTTTCAAATAAGTGTACATGTTTGTAAAATGTTTGTGAAAATTATTTTGGACTATAGTTTTCAAAAAATTGTTTGAAAAACTTGTGTCAAATAAGTTTGAGGAATATATACATCACACCAAAAATCCACTATATATATACTTATAAAATTGATCACTTACACTGTAAATTCTTAAAATCCACTTCTTGTATATATAAGAAGCACTCCCGTGTACATATTTTCACCTAGTTTTTATCCAAAAACTTTTTTTTCAAAAATCCCAAAAACATTTGGAAAACTAAAATCCAAAAACATTTGAAAAATCTTTTTGAAAAATACAAAAAATACATAAGCATCATCATCATCATCTTTTCAAAAATACATAAAAAGTTCAAAATCTTTGAAAATTGCATCAAAAAAATATTTTCTGCATTGCATTGCATAGCATTTGCATTTTTCAGAATGAATTTGATAATTGAACAAGTCTGAATAAAATCCGGAGATTGGAGTTTGATTGGACCTTAAAATCTACCTAATAACACGAACCTTATAGGAACTGGGTTTGAGGTACTTCAGGTCTAGTTGACTTAATTCTTTGAGGATCACGAGACTTGGTTCAATGGATTCTTGACTGCCTAAGTAGAGTATTTCGGAGCACACGCATGACTCTTGTTGATAATGACCTAACTTGGACATCTGCACCTTTCACATGGCTCAACTCAGTTGGAGTGGTGAGGGGATTAGATATGCCGGTATGAGACACACACAAGTGGAAACATTTGTCCTCCTCTTGGGAGGGAAGTGCACCCCAACACGTCCAGTGATGAGGAAGTTTAAAGACAGGAGAGTGTTGGTAGCAATAAAGCTTCAAAAGAGGGATAGTCTACTGGCTCAAGAGGAAAAACTCCTTATGTAAATGCTGTTGTGAATAGTATTTCAAAAAAAATGGCCAGGCATGTACAAAAATAAAAAAAGCCTTCAAAGTATGTACAAATGTTGTAAATCCAATAAGCAAGCTTGAGTTCCAAAGTCAAATATGTGAGCCTGCAGCTAGATGACTTGACTACACTGGTCTTGCATCCCAGGATAGGTAGCTACACTGGCTACCGTCCATTCTTCTCTTCACCCCCTCCTCTTGAGCTGGTTGCCACTTGAACTTAGAAGGGAATACCCCGCTCCTCGAGGATGGTGTTGTTGGATTGGGGAATCATTGGGTTGTCATACTGGAGAAGTCAGTCTCTTTGTCATTCTAGTTGGGGAGAGCCACTATCACTTACATTGTACGAGTCAGATTCATAGTCGTAAGAGTTTGCATATGAGTTGAAATATTTCTGACATGGCTATTGAGGAGACTTGAACAGAGTTTTGGGATTCTCAGAGGCTGTTGGATTTCAAATTCGGTTCTCATTAGGGTTCCACCCGCACTAAAATTCCAAAGGTCCGACTTAAGCTCCAAACTTTGATTTTGTGAAGATAAGTTTGATAATTAAACTAAATCCACTTTCTTCCTTTTCTTTTCTTTGTTTTTCTTTTTTGTTTGCACTTATTGCATAAGTGTTTGCTAGGGACTAGCAAAGGTAAAGTATAGGGGGATGATGAATCCACATTTCATCATCTTTATTTTATCATTTTGTCCTAAAAACCCAAGTAAATGCGTGTAGATACCCTTAATTAGAGCATCTTAGCATTCATGCATGTGCATCCAAATAGTGTATAAAATACTACAATTAAAGCCAAAATTATAGAATAAATAAAAGAAAAGAAAAAGAATAAAATATTGTAAATATTTTATGACCCAAAACCCCGAGACCTAGGCATCTTGATGAATAGGTCGACAAGGAATAAAGTAAGGGGAGATAAGGGTCAAAATACAGTCCAAAAACCTATTCATTTCATTCTTTATTTATTCATTTTGAGACCTATTTTTGGTTCCTCTTTTTATACATCAAATAAAGAAACTTTGTACATGAAAGTTGTAGATAATTAAATAAAGAAAAATACAAAATTAATTTCACTGAAAAATAATGTACAAATAAAAAGTTATGATCTGAATAAAAAACCAGAATCCCAACTTCCCAGACCCATATCTCACAAATGAAAACTCCAAATGCAGCAAACTCACTTTAATTGTATATAGAATAAAATAAGCAATTTAATGGTAGTGGTTTCGCATTTGGCGGAGCTACGGTTTGAAAGTTGAGTTTTGGACCCTCATTGTATAATTGTACAGATTAAAATAATCATTTTATTCTTTATTCATTATTTTTATAATTTTATATTTTTTATTATTTTTTAAATATTACTTATAATCTATATGTACATTAAAATCAAAATAAAAATGCAAAGAAAACTCAAAATAAAAATACTTATATATAAAAGACATAGGTAAAATACCTATATACATACCTGTATAATCTATACTTCTATTTTATTAAGTGTATAAAATACTTCATAAAAATAAAATAAAAATATTTTTTAAGTGTATAAAAGTATTTTATAATTTTATAAAATAATAAATAAAAATAATAAAATTAAAATACACAAAAGAAAAATCAATTAATAAAATATATAGGTAATATACCTATATAGGCCTAAAATAGTAACTTGTAAATATATACCTCTAAAAAATAAATAAAAGTCACAATAAAATAATTTATAAAATAATAAACATTTTTTATTTTATAACCAAAATTTAATTTATCCATTTTCTATTTTTAAATTATTTTTGAAATATTTTTTAGGGTATTTTTCCTGGTTGGTCCACGTGGACCAACAGGGTTGGTCTGACAGTTGAACTCGGTCAACTGTCTGACCTCTTCCCATAGACCTGTCGGAGCATCGTTTTGTCTCTTGTTCATGAAATTTTCAAGGCATTTTCTTTCATCAAACCATGTCGACGCCTTCTGCAAAATTGTTGCTCGACTACCCATGATACTCGCGCATGGTCTAGCTTGGTCTGAGGACTCACGATTCGCGTGATATTCTTCGATCTTCACGCCCCGACTGTCAACTCTTCAAAAGCCACACCCGACTTCCCTTCGAAGTTTGATCCCTCTTCCTCCATTGTTAGACCTAAAACCCTAGCCTGTTGTACTCCTGGTGACAGCAGGAGGAGATTGAGCCTGAGGTTTAGCTCCGAGGAGTAGAATTGAGGTCGATCCAACCCCTCGCCGGAGCACCGCCTGCAGCTCGCTGCAGCCCACACCCGTGAGCCTCCCCCTCTTCTTTTTGTTTCATTTGATAGCTTAGGTCTAGTGTAGGTTAGGGTAGTAGCAGTTTCGCATTTGGTTCAGTCCATAGCTGTGATTTCATCAACCGAACTGACGGCGGAGCTGAGCTCCGCCCGCCATTTTCGATCGTCCCAAGCATCGAACCGACCCCCTGCCGCCTCCATCCTCTTTCTCTTCACTCTGTCGCTTCGCTCCACCCCTCCATCACCCTCTATCTCACCCAGATCGAGCGACCCGAGCTCCCTTCTCCGTCGATTGCCGGAGCTCCACGCCTGAGCCACGACGCACCACCATCGTACCATCTGAGAGCACTCCGAGCGCCCCCTTTTTGTCGTGCTTCTAACCCTGCAGGAAAGAACGCAAGAGGAGGCTCTATCGAGCCTCGACGTTCCAGGGAGTAGCCGCCCAATCTCCTCCGCCGTCTGACCGCTTCAAGCCATCTCAGGCTCACCTGAGACTCTCGTTCGACGCGGAGCATCCCCAGGACCCTTTTGCCCTTGGTCCTGGGTTGGGAGAGGCCGTGTGTCAGCCACAATCGACGATTGAAGAAACCCCAGGCGGCGTTCTTTCACCATCCTCGAGGGCCGTCCGATCACGTGCACACACCAGATTTGCCCTCCGCTGTTGGATGATGAGGAGCAGTGGCCGTTGGATCTTTATCGACGATCTAATCACGGCCGTTGATACCGAACCATCATCACGCCACCAGGGAGCGCCACGCGTCAAGTGAAGTCATCTCCGTCGTCCGCTCCCGCACAAGGCCTGGGTATTTTGAACCATTAACCCTGGCCCTTTTTGTATTTAATTTTTAGAATTAAATCTTTCACCTGCAGTTCAAAAGTTTGTAATAATTGCAAATAGACCCCTTAACTTTTCATATTTGCACTTCAGTCCTCGGCCACGTCACCTCACGTGACTGGGTCACGTGGTTTTTGGGAATTTTGCATTCTTAATCCTGAACTTTTATGTATTTGCATTTATAGCCCTGTGCGTAGTGATTTAAATATATTTTTGGGTTAATTATACTCTTGCCCTACCGGTTTTTATTATTTGCAAATATACCCCTGTGAACAGCACATCACGTGCTTCGTGCGTGTATTTTTGGTGAAAATTGCAGTACAGCTCCTGGATGTTTGTTTATTTGCATATATACCCCTGCTAGGCCTCATATTTTTGATTGCTTTTTCTATTTATTTCACGCATCATTAAAACCCCAAAAATTCCACAAAATGCATTTTAAGCTCCTGTTAAATTGCTCATTCACGTCATATTTTTATTTTTCATTTTTGTTGCATTTTCATATTTATTAAAAATCAAAAATATGCATTCTAGCTACTGTCTATTTTAGAAAATACCAACAAAATATTAAAACACCTTGAAAAATCCCAAAAAAATTACATGTTGTGTATTTTATCGTCCTTTAGTGTCAGTCCAAAAACCATTAAAAATTTCAAAACCAAAACCTTAAAAATAAGAAAATACATAAAAACTTCCAAAAAATCTAAAAAATCATAGAAAACTCCAAAAAATGAAAACTCAGGTCCTGTAGGTCTATATTTTATTATATTTATTTTAAAATTAATTTGGTAAAAGTTTGCTACTGTTTGAGATTTTTCATTCCCATTTTAATTTCGGTCTGTAGTTAATTCACTGTTTTCCCTTATTTTGACTTTTAAAAATACCAAAAATATTATGAAAAATCCCCAAAAATCACAAAAACAGTAGAAAATTATAAAAAACCAAAAACATTTAATTTCCTAATTTTGAGCATTTTTTCCATATTTTTATAAATAGTTCATCACCTCTTTTCTTATATTGCTTATATATTCTATTTATAAAAACCAAAAAATATAAAATATAAAAAGAAAATATAAAATCAGAAAATCAAAAATCACAAATACAAAAAAATATACATAAGAAAATATATTAAAAAAATTAAACAAAAAAATACAAAATCAAAACCCACAACAAAATCCAGATTGGCTAAGTAGTTCATTAGAACTAGGCTTTGACTTTTTTTGTCTACACTTTACACCTTTGTTTCCTGTGTTCGACCCCTACTTGCTTGTCATTGTACATTTTTAGTAGGGTATAATAAATTTTGATCCTCGCTCTTGATTGTTAATTAATTGTGTGGGTTAATTGTTGACAAACGGGAAGGCTTGAGTAGTCGCCCCACCGATAGTGAGTCTGATTTGTCAGACCACTATTTAGCGGCTCTCCCATTTTTGTTTTTCACCTAGATAAATCTGAAGGTGAGGAATCCAGGAAAATTATCAAACCTTAATTTTGATGTGAAACAGACCTATTAAAAATTAATTAAGCAAATCACTAATGGAATTATTTAGGACTCGGGATGCGTGCAATTGAGATGAAATTTTTATGTAAGGTAAAGCTAATTATCATAGATCTAATTTGATTTTTGGGGGATTTTTGGAGTCACAGAGAAATTACTATCAATTAAGAGGCGAAAGTGGGCAAAGTATAGCAAAAATGAACCAATTAATTAATAGAAAATTCTATTGATATTACAAAAATATGCCACGTGTCACATAATGAGGAGGACTATGTAAGCTACATAATGCAATTTCCCAAACTCAAAAATGAATTAATATGAATGCCTAAATATACGTGCAAAGACAGGGGTATAAATGCAATTACAGGAATTAAAATTTCTGAAAATAAAACGTGCTGACATGGACTAATCTGCAATTACCTATAATGTAGAGGGGGTGGATGCAATTTCTCCACGGGATACGTGCTCCTTACGTGGGGTCTCCTAGCAGGGACTGAAATGTAATATTGAAAACCTTCAGGGGCCTCGATGCAATTTGCCCAGGCCACACGTGTGGATCACGTGGGGGGTCCTAGGCTCGGAGGACTACGGAGGCTCGGAGCGAGGCTCGGGCTGCTCTGGAGGTTCGGCTTTGGCTCGGGGAAGCTTCGGTTGATCCGAGCATGATGGTCGGGGAAGAGGCTCGGATCGGGCGACGTGGATGGCTCTGGACCGTGGGATCAAAGATGATCCAATGGTGATGAAAGGTTGGCACTTGGTGTGTCCTGACCCGTTGGATTAAGATTGATCCAACGGTCCCTGAAGCTCGACGAAGGGTCCGATATGGACGACCGAGCGCTGTTGGATCAGGATGAATCCAACGGCCCTCGGATGCTCTGGCTGTTGGCGACATGGCGTGATCAAGTCTGTAGGATCACGGATGATCCAACGGCTGCGGAAGAAGGAGACGTGGATGGCTCCTAGCCGTTCGATCAGGATGATCGAACAACTGCTGGATGTCGTCCCCCAACGACCTCCGCCTCCTGTGGCGGAGAGGGATGGGCTCCAGCGAGGCTGGGCGAGCTCCGCTTTGCCCTCCCGTCGTCGGCGAGGAGCGCTGGAGGCTCTGGCGTAGCTCGGAAGATGCATGGAAGGCTGGCGAAGCATCCGGTCGTCTCGGGGGGAAGGAGATGCTCCGGAGCTCGGTGGCGGAGGAGCTCGAATACAGCTCCGACGAGCCTTAGGCCAATCAAGATGGAAGTACCTGTAAGGGGGTTAGAAGATAATTCCTGTAATTGCATTTATACCCTTGTCTTTGCACGCATATTTAGGCATTCATATTAGTTCATTTTTGAGTTTGGAAAATTGCATTGTGTAGCTTACATTGTCCTCTTCATTATGTGAATGTGGCATATTTTTGTAATAACAGTAGAATTTTCTATTAATTAATTGGTTCATTTTTGCTATATTTTGCCCAATTTCACCTCTTAATTGATAGTAATTTCTCTGTGACTCCAAAAATCCCCCAAAAATCACATTAGATCTAGGATAATTAGCTTTACCTTGCATAAAATTTCATCTCAAAGGCACATATTCCGAGGCCTAAATAATTCATTTGGTGAATTTTTTAATTAAATTTTAGTAGGTTCATTTCACATAGAAATTTAGGTTTAATAATTTTCCTGGATTCCTCACCTTCAGATTTATCTAGGATAATTTTTATTTCTAAAAATATTGTGATTTGATATTTATTAAAATTAATTTAGCCAAAATCACCTTATATTCATTTTTAATTCACAGTAAATTAAATTAGTGTCAGAAAATTCCAAAAAATAGAGGATTTTAACTCATTTTATCATCTGGCCAAGTTTCATAATTTTTAGAATTAATTTGACCATCTTTCTGATTTAACTTGTAAATTGGCCTGATTTTGCATGTGTTTCGCATAAAAATTGAAAATACCAAAAAATTATTCCCTGAAAATCAAACCTTGGACTTTAACCTTGGACTTTTCTAAAAATTTATCTAAGGAGACAACTGCCTCCCTGAGTTCGACCTTGGGCTTGCCCAAGCTAAAAAAAATTTTGCCGCTCGAGATTAACTTGTTTAATTAAAAGTGGTTTTTGAACTGCTCTCATCATCCGACTGCAACAAAAAATCTTAATTAATTTGAGCATTAATTTGATCGAATTAACTAGGGTAGTGGGAAGCCTTTCACCGAGCTGAGGTTGCCATATCATTATCAAGGAACATTGGTCCTAAAAACATGTTGGGTTTGAGTCCAATTGAACTCGTTGACAACCACACAAAATTCTTAATCATACATTTTCAAGTATAAATTATAAGCCTTTGCTCTCTCTTGATGCTGGGTGCTAAGCATTGCCTTATCTGGCCTTGGTAAAGCATGTCTTTTATCATCTCCTATAATGGTGATATGTTAATGTACTATCTCTTCCTTCTGGTCAGATCCTTAGTCTCCTTGGTCGGGCTGATTTATACTCCTCAAGAGAAGAAGACAAAAAACACACAAAACATGTGTGAGAGACTCTCAACGACTTCTTGGTACATGCTATGTTATCAATCCCCAGTAAGTAGCCTATTATTAGGGTCTCCATCCTATAACAATCCATATGAAGAAAACACCTTCCCACTTCTAAAAAAATGAAGTAGCTTTTTCTATAGTGTTATAATCCACTCTCATACTTTTTTAGTTTTAGATGTGAGAATATGTTTTGGGTATTACAACATCCCTATTCTTCATCACTTATTCACAATAATAATGGCTTTACGTACTCTAGGCTTAGGTCTCCATATTGTTATCAAGGAAGTTAAACATGTCAACTTGTTGTATTCGATCTCAATTGACATTGTTGACAACCAACCAAAATGTTTAAACTTAAGTTATCAAGTAGTATTCTCCATCTCTTATAAGCCATTCTCAAACATTATAAATTTTAAATGTGAGACTATTTTCAGAGTATTACAATCTCTCCACACTTATATTTACAACTTCATTTTTTGTGACATAACCCATTGTGTTTTCCCACTAAATATAGGCGGTTGCATGACTCAGGTTTATGTCTTCTAAGGTAGTCCTTTCCAATATTAAAGGGAATCCACTCTGATATCATTTTTTTATGTCCAAGTGCTTTATACATAGATTTTATCGAGAAAACTAACATTGACAACTTTCTAGCTCGGGCCCAATTCAAGCCATTGACAACTACCCAACATGTTTAAGTCTAAGTTGTCAAGTAATAATCCTCAGCTATTACAAGGTCTCTAAAACTTCGTAAGTTTTAAATATGAGACTATATTCAAGATATTACAAACTTTTCCCACTTACATGTGAGATGTCCTCATTGTGACAGAGACTATCACTTATTACCATTAATAGTAACGGTTTCACACTCAAGGTTGAGGTCCCCACGATCGAATATCTATTTCACTATCAAAGAGATTTGTTTCGATACCATTTGTAACATCTCAGAATTAGATCCCCATATCATTAAAAAGGAAAATTGATCCTAACAACTTGATAGGTTTGGGATAAATTGAACCCATTTACAACCATCCGAAATACTTAAGCCCGAGTTGTCAAGTAGTATTCTCCCACTCTTATAATCTTCTCTCAAACTTTGTACATTTTAGATGTCAGACTATGTTCGACGGGTTGTAATCTTTTTAACATTTCAGGTTTATATCCCTAGACCATTCTCGAGAAAAAAATAACTCGGACAAATTGTTGTGCGAGGTCCGTTTGGACCCGTTGACGACCATCCAAAATGCTTAAGCCTAAGTTATTAAGTAGCAATCCCTCACTCTTATAGTCTATTCTTAAACTTCATATATTTTAGATGTGGGGATTATGTTCAGGGTATTACAACTAGCTCATTTATATTCATAACATCTTTATTGGGATATGACCCATTGCTTATTTGTAGTAATACTAGAGCTTGCATGCTTTAGGCTTAGAGGAAAATTGACTTTACAAAACTTGTTGGGTTATTGCGCAACTAGAGTAATTGACAATCACCCAAATTGCTTAAGCTCAAGTTATTTAGTAGTAATTACTCACTCTTATGAATCACTATCGAACTTCATAAGGTTTCGATGTAAGACTATGTTCAAGGTGTTACAACATCTCCCCTGCTTATATTTGTAATGCTCTTGTTATTATAAGTCCCATTACTTATTCTTAGTAATGATGGCGGATGCATGATCTAGGCTTAGGTCTCTTCGGATATCCCTTTCCTATATTAGAGAGAATCCGTTCTTATTACATTTGTAATGTTAGTGGCTTAGGGCCACCTTTGGCGAGGAAAACTTTCCTTGACAACTTGTTGGATTTGGTTCCTAGGCAACTCGTTGAAAACCACCTAATATGCTTAAATCAACTTGTCAACATGTCTAGTTAGGCTTGAGCCCAATAAGTTGTCAGGGACAGTTTTTCAGATAAATGTTCGGAGATTGAAGCATAGATGCTACAAATGCTATTTGAGTAGGTTCCTTCTAATAGTGGAAAAGTCTACCCGAGAGATGGTGCCACCCTTACAAAGAGATAAGTGAAGTGTGCAACCGCCACCACTATTGAGAAAAAGTGGCATGCCATATCACAACATGGACATTATAAATATAAATAGAGTAGATTTTAACACTCCAAACATAGTCACACATCCAAAACTCACAAAGTGTGAAAGTGACATATATGGTGGGGATGGTTGTTAGTGGGTCCAATTAGGTCCTAACTCAACAATTTATAAAGACCAATTTTCCTCGATAACAATCTAGAAACTTAATCAGGAGATGCTACACCAACAAAGACTAATAAGATATAATAAACACTATTACACTAAGAAAAAGTTTTATTTGGCATAATTGACACCAAAGATGCATGTATTACTTCCTTATATATAGGTATCCTAGATGTGTTAGGGTGTTGTTATGTCTCAAAAGAGTTGTTGTATTGGATCTTCCTCAAGAGGCGTGAATCCCTTTATGCTGACTAACCTGCATTCTTATGGATCTTAATATATGGTTAAATAATTCTTAGAGCTGTTATACTAGAATTCATTCGAGTTATGATACTAGAATGTATTTCTTTGTTGGGAATATAATAATCAATTTTATTGTAACAAAATTAAGCTGTAGAAACAAACTATTTAGTGATTTCTTACCATATTCTCCTATGTAAAATGTATAACAAGAAATATTATTCATTACAAATTTTGTTCTGATTATGAGTTCCATAATAAGCATTGCATCCTTTGCTATATTACTAATAAAAAATAATATGACAACATTTATTAGTTGACTTCCTTGATATATTACTAATAACAAATAATATGACAACATTTATCAGTTGACTTCCTTGATGAAGAATTCTAATAATTGCTAAATTTACAAAGATTAGTTCAAAATTTAGCAAAATAAAGTCAATAATAATCGTCATTATATTAACCACAACCAAATAATATGATACTTGTAGTGAATTCTAAGGGAAAAAGATAATTTTGTTAAGAATAATAATCATTATATAAATGTAATATGGGATGATATGAACAAATATATAAACCATTTGTTTCACGGGCTAATATTGCGTTTTTATTGTAACTTATATATATACACATATATTTGTTGCATGTAATAAAAATAAGGGGCTAATATTGCGTTTTTATTGTAACTTATATATATACACATATATTTGTTGCATGTAATAAAAATAAGTGCAAACCACATAAAAACAAACAAGCAATAAGAAAGAAACACAACACAGGATGTGCGAGGTTCACCCTTAACTGGGTTACTTATATCTTGTAATGTCCGGAGCTTAAGTCTCCGGTTCGTTATCGAGGAAAACTGACCCCGACAACTTGTTGGGTACGTGTCCAAATGAACCTGTTGGTAACCACCCAAAATGCTTAAGCTCAAGTTATCAAGTAATAATCCCCATCACTTAGAACCCACTCTCACACTTTGTGACTTTTAGATGTGGCACTATGTTTGGGGGTATGTGTGTTACAACCTCCCCCACTTATATTCGCAACGTCCTCGTTGCGACATGACCCATTACTTATTCCTAGTGATAGTGGCGGCTGCACGCTCCGGGTAGCCATTTCCTCCTACCTCTTTGTAGAGGTAGCTCCACCTCTCGGGTAGCCCTTTCCACTATCAGAGGGAACCCGCTCTGATACCATTTGTAACGTCCCGAGCTTAGGTCTCCGGTCCGTTATTGAGGAAAACTGGCCCGAACAACTTGTTGGCTACGGGCCTAAATGTACCCGTTGGCAACCACCCAAAATGCTTAAGCTCAAGTTATCAAGTAGTAATCCCCATCACTTATAACCCACTCTCACACTTTATGAGTTTTAGATGTGGCACTATGTTTGGGGGTATGGGTGTTACATCTCTGGTGGCGACAACCTTTTCTCTCTCTAAAATCTCTATGCTGAATTAGTAAAATAATGATAAAGAGTGTACTATATGAACTGGAGGTTTATTGTAATGTCCCAGACTTAGGTCCTCAGTCCGTTATCGGGGAAAATTGGCCTTGACAACTTGTTGGATTCCGATCCGAATGGACCCGTTGACAACCACACAAAATGCTTAAGCTCAAGTTGTTAAGTAGTAATCCCCACCACTTATAACCCACTCTCATACTCTATGAGTTTTAAATGTGGGACTATGTTTGGGGGCATGGGTGTTACAACCTTCCCCACTTATATTCTGAACGTTGCGACATGGTCCATCACTTATTCCCAGTGATAGTGGTGGCTGCACGCTCCCGACTTAAGTCCCTTCGGTAGCCCTTTCTACTATCAGAAGGAACCCGCTCCGATACCAATTGTAAGCCCCGAGCTTTGGTCCCCGGTTCGTTATCGGAGAAAACTGGTCTTGACGACTTGTTGGATTCGGACCCAAATGGATCCGTTGACAACCACCCAAAATACTTTATGAGTTTTAAATGTGAGACTATGTTTGAGAATATGGGCGTTACATTTATATAGCACTCCATAGGCGAAATTCATTCACTATTGATGTGCTAAGGTCACATTGTGAACTTATTACGTATAACTTGATTTGAAGAATTAGGATATTAGAAACATCAAAAATCTTTTTTCTTTTGAACATGTTAGTTATACATGATTAGGCCAGGACAAATTCCCTTTAAAGCAGTAATTGATATTGAGCTATCTTAAGTTTTCTCCTGAAAATGTCGTTGCTTAGCATAAGATGATATATTGGTAGGGTTTTAATGATGTTCATATTCGTGGTTAGAAAGATAGCAAATTGATATCCTGATTTTGCAACTTTTTATTGATACCTATAGTTACACAGGAGGGGAAAGCATAATATTGATTATTGCATCAAGTAATGCTAGGGATATTAATAGAACCGAATATGTTGCTATTCAATTGGAGTAAAGATCTCCGTCCTTGTCTAAATTATCCGTGTCTAGATGAATGAACTCCAAAATTTACTTTAGTAGTTTAACAAATCGAATGTAAACGTAATATGTTTTCGTTTGATTGCAACAACATACATATACATACACATATAAGCATATTTACACACATTCAAGAAGATTTTTATCAATGAAAGTATGATATTAATGGCTAGCCTTCATACCATTTTAATTTGAATTGTTTCTTATAATTATAATTATGTATTTAACTATAAAACGTTATTATCAAACTCTGATTTCGAACCAAGTCCGAATTTGTTCAAAATGGGACTACTACAGAAACAAACTCGGACATTTATTTCCCAAACAAACTCAAACCCGAACATTTATTTTCCAAACAAACTCAACCTCGAAATTACATATACTACCGAACTTGCATCCGAGTGATGTTGAAATTGAACCGTTGACTTTTCTTATTTAATTAAACTTAAAGCATAGGTCTGTTTGTTATAGTTCGTCATTTATACTCCTATTCTTAGTTGAGGGAATGACACGTACATATAAGATCTCCTTTTGGCAGGACGTTTCCTCTGATACAAAGGTGTTCGAGTTGAAATGCCTAATTCTATGGACTGTTATATTAAGGGTGACTACCTTGCTAATAATCATGCTTTCTATAACTTCACCAATGATGTAGAATTTTTATAACGTCATTGACTTAGATCCCTAGTCCGTTATCGAGGAAAACTGTTCTTGACAACTTATTGGATTCAGAACTGAATGAACCCGTAAATAACCATCAAAATGAATAAACCCAAGTTGTGAAGTAGTAATCCCCATCACTTATAACCCACTCTCACAGATTGTGAGTCTTAGATGTAGGACTATGTTTGGGGGTATGGGTTTTACAACCTCCCCCACTTGTATTTGTAACGATCCCATTACAAATACAAGTGGGGGAGGTTGTAAAACCCATACCCCCAAACAGAATCCCACATCTAAGACTCACAAAGTATGAGAGTGTGTTATAAGTGGTGGTTATTACAACTTTACAACCAGGGTTTAAGCATTTTGGGTGGTTGTCAATGTATCCATTTGAGCTTGAATCCAACAAGTTGTCAGGATAAATTTTCCTTTATAACGGACCGAGGACCTAAATCCGGGACGTTACAGTTTTAGAGATAAATACACTAGAGCGCTAATCATACCGAGTTTATCCAAGCTAGGAACCGACATATATGCTCCATTATTTTCGCATGTATTGGAAAAAATATAATATCGATGGCCTATTTCAGGTACTAGGATAGTATATAGCTACTTTTCTTACAAGCAATCATGCTTTTAAAGAGATAACTGATCACATTTAAGTAGATTGTTCACGATTAGTGATTCTTATCTTCAGTAATGCTCATCTTTCCAAGTTAGACATGAATATATAGGCTTCATCTCGATGAGAAGCGCTATAAATGAATACACTTATCCTCTCTTTTTACTGTACTTATATTTCCTTACTGCTTGCAATGGCTGTCTTTATGAACAGAGCATTGTGTTGATCACAGTAATCATATCTGGTTATCAACATATACAGAATAACAAGTGAATTCAAACACCTGACAATAAGATATGCGGACCATTTTGATGGACCTGTCAACTGTAAACTATAATGTTCAGATGCACGATTATGTTAAGATGATGATAATGTCCAAAGGCAGGGACCTCTGCATAGTTAGAACGGTGTTGTAATTCCAATTACCCTTATATTATGCATCGTAGTGTGTCGGTGTTTTTCATGGAAAGGACAGATACGCACAGAGACAAAGCTGGCTAGTCAAGAGACCTGCAATATCTATTACAACTTTGAACAACTTTTCCTCTCAGTGTTCTCTGAATAAAATAATGGGGCATTTTCTTTCAATGCTGCCAACCCACAGCACATAGAATTCCCATAAAGCATGGGCATGGTTTGGGACCATAGATACACGATACAACAAATCAAAATATAAATAATGCGAAAGGAGGATTCAAACTCCAGTCAACTTGTCAAGGGTCAACATCTTCAAGCACATGTACCATGACCATGACTTAGGTGCAGGACCATGGGAACCATTTTGGAAGTTACTGAAACATGACATGTTCTCTTCAGATTCTTAATCTTAACTGCTAAGCAATTCTTGCCAGACAATAATGCCAAATGGGATCGACCCATGCACAATATAAGCTTTGAGTTCATGGGCTCGAGGGTCCACAGCCTACAACTCCTCTTTGATCATCACTATGCCAAGAAGTTGGCCTTATTCAGACAACTCATACCACTTTACATTGTGTTCACGTGTCTTCTACAAATTCTCGTCAGATTGTCACTTGGACTTGGCACCAATAATGAGACCCCCTCCTTTTGAAGGGAAAGAACCGAAAGGAATTTTGACTTGTTTCTGGAATAAAAGCTGGATGGCTGTAAATTTGGTTCATCAATTAGTGTTCAGAAATAATTGGAGAGAAATAGTAATGTCACTTCACCTGCTCAAGTTCAGGTAGAGGGGTATGCTCAAAGGCGAACCTATATGGATGGGGAATAATTCCTACTCAACTGGTGCATGCGATGGCGTAGGAGGGTTCTCCTTGCTCCAAAAACATGAAAGCCTTCTCAAAAAATAGAAAAAGAATATACTCTGACCATTGTTCTCTTTCAAGAGCTAAATAGTTATCTGTGAACCTTAGATTTTACTGGCATAAATGGAAGTCTTGTCAGTAAAACAAGTTATTGCTTTTGCAGTTAGAGGACCTTCGTGATCCTTCTTGGTATAGTCTCATTATAATGGCATGGTTCCTGTATTAGGTGTTCTTATGTAAATTCCTCAACTTTACAGCAGGAGAATATCTGTAGTAGGATGTCAGTGCTGAGCAGTGATGTGCGTGTGTGTATAATGTTGTTTTATCAGTTAAACTTTAAATATTTCAAATGTATTTTCCGTACATGGATGAGTTATAAACAATTTATAGTGCATCTTATTGTTGGTAAGCAGATAAGTACCCATGAAATTTGCATCAAAAGAGATGTGCCTTTACACATATTTGTATGCGTCTTTCCAAAAGTGGAATCTGAAGAAGTTGAAGAGATTCGAGTCCCTGCAAGTTTCCTTCGTCGTGGGGATGCCACTCCTGTTTAGACCAACAGTCCTGCATCTGACAACTCCTATATAGCTTTGAAAAGCCTGATAATTTCCTATAAAAAGTAGCAAGTTGTTGATTGGAACATGTAGCCCTTCCCTCCTTTGTACTGCAACCATTCTTTTTCAGGGTTCTGCTTCGGTTGGTTGTTAATTGGCTCAACCCAATTCTCTCAGAATGGTACTTCTACTTTAGAGTTGTCATTCTGTGTGTTCTCCACGGGTCATTGCTACCGAAGACAAGCCTTCGACACTGATTAACAACTCGAGCATCTTCTTTATCAGCAAAATACCGAACTTCTGCAAGATTCTCAGCATATATGTCTCTTATGATATGGAACTGACAAAAGAAACCACGAAGATTACCTACCCATTTTAGAGGAAAATTCTCGGTTCCATATCCTTCCCCATTTATATTTTGATGGAAAGAAGAGAATATGGAACATCGAAACAGCTGATCTGGGTACTGTTTAGCTGCTTGAATTGGTTTTGCTTGTTTCCACTCAAAAGTAGGCTTTCCTTGGAATCTCCATGTGAGCTCCGACACACTTACCACTAGTTGAACCTCTTGCTTTTGAGTATGACATGAATGGCTCAATCATTCACGCCTTCATCTGCTAGAATTGAGATGTCGATTGATGCCTATCGCCAACAACTTGCATGCCTTCTTGTGGCTTGGAGTGCATAAGGCAAAGGGAGGAGCTTATTTGGCCCAGGGGGATGTGATATATCCAGATCAATTTTCTGGCTTGTGACACTCCAAAAGAAATCCAGGAAATTCAATCAACTTCAAAGGGTCCGTATAAAGTAATGTCTTGAAGTATTGGCCCCCAAACATGACCTTGGCGGGGTCCCCCATCATCATCATCATATTATATTGAGATGGTGTGGGTCATCTTTGATTATATGCTCGACACATACCCATATGGGGTATGACAGAAAAACAAAGACATGACTTGCCTGAGAGGTAGCATTTGTTTTCTATATGTATGCGTGTGCTCTCCCTTCCTCCCAATGAAAATGTCCTACAAGGACCATCAGATTGAAAGCATTGAGCTGTTATTTAATAGATGTGTCATACATGGGAGTTGCCCCTACTAATGCTTAATTGTGAGCCATAGGATGATTAGGCTGATAGATTCTCTTCACTAGATTATTAAGTACAGGATTCCCTTTACTAGATTATATAGCATCCAGTATAGGGTGCAAAAGGAGACTTGCCTTTGTCAAGCAGCCAATACACTGTTAGAAAGTTGATTTGATTCCTTGGATACATGGTATTGTTTAGATATCACAGGCCCTTCTTTCTTGAAGCATCTACTTATTATAAACCCTGGCCAAGTGTCGAACTTGTCTGGAGAGAGAAGGAATGGTTCAAGTACATATAGTTTCATATCTCAGAAGGATTCTGTGAAGTATTTAATACCTAACTAACAGGTGCTTTGGTATAGTTCCCGAAGGAAAACTGTGTGTTGTCTTCTTATATTTAATATCTGGATACGGCCATCTTATCCAATAACATACACGAGATAATTAAAGAGGTTATTTCACATGTTACACAAAGAAGAAACTTATTCCTTCCCTGGCCTTCGTATAGATAATGCTTTGATGGGATATCTTGGTATGGGATATTCTTGTATACTACACATTGTGTAACCATAGTCTCACATCTAAAACTCACAAAGTGTGAGAGTAGGTTATAAGTAGTGGAGATTACTACTTGACAACTTGGGATTAACCATTTTGGGTGGTTGTTAAGGGATCCATTTGGGCCCGTACCCAACAAGTTTTTAGGGCCACTCTTCCTTGATAATGGACCGTGGACCTAAGCACGGGACATCCATGTTGTAACGAGGACGTTGCGAATATATGTGGAAGAGATTGAAACACCCATTCCCCCAATCATAGTCTCACATCTAAAACTCACAAAGTGTGAGAGTGTGTTATAAGTGGTGGGGATTGCTACTTTACAACTAGGACTTTAGCATTTTGGGTGATTTTCAACGGATCAATTTGAGCATGTATCCAACAAGTTGTTAGGACCAATTTTCCTCGATAACGGATTGGTGACTTAAGCCCAGAACATTACACATTGTAAAATAGAGTTAACATTTATTATGTTCGGTGTGGTTGAATAATGGACATTGTTGTATTGAAGGATAACTTCAACATACATATAGCTTAATGCAAATTTATCATTTTGATTTATTACTACCAGGTTGATGCCTTGAAATCATAAAATCTACAAATCCGAAGACATGGATGCGCTTTAGTATAACGTGCCAACATGGGACATTGAGCAACTTCTCCTCTTATTGCTCTTTTTTTCTCTTTGATTTTCCACTTGAATTGGATGATTTTGAAGGGAGGCCAAAGATCATTTTATATAGGGGAAAATCCTTGGCCACACACAGAGAAGAACCATGATCATGTTGTGGATGATATTATAGTAAGATCATTGCAATATCCAATGTCCTGATCCTATTGTTAACAAAGATATCGAATTAAGTACTTCAACCAAATACATTTCTTTGTAGCTTCCATCAAAGCCATATACTCTTTTTATGGAAAAAGTAATTCATGTTTGTATGGAAACCTTCCAATTGATGACATAACTGTCAAAAGCAAAGACATAGACTATCATAGATCTCCTCCAATCAACATATGCAACATATCATGAATCTAAATATCCAGCAACCAAACACTCTAAATCACTTTTCTAAATTAGGCCAATGCATATGTTTGATGAACTCACGATCTCGCCTCTTTAATATTATTGAATTGTCGTAGCACATGAGGCGAGAATGATCCAAGCAGAACCACCCTTTTGAATAGGTAGAGAATTTTTGCTTGATAAGTGTACCATGGTCGAATATAGAGATACACACTATCCAAATGATAAATCAGATAATAATACTTAAATTAAGCGATTAATTTTTCTACTTAGATCAACAATGCATAGATATGACATCAAACTAATATTACATACAAAATTATAGCACAATGAAGACATAAAACTATGATGCAATGCATGGATGCATATAGTACATTTTTTACTTGCATTTTTATGCGAGCTAATTGAGATGAAAGAAAGAAGTACAATGCATGGTGCGCAAATAGATATACGTGCACAAAGGGGATGCAACAATACACTTTTTATAGATTTCATCCATGTTAAAATGAGAGATAGTATGAAATAGTATGATATGATGTGCAGACAGATAAATATGTAAATATATACCCCTAATTAATCTTTAAATCAGCAAGGAAAAAAGGAAAAATTTCAATAATAATTGATGCTTAAAACTAAATCCAAATTCACATTTATTCAAAGGCATGAAATGATAAATATTGTGGCAAACTAGATCCCAAAATAAATCAAGCTTTTCTAATAGGTCAAATCATCAATTAAAGCATACCAAGAGATAGATAAATAATCGAGCATCAAAATGAAATTGAAATCAACAGAATAGGAGTTTATAGGCTCAAGGTATAACATAGAAGGTCGAGGGGCATACGTGCAAGAAAAATATGGAAATAAATAAGATAAATATCACAAACAAGCCCTTGGAGGGTATTTTAGCAATTATAGAAACTCAAAGGGGCTTCCCTAGCAATTTACCCAAGCACGTCACGTGAGGCACACACATATGGACTTTTCTAGAAGTTTGGAGAAGTTGTGGGAATGCACAGCAATTGATCTGAGCTGGCACATGCTGCACACGTGGATGGAGCTCGAGCGGAGGGGTAGGGGTCGTTGCATGTGGCTCAGGCCACGTGGTGGCTCGAGGTGACTCGAGCGAGGCATGGTTCCACTGAACCTAGGTGCCTTGAGCAGGTGACATGGCACTTCAGGCACTATTAGATTGGCACTAGGAGAGCACCATCCAGCAGTTCTTGTACCTCTTCAACGTTCCTCTTCCGTCGTGCTGAGGCAACGGAAATGGAGCTCCTGTGAAGTGCTTGGATCTCCACCTTGCTCCTTCATGCCTTTTGAAGGTCCAAGAAGCTTACTAAAGACTTGGCGAAGAAGACCTGATGGAGGAGGTGTGTGACCTTGTAGAAGTAGATGTTGACGTTTGCTCGTCGAAGGCAGAGCTCTAGAATGGAGCCCCGCCCAAAGTCTGGCTAATGAAAGCTTGTACCTGCAAGATGGGTTAAGATGGAGATAACAGAAGTGTGTATTGTGTGCTAAAGATGAACGAAGGTCTATCAAGCGAAGAGGGTGGAGCCCTAGGTGGGTTCTCCTCCAACATAACTGGAGAAGAAGGACTGGAGCGAAGGAAGATATCGACGACATGAAAGGATGGTCAAGACACCCCGTGAGGACTAGGGGTGTTCAATGAAGTGGATGGTGTGCTCGATTATAGGTGAGAACAGTTGTTTGCACCTAATTAATTAAGAGAAAATATAAAGAAGATCAAATTGAAGTTAACCAGAGGATCTGAAAAACACGGGTGGAGGACGTGGTTTAGGCTGAGGTGTTCATCGGACCTCAGGTCAAAGCTCGACCTGGTTAGCCAGTCCAGGGGGCTCAAACGGTAGTTGAGCTACGATTACATGGTTAGAGAATACCATGGGTTGATACTTGGGCCCAATAGGATCTTCTCCCCCTCAATTCTCCGCTCCAGTATCGTAGAAGGAAGGAGGAGGACTCATCCTTTGGCCCGTGAATGGTGGATCACTCGAAATGGAGCTATATGAGAAGGTTTTGAAGAAGGGGGTAGCAGTTACAGAAGGTGGACGTGAGGTTTTAAACCATTGAGCGTTTGCCCTAGAAGATTGAACTTGAATACGTGAGGGTACTGCAAGAATAAGGGGTGTTAGGGATTAATCAGGGAGTGATTGGTGAGTGGAGAATGGTCATGGAGTGAATGGTAGAATTGGTCAAAGGACAAGGTGTTGTGAGGTGTGCTTGAGAAGGGGAGCGGTTACAGGTGGAGAAGACAACACGAGGACCGTTGGATCATGCGATCCAACGGCCCAAGGAGGGGCACTGATGGAGGGATGTGATGAGATCTGATGATCTCATCAAATGGTAGAGAACGCGGTGCGGATGGGCAAACATGATGATCAGAAGATCTCATCGAGCAACTGAGGAACGAGCAGAGAAGGACGACCCATATGGAATTTGGGGGAGAGAACGGAGGGCTGAGAATTGAGGCGGGTGTCAACAAAGAGCGAAGCCACGTGGTTGATCCAGATAGAGCCATGTGGCCTAATATCAAAATTGAAAAAAGAAAAAAATAAAA